>JAEQBH010000767.1:3190000-3790000 GCA_016808115.1 Tetrastigma voinierianum
TACTTTTTAGTGACCATTTTGTATTCCCTAGAACAATGGGGATTGAGTCTTGGCCAGTCAGGGCTGGCTGTATATATTTTGGATATAATCTGTAGTAATGGGGATTGAAATTTTGGAGTGTATTTTATGGTGTTTCTCAGCCACTGTGGATTCTGAAAACAATGAAGGAGAAATATGCGCAGAGGGTTGTTCATATGTCTGCTGATTTGGCTAGGCAGGTTGGAATGGTGCTTGAAAATGTTCAAAATGGAATTGCATTGGAGGTATGATCTGATCTTTTACCTTTGTAACCGTCGCAACATCCTTGTAGAACGATAAGAGGCCTGTAGCTATTACGAAGATATTGTTTAGAAGCTCAAACTTCTGAAAGATCATAAGTTGATTGGTAAATGCTACTAGTTCCATAAGTACTTTCATGCATAGGTTAATGAAATATACTTAGTAATCTCTCATTTCAATATTTGGGGGCAGGACATAAGAACTTCAAAATTGGGAAACGGAAACTCAAACTTGATTATCTTATAAGGAAATCTTACTGTTTCAGAAGCCAGAAATTGCCTATGGATATTAGCCCATCTCCTGCTTTTAAAACTCGCAACTTTGGTTGCAACTTGCAAGCCTTCTTCACTGCCTGTTAAAGGCTTCTAGCATTCTTTAATCACTGCCTTTTTTATGTTCTCTCATCAAAGATAATTAATTTTCATTTCAGGGAATGGATGTTGAAAATGGTCCTCCAGACACTCCCTGTCCTAGAAAGAAAGCAAGCCATGAAGAAAGGCAAGAGATTGTGAGTTTAGCGAAAGCAGGGGTCAGAAACCGACGTGCCCGCCATATGCAGGTAACATGTTGCAACTTATCCTTCTATATATATATATATATATATATATATATATATATATATATATATATATATATATATATATCTTTCTTGATCCGGGGTAGGACCAGGTTCAAGTCCCAATGGAGGGAGACAGAATGAAAAAAAAAAACCTATAAAAAGAAAATGTATATACATCTTCTTGATCTGGGGATGTTGGAGTTGTAGGTAAATAATCTTAGCTTGTTTGAAATGCAGAATTTTCAGAGAAACTAGCAAGAAAATGCAATTTCCATTCCAGAGGCTCTTAATCTTATGCATGTATATGGATATATGATTCTTATACGTTTGAATTGTAGCACACTTGTTTATGAACTTTGATCTTACAGACATGTCAAACCCCAATTCGACCAATAAACCCGAGCAGCCTACTCGATTCGATCTGCTGGTCAGTATCTGAGCCTACCTCAACTGCTTCTATTTACACAGAATCATCTAGTGTCGGAGATGTTAGCGAACACCAGACATCCATATTCTTCGATGCCAAAGGAGATGGCAAGGAGTCGGAAGCCTCCTTCGCAAACTTCTCCAGGCTCCTTACTGAAAGGTCTGAAATCTGCAGTTCATGGTATTTGTCTTTGGAACTAAAAAAAATTGAACTTAGCTGAACATTTTACTGCTTCTTTCTGCAGTGAAAAATTGGAGTTAATATTCAAAGGCCACTTTCTTACTATTCTGTTCCCCCTTGATCGGTTTTCTGAGATGGGTCCTTCTTCAAGAACGTTTTTCAGCAGTAAAGGCTTTACCTGCCTTCAGGTGTTGGACCATATCTATGCTTTTTATCAGGTGTGTACAAATGTCCTTTTCATCGAACCGAGCCATCACTGGGGGTGTGAATTACTCATAAAATACTCGTGAGTTACTCAAACTCGACTCATAAAATACTCAAATTTGACTCGGAGTTAATTGAGTTGAGCTTGAGTAGCAAGTAGATTGTTGAGTCTGAGGTTCGGTATACGCGTCAACTATACGAGCCGGGCTTGAATTAGCGAGTAGATTATCGGTCGAGGATTCGGATATCGATACCGATTCAGGCGGAAGAGGCTTGAGTATGACGGTGTTGAGTCGGTTGAGTATCGCAGCTGGGTTGGTCGGAAGCCGGTAAAACAGGTGTGGTTGAGTGTGTATATGGTTGGCTGTTAGCAAGCTAGTCGAAACAATATTTTATTAATTGGTGAGCAAGATGTCGATTTGAGTTGGATTCTAGTATAATTATTCATTAATTACGCTTGCAAAAATATTATTTATTAAAATTTTGGGTGATTCGGGTTTGGCGTAGTCGAGTTCGAATATCAATTATTTTTCAGGTGATTTCAAACTTCGAGTTTTCAGCCGGGCCCTTTCAAACGACGCGGTATATGTCGACAGTCGCCTAATAATCATTTGCATATTGAGATATATTTAGCTTCATCACAGGAGAAGATGACTTCTCATGAAATAGAAGCTGCCATTCACACCGATTCAAGGCATGCAGACAGGCTCCGATCAGCGTATTCAAGCAAGGAAACAGGGGAGAGAGGCTATGCGATTTTCAAACGCCTCGATTTCTTAGGCAGTCGTAAGAGTTTTGAATTGTTGAAACGTGTGAGTGGTGAAAACAATAGTAATGTATACGAGCTGGTTATCAGAGCTTAAGATTCTGTAAATTATTGAGAAGATCGGAAGAAGAATCAATGTCCATATATTTTCTAGGAACATTGGAAAGTTTTCCCACTACGTGTGATTGATTGCTATATAGAAGCTAATGAAATGAAAACTGAAAGGCCAGAGTTTTCTTTGAAAGAGAGCCACTTACATCCTCATATTTTGACATGATAAACATGAATATGATCATCCCTTTACAATTATGAGTATACTGGATGTGTATGTTTATAGTTAGAGAAGATTAAAGGAAGAGTTATGAATCACCTATGATTAGCTTTCCCTGTCGTTGAAGCTCGTGAAGCATGGCGAGGGCTGCAGAATCGAGGGAACTCTTCTTATCTGCTCTATGATGCTGGCATTTCATGGCATGATTGGGTATATATGCAAGGAATGCTGTCTGAAACTGCTAAAGGAAACCACTTTTATGCTTTCAGGAGCCTTAAGCCCAGATATATTCGGGGATCTGCGAGAGACGGTAGGGTAGGGTTAAGGCAAAGGTCCAAGAAATGGGTTGAGATCATACCTTTTTAGTTTGTTTTTCAATTTTTGGTTATTAGATGGAGTAAAACAAGAATCCTGATCATAAAACATGTTTTTTAATATTGTTCTTGAACAGTTTTGTATAATTTATTTGTTTTCTTTATATAGACACCAATATTTTGTGTTTTTTAGAACAGGAAGTAAAGCGATATGTGCATTTTTTCATAACATAAAACAATTTTTAAAAACAGAAACCAAACAGGCCCTAAATGGTAAATAAGAAAAAAGAGAAGGGTACAACTTGCTTGATTGAACGAACCTTGATCTTTCTTCTTTTGATTCAAAACCGGGCATTGGCCACTGCATTCGCTTGCATAGTTCATAAAGAGATGAGCGGGGTCCTCCTTTCTTCATGTTTATTGATTTAATGACTGCAATAATATTAAAAAAAAAAAGTTCCACAGTTCAAACACTAGGAAATACACAAAACTAAAATGCTATGAACTCTTATATCTTCTAGCTTAAATTTCTCATTCTCTAGCTACTTGTGTCATTTTGGTATCAAAATAAGAACAAGAATGAGTTGGATTATGCTACCTGGGGTGTCAAGCTTAGATTTGCATGCATTCTCGAGACCGTTGTTCATGAGGGAAGTACTCGTACATGGCTGCATTCCTGTTGTCTTCTGCTTTTTGTGGGTTTTTATTGAGTCTGAAGAATCTTCATTGTTGGATTGATTGAATGCATCACCACCCTGTTTTCTCCTCTTGGAAGCACTCCGGGAGTATGAAATTCCCCTTTTCTGTTCCATTACAAGTTTCATAGGATTAGCATCTAATATATATATATATATATATATATATATATATATATATATATATATATATATATATATGTATGTAGTTGCTTTTCTTTGGCTAGTCTCTGAAAATCTATTCTCTTACAAAAAGATGCAACAAAAGTCACTGTTTCTTGGAAAGTATTCCCATGAGCTATTCCCTTACAAGAAAACATTCTCCTTTTGGATCTAAGAAAGTAGTAGAGAAAAGGAAAACAAAGGAAGATGCCACAAATTATATTTTGGGTAATTATGGAGAACACTAAGGGAGATAAAACCTGGCATACTCTCTCGAATTTGGTCAGTCTCCATAGAAATTATCAATCTTAAATCTTTCCTTAGCTTTTATTAAAATAAATAAATAAATAAGTAAAGGGCATGTTTGGTTCATGTTTTGGCCATTAAAGAGACAGTTTTGAAAACACATAAACTTCATTTTAGTGTTCTCTGACTGTTTTTGTTCTATGATTTAGTGTGTTTTTTAGGTTACTAAGTGTTTTTAACATTATAACTTTGTTTTTTATAACAAAAAACAATTTTAAAAAGCAAGAACCAAACATGCCCTACAATTTTGCTCCCTCAACCTTTCCCAGATTCAAATGGAGCTAAAATAAATTATCAACTAGTTTGGAGAAAGGGTTTGAACAGAAACCATACTGCTACTGTACCTCAAATTTACTAGAACTCTCAGATCCTAATTGGAGATAACATCATTATCCCCATTTCTACTATCATAAGGGTGATTTTCATTTCATAAGGCTCCTGAGCTACAAATAAAAGCTATGGGTCAGGTGAGGATTATTTTCATTTATCTTCATATGCAACATATCAATTTCACATTTTGGTTTTAATTCATCGATCTCGCCTTCTGGAAAAGATAAACAAAACTATTGCAAGCAAGCATTAGAGAACTAACAAACCTCCAGGTTTTTCAACAATTGAGCAGCAGCTTGACCTTTTGCTGCCTTTTGTGACACATCCCTGTAACCAATAGAATATCAATCAGCGTAGCAATCGGCTCTGCATGCACCAACTCTCTTATTTGTGCATTTTCTTTATAAATAGTAAGAGAATCACATGACCATTCAGTTGGCGGCGCAGTGAGTGCTCGAGACTCAGGGGTCACAATTGGAGATAAAAGTGGTTTAAAGACTCTCCACACTTCATTGAGATTAAGCTTGGTATCAATTAGCATTGCTCCTGCAATACTCTCCACCAAGTCTCCAAGAGTCTGCAGCCATAAAGAAATGACCGACGAAAACCATGTCTCATCAGAAACAAATGGCTGATAACTAATAACATAGCATGGCTCCATGGAGATAAAGGCAGGAGCAGTAACTGATCATGTTTCACCAATAAAGATTAAGCTCAGAAGGAGATACAAATGAATGGTGGACATGAAAAGCCACTTTCGGACCTTGTGCCTTGGAGTAGGTTGGGAGCATCATGGGGCAAGAAAGATACTTCACATACTCTTATCATTAAAGTAAACCAAGTGACAATGAAGATGCTGCTGAAGGTTCCGTCTCACAGCAACTTGAGCAAAACTTTCATTATTAACAGAAGCTGATCGCAGGTCAGTCAACTCCCCTGGATCGATATCTCTGTAGCTCTGATAGAGGTGCCATGTGATAAGCACATCCAGCACAGAGTCACCAAGAAATTCAAGCCTCTGGTGGAATTCAAAAAAGAAGAATTAAAAATAAATAAAGCTCATGCCTAACTCCCGTCTATGGAATGCATTTAAAAGTCAATAAAGGAAAATGTTTTCTTTCCTTCATGGGGAAAACCTTTCTGAAACATTAAATAGCATAGCAGGACATCAACATTTAGCTTTGTAGTTAGAACAGCATTAAAAAAGAGAAAATTGTTTTATTAACAATTTTGAAAAAACTTCAAAGAACTTCCATAGGTACCTGGTAGCAGTAGCCAGCTCCAAGTTCTTGTTCAGTTGCGTGTGTTATGGCCTCCAGTAACAGACCCTTGACTGAGAATTCATAATCAATCTTAGCCTCCAGGGTTTCAATTTCATTAGCTTTGGGAATGTAAGTTCGGAGAGATGCAGTGGCAATGGCTTCATCTAGCAATGCGGGCTCAAGTTCAACGTCGATACCATACCATTTCATCAAATGAAGAGCAGCATTTAATCCACCACCGACATAGTATGCTCCTATAAGGGCTTCAACACAATCTGCTATAGTTTTTGAGCCCATCCATCTATGACCCCTATCACAGGATTTTCCGACCACAACTTTAGTATCTTCAGTTTGAAATTTGCTGTCCAAAGGCACCTCCAATGTATCCACCTCGCATGAACAAGGAACGGGGCGTATAGAACGCTGCCCTGGAGCAACCCAACGACGAGGATCAAATGCACCATCTCGTATATAGCCCTGTCAATAAGAACACAGAAAAAATGCATGGTAACTATCAAAGCGTTTAATGGAGCAAGGTTTCTACTAGATCAGTAGCAAAATGCTGAAACTAAAACAGGATACAGAAACGCATCAAAGGTCAAAATGTAGTACTGGAATTATATTATGATCCATTATTGTCTATAAAGGTTTGAGTTCCATTTCTTTCATACTCCTGCTTCAAATATTATATCATCATTTGGTGCTTCAATAGAAGGAGAGAGAGAGGGGGGGATGCATTTGATAAAGGTAATGATAAATATATCATAAAAATGATATGACATCTAATTCAGTGATCAATCCAACCGGTTTACACAACAGGAGTTATCATCATTTGGTGAGAAAGAGGGGGGGGGGGGGAGGGAGGAGGAGAGAGAGATAAATTTATGCATTTGATAATGGTAATGATAAATATATCATAAAAATGATAGGACATCTAATTCAGTGATCAGTCCAACCGGTTTACACAACAGGAGTAATAAAAGACAAATACCTGTAAACAACGATCAGTTCCCACTTTATGAAGGGTTGAGTTACAAACAACCCATGAGCGTCGAGCAGATAATTGCCCTTCATGTTTCTTGGGATATTTGAGAAAGAGGTAGCAGCTCACAGCATACTTCAAAACTGAATCCCCAAGCAATTCTAAACGCTCCATAGAAAAACTTTCAGAGCATCGAAGAGTTGTAATTGCTTCCAAAATCTAAATCACAAGAGAAGTTTGATTTAGATCTAGAATAAAGCAGAGTGTTAGAAAATAGCCAAAACCCAGGTATATAAGCTGAAAAGACAAACCAATGAGCTTGAGATCTGGGAGCCAGTAGTACAAGCAATCTCTTCTCTAAGCTGGCTAGCTAACATCAAGGATTCCAGCCGGTGCATCAATGATGGGAGTAAGTAACATGATTTTAAGACAGTTATTGGCACTTCAATACTGACTAACAGCTCAGGTGGCATATGAACATAAGTTCGAGCTTTCTCATTGAGTGTTTTATGGCTGGTTTGCAATGCCTCACCACCCAAGGGATCACCTGAAAATTTAGAATTAGCCTACAATTAATTATATGGAAACAATGTTATTGTATCTCTGAACTAAATTTAGCAACTATATCATTGGATGGCCTGAAATAGAAAACCCATCAGTCACTGTATTTTGATATGGACTTTCATAGAATAGAAAACAGATGGGTTTCTTTGCATAGAATAGAAAACAGAGGAGAAAATAGATTGCATGTCAGGAAAATTGCGTGCGATGCGATGCCTTTCAGAATGTATGGGTCTTTGACAACATACATGCATGTTGTTGATTTCATTGGATAATGATTACAATCTTAAAAGGAAAACAAAATTGAAGATGAGGAAATTAGCAGTAAAGTGCAGTAAAACAGGGTTCTATATAAGATTGTAATCACAATAAATCAACAACATACGTAGTATGTCAGACTATATGACTGACAAACATCCCTCGCCTGTATCTATTGAGAGTCGTCAGACAATATTGATTCAACGATGTTCCTAGACTTTAAGAAGCGACCATCATATTTGTCATTTATTTTCAAATAGATCCCTCAGCTGGGTACAGCCTTGTTCAGTTTTGAAAAAAGGCTGAATTTGAAGTAAGAATTACTAAAGAGAAATGCACAGAAAAAATAAATACAAATGATAATACTATAAACAAAATCTGAACATAAGTTTATGTAATCTTTCCAAGCAGTGAGGCAAATAAGTATAAATAATAACACATCAACATACAAGTCATATCATGCATTTTAACATCCACCTACAATAGAGTCATCCTTCATGAACACAAGAAGGATTTTGGGGCACCACAGAGTGATTAACACATTTCGTACTATGCAATCAATCATGGTCTCTAGTTGTCCTAGGATTTTGGCAAAGAAGATAAAATTTATTAATCCAGGAGGGTGGAAAAGGAGGGAAGATTTCATGCTACTATTTAGGCCCACATTAATTGCAATTGTGTCCTCAAGTGGATATTACATCAAGACAAAATTTGAATTCTTGATGATGACCAGGAGAAAGGAGGAGCATTAATCATGGTTTGCTTGATTGCTAGATGACAAGGAGATTGTTTTCTATCTTGTTCTTTTTGCTAGGTGTGGGTGGTTGCTAAGACTGTCCATGGGTTTTGAAAAACCTAGGAATAAAAGTAAGTCTAACCCAAAAAGGAAAAAAAGGCCAAAATAATGTAATAAAGAATTTGAAGGTCCAAACATCTAAAAGAAACAATAATGATTAGGCTGGTGAAAGCAGGTGATTTTCTGCAGATTGCATACATATTTCCATGGGCAGGCCTAAAAATTGTGAATTTGTAAAGAGCGTGCTATCAATGAAAATATATAAATATATGGTGAGAGCATGCTTCTCAATATTAAGATAAACAGCTTATACAACTAAAATGGCATAGCAGAATTGATGTTGTTCCCCCTAGCTAGTTACATGCTAACAATGATCATTTCAGATGCCTCTATCCTAAAGCACTCCCCTTAATTACAACTTAAACATATATTCGGTTATTTATTGTTCCTCAATTTACAGCTCCACTTTCTTAAACCATGCACATTTCTTCTTTCTGCTAGGATGTTCATATTCACCCATCTCTTTTGCCAAATATTTCTTGCCTGAATATTGATATTGAGAAGGATCGGAAAAGAGCCATAGATATGGTACATTCTTGAACATTAACAAATGATGGCCAAAACATCTTTTCCTGATCCAAACATATCCAAAACTAAGCAAAAAAAAAAAAAAAAAAAGAAGGTAAAGGGAAAGGTGAACCAAAGAGCAGTGCTGGAAGCAAGTCATAAGTTGTATCCATAACTTAAACAGAAATGTATTATCAAAAGAACAAATATTTTCTAAAAGGGGCTTAAGATCAAGAACCTGTCATTAAGGCAAAGAAACAGACCTTCATCATTAAAGTTTACAAGAAGGTTATGTGCATTATGACTTTGCTTTAACAGCAACAGAGGCTGTCCCGGATGCATTAGTACAATCCCGTACCTGATCATGGCCATTGTTATATAAATGAAATTCTAAGTACTGAAGCTAAAAGGGTGAGCCAATATCACAAATTACTTACTTGTTATTGAAGTACTCAGCAAAAGTTGTATTATTAGAAGAGTTAACATCAGCATTTCCATCAAAAGGACTCTCAGCTGACATGTCAACCACTACATCTAAAATGGAGTATATTCTTCCTGTATGAATGGCCAAAACCACCATGTTTTTAAGGTTGTTCACATGAACTGAATTATTAGCTAAATGGATGGTACTGATGCTTTTGCATTCTGTCTCAACAAAGCCAGTGCCACAGGGTGATGGATTTCCTGTATCATCATTCATATTCCCAGCACTTAATTGTGATTGTTTTTCTAAAAATTGTATGACAGAAGCACAAGAATTGATTCCTGGCCAATTTATTCTCCAAGAGTCATAATTCAGAATGCCTGATGACTCGATTGGTAACAGCAAATACATGTTTGATGAGCTCCATAATGATTTTTGTTCTGTGTTAAGTAAAAATTCTCTGCGCACTCCAGACGATCTTGATCCAATAAACAATCTCCCAAACAGACTGTTAAAAAACAATTCATGGAAGCGCATTGCGCTCCTCACCTGGTCAGAAAACAGTGAACAAGGGCATGAGTTTATGTAATTTTATACAACAAAACATAAATGAAATTATGAATATAAGGGTGTACCTGTTCTGAATCCAGACACACTTGACCGCATGAAGAAACACAAGCTTTAACAAACTTGGAGATCAAGTAGAGATCCATTTCAATGTTTCCCACATCATCATCCAGTTTTGATTCAACCAAAAGAACAAATCCCGAGTACAGCTCATCAACAATATTACAGGAGAAATCTATTTTGTACGCCTGGAAAATGGTCCCATCAAGTTTTTCCCCCCAAGTTCCAGATAATGCACGAGTTTGGGTTGTCCCATGTAATTCTTTCCTTTTTGTTGTTCCTTCAAACACAACAAGAAACATACTGTTCCTCAACAGAGACAAAACAAAGAACATAAACAATGATAGGTATGTAAAAAACCAGCACTAAAAATACAGGATCCTCCAACATCTACAAACTGCACGGAAGCAAATGCATGCATATCAAACCCAATTACCCAGCCCAATCTCAGACAAAAAATAAAAATGATTGAAGATGCAATTACTGAAATATTACCAACCATCTATGCAAACTTTGAAGTGAAAATAAGAAACAGAACAATGGTTTTTCTTGTGCTTTAACAAGTATTAATACCACATAATCAACAAATGAAGAGCATGCCTCATGGAGAATAAAGCACCTTAACTCTACTGCATGTCAGTACTAGGAAACAATGAGCAAACATTTTTTTATACTATCTCTTTGTGCAATAACTTTATTAGTTAACCTGAAGTTAGCTTGTGATCACTAGGCAAAATCCCCTTCGTAAGAAAATTTTTGGATTAGCTTGAATCCTGTCTTGACTAAAGTTCATTTACCAGTCCATGAGAATCCTGACTTGGCAAAATCCCATATGACAGTCACAAAGTTGGTAATTGAGCTTTTTTTATGCACCATGCAAGAACCAAATCCTAAAAGGAATGATATTAACTTGAAAAGCTGTTACCAATGAAATAATTAGGCCATGTTTCTCATATGGTGTTCTCCTGATGGCATCCCAACACAAAAAAACACTGAACTCCATTCTGTTATTACTGTGAAACCGAAGAGATTTTAGGACACCAAAGATCCCCAGATAAATTATCGTCAGTTCATTCATACATAGAACTACACATACCTGCACCTGCAGTTGATCCTTTGCTTTTGACAATGATGTCATTTTGTGAAGGCTCTTCAACATAAGGCAGAAGATGATCATCGAGAGCCCCCATTTGATGAAGCTTTTTACATGCTTCCAAGCATACTAGCTGTTTCGATAAATGAGAATTCTTGCTCGCAGGACCAGTCATTGTTTGAAAAGCCGCATTAGGAGGTAATGTTAATTTACATTCATACATCCCTTCCACATATGTGAAATGAAAAAATGGCTTAGGAGTGAAGTACCTAAGGAATACATTCAATTGGAACTAGATGTAAGATAAATTTCTCAAATACACAATTATTTAGATACAAAAGGATTGCTAAGTATCAAAAGACCATTATTGACTGTTAAACGACCAACTCTCCTAAAAGCTCAAGCTTGAAGGATTTTAGTTTAATATGAATACCATGCTTCAACACCCTCTCTCACATGCATGAGGCCCCATACCCGTGCACATGGAGAGTTGGATTCCTTTATGGACTTTCAAATCAATAAATGAAGATCAAATATTCCAATTTGCAAGAAGAGGGTTCGAACCCAATGCCAAACTAAGCTCTGATACCATGTCAAACAACCAACTCTCCTTAAAGCTCGAGCTTGTAGGATTTGAGTTTAATATGAATATCATGTTTCAACATTGACAAATGGAATAAGTCCATACTTATCTCCTGGAAGCTTTTCACAATATCGATGGATAAGACAAACACTAGAATCTGCAGTGACAGATGCACCAGTAGAATCCACAAAATATGCATCCATTTCCTCAATAGTGTATGCTTTCAAGGTACACCCATCAGGGTCTCTATTTGTAGCAGTATCCGTCATAGAATACTCACTCCTGATGATATCAAATAATTGATCCCTTTGCGCTGTGTTTCCCCTGCAGCATATCATACATGTATAAGTACACAGCGAAGAAAAATAATATACATAAAAATGTGCCTGAAGAGAAACATTTAACTTTGATTAAATTGTGTTTAGTGCACATGTAGCAAGGTAGTTGTGTATTAAACATGTAGGTGTGGCATTTGTGTAAAAAATAAGTTGATAAACAATTCTAAATGAGTTTGAATAAGAGAAAGAAGTTGTTACCTCTCAAGCATGATGATAAATTGGGAATCTTTTTGCCGAGCTCGTCCTCGTGACTGGACATAACTACGGACAGTCTTTGGTAGGTCAAAACGTATAACACATGAACAGTTTGGCACATGAATTCCCTCCTCAACCACATCAGTGGAAAATAATAGGTTAACCTGCATACAGTGTGATACTCATCAATTAATGGGATTCAGATGCTAAAACTTCTTGCATATCAGTTCCTGAGGAGTAAGTACCTTCCCAGAGCGAAATGATTCCAAGGTTTCCATTTGCACCTTTGGTGCAAGTGCATCGACTGATGAATTACTCCCAGTTAAATACGAAACTGTGAAATGTGATAAATACATAATTTTCTTAATGAATCTTTCGATTACTTTTGCCGTAATTATTCTCTCAACAAAGACAATGCTCAATACTTCGCTAGCTACTCTGCAAGCATAAAAATATAGTAATTTAACAAATTTATGATGGTCAACAGATCAATCAGCCAATGAAGAAATTCCATTACCCAAAAGATTGGAAAAGTTGAAGGAGATCATGTAATTTGGGAGTTATATAACCCATATCAACTGCCTTTAGAATGTTAGATCCAGAATCCAAATAATTTCCATCACCTGAGAAGATGGCATGGAGTTGATATCAGTCAAGTGATATCATTAATTTAGCACCAAAGAACACAAGTTAATTCATACAGAAATATTAGCATCATAAAAAAAATGTGGCTCTAGAAAGTCCACCAGACATAAAAATAGAGAGAAGAAAGGATGGGAAAAGAAATAACTAACTAAAACCACCCCTCCACGCAACTCTGTTAAAATAAAATGATTTTACTGAAAAGTTGTCACTCTTAACAGCTTCCTAGACCAGCATCACCAGCCTATCATCTTCCTCACTAGTCCTCTGCATCTCATAAAGCGGCCTAAGAAAGGTCTCAAACACTATCCAATTCCTAGTTTTGAAAACATATTATTCTGCAACAGTTCCAAATACTCTTGCTCTCCATCACATCCAAAACATCAGCCACCCATGCTTCTTTACCAACTATGGAACAAAAAGGAGAAGAGGAAGAAGAGTTTTTCAAAGGCACCACCACACCAAGCATCTTGTCAACTCCCATAGTAATTCTAAATTCATAGGCAACTAACTATGTGGTTCAGTTGCCAACTGCATATCTAGTTTGGCCTTGAGGGCACTTCAACCTCTTCTCATTGTCTTCCAACAACCAACTTAAAACCCGGTTTGACCTTACCCTATGGAATTAATACACTCTTTTCCAAATCAAACCTTTGGACCTCATGAACCCTCGGATGAGAGAAGAATTCAACATAAATAAGTGAATCGATCTGCACAGGACTCCACAAAAATGAGTGTGTCATCACCAAAATGAAGGTGAGCAACTCCCCCTACCGCTCCTTCCCAACCTACTACCTCAAAACCCAAAACACACCTCCTCCAAGACCCTTCTAGGAAAAACAATAAGGCCTCCATCACCACAACAAATAAATAAAGGGGAAGAGGATCCCCCTTCTCAAGGCCCTTGTGCTCTAGCAAAAAGGTTTTCCATTCACCAAAAAGGAAACCCTGCTGTTCAGATACCGATGAATCCAATTCATCCACTTCTTCTCAACTCATTTTATGAAGAACTGCCAAGAGAGACCTCTAATTTACATAGTCATAGGCCTTCTCAATGTCTCGCTTACAAAGGCCCCCTCTTGTATCCTCAACCATGAGTCAATGTTTCGTCAATAAAAGTAACATCCAAGAATTGTTTGCCTTGCACAAAATCATTCTAAAAGTATGTTCCCAACTATGTTTTTCAATTTGCATTCAAAAACCTTAGCTATAAGTTTATACCTGCTCCCACAAGGTTAATAATCTAAACTCCTTCAAATCCTACACTTGTACTTTTTTTTGGAGCCAAGACTAGAAAACTGATAGTTAGATAGTCCCTCAAGTCTTTGAGTAGCAGGGAGTCAAGTGGATTGGAGGAATGAAACAATAAAACCATCCCCAAAGCATTTGTGGACTATCTTTGTCTCCAAATTACACAGTTAGAGGCAAGAAGAAATACCACTGCTGTGATATCTGATTGGAATAGAATTGACAACACAGAACATTCAGTAAATATAATAATCTTCACACACACCTGCGCACACATATCTATTCGATTTTATGGTGATAATGATAATATAACACAAGCAGTCAAGCACCCATAAGCCTTTGAGAAGCATATCATAGGAATGAACAGTAAAAAGACATATATATATATATATAGGAATCCATATATAGGTTGCAACACTATGAAGAATTTCTTTGAATAATAGATTCATTTTGAATTATGAGTTTTCTAATTACGCATACAACAAGTGTAACAAGCAAAATCTCAAAGAAAAGAATGCGAAAGTGGATTCATAACAAAAAATGACAGTTGAGAAAGAGCATATCTGCTTCTCCAACTCTCATCACACATAAAACCTTTTCCAAGATATGCAAAGGTTTCACATTAAAAAGGGAAAAAAGAAAAAGAAAAAGGTTTCGCACTTGCTTTACTTGACTTCATAGAAATTGGATGATAAGTCTGAAAGAAAATATTATTAATTATCCCCAAAGGATAAAAAAGAAATATGGCTAACTGTTAAGCTACCAACTTTAGTTTAAGATGTTGAGATATGTGCTGGACTGTGCAGGTACCAACTTTCCTAAAAGTTTAAGCTACTTTAGGATTTGGGCCCACAATATATACAAATCAAGCTAATACACTCTCCCTCACAGAGGTAACAAATTACAGAATAAGTAGATAGGGGAATCAATAATAGAAGAGATTAAAACTCAAATCTTTTATCAATATTGTCTAATACCATGTTAAACTACCAACTTTACTAAAAGTTTAAATTCTTAAGATATGAGCCAACAATGTAGACTTAAGCTAACAATAATTATAAAAAGAATGAAGCAATCACTGAAGGAGAAAATAGACAATGAAGTAACAAAAGTGGCAACACTAAAGCACCAAAAATGCAGACAATTATCAATACCTCATGTAGCTTACAAATAACCAGAAGTAATTTGTTGCAAATTACAGTGTAATCATCATGAATACAAAGTGCGCATGCATGTGCGCGTGCATGTGCGCATGTGTGTGTGTGCGTGTGCATGCGCGCCTGTGTGTGTGCATGTATATGTATAGCGAGTAAACCTGGAAAAAGGATAGAAAGACGTCATACAGCATACCGTGTGGCAAATATTCCCCAATGATGCCCAAAACTTCCTGAAGAAAATATTTACACTGGGAAGAACTTCGTGTATAAAATTCAAATTCCTCTTGAGCATTTGAAATATTCTCTATACAGACTTTTACAGCCTACAAAATAAATAAAACATTACATAGAACCATAGAAATCATAATGAAGAGGTAAAACATACTGAAAACAAATATCAATGGACTGATGGGGCTCCATCATATCTATAGTTATTTGATAACATATTGCTGAATCCAGAAATTTATGACAAAAAAATCCCCACACTTAAGAAGAATCAACTGCAGAAGACTCAATGATATTGTTTCAGCAGCAAAAAACTATAAGATTAAAAATGAGAATTATCTTTGAACGGGAGAAAATGAGCCCTACACTCAAAAGTAACAATCCAGCGACCATTAAAAGCAGCCTGTTTTCTAAGCTAGGTTCATTCGCAATTGTTAACAAGGCTGATTGTGTGAATACTAGAGCTAATTAGACAATTGTATGACACAAAACATAGTTGAGGAAAAGAGTACATGACACATTTCTTTCAACCTATCAGTTTCTCTTCTACTTTCTTACTTTAAGTTAATAATATCCTTACCTCATAAGCACATATAAGTCCAAGGTCATCCAGGCAATACAAGATCTTTGAATGATCATTGGACAAACGTTTCCGCAATGCCTTAAGTTTATCATCCATGTCTTTGTACTGAGTCATTGGTGACCCTTGCAAATTTAGTAACAAATCATCAAACTGTCCATGTGAATAAACATTTCTTAGTATTATGACAAATATATTCCAAAAAGTAAAAGCTAAAATAAAGGCTTTATATATATATATATGTGTGTGTGTGCATGTAAAAGAAATACCTTGGACCATGAAGATTTTAACTTTTCTTTCAAATCCAAATTGTGAAAATGTGATGCATCATAAAATCTATTGATTTCTTTTGCAGAAGGAATGAATACTTCCAGTTCAGCCCTGTCCTCAATAGCATAAATCTGTACAAAACAGATTTATACATCAACAGTTAAGCTTCATGCTTGGTACATAATCATAAATCATTGTTTAAGAGTAACTACCTGGCAGTCCAAAATGCTTTCAAGTTCTGATATTTGATTCTCACAATCCATAGAAGACGAGACACCTTAAGCAAAAGAAGAAAATTTTAATAGGCTCAAGGTATGCAGACCACAAGTTAGAAATAAGCTTGTAGTGGTGACAGAGGAACCAAAAATCTTTAGCATGATTTACTCAAGAAAATAAATATATATCTAACCTTTCCTAATGACAGGTGATGCTGTCATTCCAAAAATCTTTGGCTTGTTGACAGATTTGTGATAAAATTCCTTAACCAATACAAATAAGGAACCACCAAAGTATCCAACTTCCATTAGAATTGAAGGTGAATAACAGTTAAAACTTTAACAAATAAAAAAAGAGTGAGTGAAATAAGATAACTGTAGCGTACAAAGAGATTTTCCCAGTCATTATCAATGTTTACCTTCATTATTTTTGTATACGGATGGTTACCAGTGGCACGATGGCACTCATCAAGTATCATCAAGCACACCATTTCCAGACTTATGAATGCTTTCCTCAGGGCATCTAATAGGATCTGGGGTGTCATAACAAGTACCTATAAGATATGAGAAGAGGATGAGCATCATCAATACAATTTTGAGCAAATCCAGCAGACAACTTTCAGATTCTTCCTTCTAAAGCCCCATAGTTCTGATTTCAAATTGACTGTGAAGTTAAGTAAGCATGGATGATGTCTTGTCTAGCTACTTATCCACAAATATCTACTGGATTAACCAGTGCTCTGTTTAACAATTCTCTTGATGCTAGTATTTATGAATCCCAAGTGGGAAAAAGTTACAAGAAGAAACTAAATAAATGAGACTCCAACAACAGCTAAGAAACAGGCTAGTGTAAAGGGGAGGCATAAATGAAAGGGATTAGTGATATGATTCTTGCAAACAAGCCTCCTGAGGTGTAGCTCAAAGGTAATGCCCAATGTCTTGAAAATCAAGATGTTCATTGAACTAGGAAAGTGTCTTGAAAATCAAGATGTTCATTGAACTAGGAAAGTTACTAGGTCATGGTTCATTGGTCAAACTCATAGATGAACTGCGATGTCATAAATATATTATTTATGTTTTTATTAAAAATAATTAGAAAAATTATAATAACATGTAAATAATTAAAAACTTTAAAAACATTTCATACTCCATCATAAACATTAACATTAACATATTATATTATGATAAAAATAAAATTTAAATTTATTAACTGACTACTATTTCTAAATTTTAACTATCAAGATAAAATAAGACTTTATTATTTTAAATTTATTTCAAATAATAATCCACTTCATATTATTCTATCTTAAAATTATTACTTCTTGTATTTACATCTATCATTTTATACATAAGTACAATAAATTATTTTTTTTTTTGATCGATAAATGAAATATTTATTTTCATTTTGAGTTTTGAATTATATATATATATATATATATATATATATATATATACTATATATATATATATATATATATATATATATATATGAGCTTATTGGCAATTCAACTGCTGCCTAGTTAACCTGTTGGCTCAAAAAGTTGAACTGAACCTGAATAGGATCCGGTCCAAGGTCCAATCGGTTGAATTGGTCATTGCAAACGCCCTCGAGCAATGAACCAAAGACCTCAGGTTCAAGTCTCCCAGTATTTAATGGTTTGTGATAAAATGGTAAGCCAATGAAGGTTCATTGCTATAACAGCATGAATGAAAGTCCAGCTGTCTATTTGCCTATCCATCTATCCATGCGCAAATGTATAAACAAAGGCCAGCAGTCTGTATATATTTCTTGCTGTCCGGATATTCCATGTTAGCTATCCATTTGTCTATGCACATATATAATTCTCAAAAACACAGATTCAGTGAACTGATTCCTCATCTTTTCACACTCTTCCACAAACCAAACAAAAAATAATAATTATAGGAAACTCACTTCCCTAAATTGCAGTCCATGCTGACAGTAACAGTAAGTAACAACAAACAGAATGAAAAAAAAACCCATTAATACACAGGATGCTCATGATTATATTATCAAAAGTACAACAATTGAAGCCAATGAGGCATGACTCAATGGTTAAGGGTTGGGGTGGGGATAGGGAGGAGACCAGGTTCAAGTCCCAGTGGGGACAAAGAATAAAAAGAAAAAAAAAATTACCTATAAAAAAAAAGTACGAAAATTGAAAATAGATGCATAAGCTTAAAAATCAAAGTAGATAATTTGGATCACTACGTGGACAAAACTTACATCATGTTCACTAATTTCCTTCTCCCAGCATTTTGCACTCCATTCATCAACCCCCTTGGCTCCATAGTATTCTTGGGCTTCAAAACCTGTACTGTCCTTTATAACTTTAAATTGCTGCAGTTCAAAATCATGATAGATTTAGTATGTCGCCAATGGAAGATGAATCTTTAAAATGATAAGGAAGAAAAGAAAGATTTTATTTATTCAGAATTTGGCATTTTTTTATCAAAAAAGTTCTCTTTAAAAGAAGTTTTCTTTTTTTCTTTATTTCTAAACTTTTAATTTATAAAAAAAGGGGTTTCTTGTTTTAATGTTCTTTCTAGAATCATATCTATTAGAAACATTTTATTATAAGGAGCTTTTATAAGGTTTTCCGTTATTACTCTAAAGTGAAAGTTACTATTTTTTTAATCCCATTATTTGAAAGATTTAAGAGTTTTAGGATAGTAATAAGAATGTGCTATAGAGATTAGCTTCATTTTTTCATGGTTTTATTCAGTTTATAAGGTTTTCCAAAGCCTATAAAGGCTAACTGCTGTAAAATGAGATAAATGATGAATATTGCAATTTTCAATTGAGACTCTGGTATGTCTCTTCTTGGTGAGATTCTTAGATTTTAAGGAGTCAGTGACATACTAAGGCCATGTTTGATAATTATTTTTGAAAATGGTTTTCTACTCTCCAAAAAAAAAAACCCAAGAAAACACTCTTAGTAATAAAAAACCATTTACTGTTTTTTGTTCTTAAAGATAAAAAATAGGGTATTTTCAGAAAAATATTTTAGTTGTTTTCTATTGTTTTCTTTCAAGAGTTGTCTTAAAAGAATAATATAAAAAATGTAGAATGATAAAAAAAAATTAAAACACTACACATAAAAATGATTTTCAAAAATATTAAAAGTAGGATAAAAACATTTTAGGTTTTCCAAATATAATTTATTTCACAAAACATCAAAGAATAGTTTTCAAAGATTGTTTTTCATAACTTTTTTCAAAAAGTTACACTAAACAAGCCCAAAACTTTCTTTCCTATGTTCTCTTTTCTCACTCTCATTTTTTTCCTGTTTCCATAACTTTACTTCCCTTTTCTCTCCTAAAATCCTAAAAAAGTAAAGTCCTGACCTACGTACTTGATTGTAGACAATCACACCAGACTTCTCCTATATCAACCAGACAATTACACCACATTGTTTATATTTAGACCAGAAATCAAAATGAAACACAAGGAGAGTTTTTAATCTCACAATTATCATTACAAGGTACAGGAGGAAACTGAAAAAGAAGAAAACCCAACTTCAGCAAAGCAACAATGTAGCTTATTACAAGAGTCCTCTTAAAATTTTCAGGGATGAAAATCAAAACAGAACAGAACAGAACTTCAGAATTTATTTTCTTTCCTTTTCTTTTTCAGAAAAGGAAACTGGAAGAAAACACAACCAAAGAACTTCCCAGTAAAGGAGGGAACTCCAAAACCGCAGCAACGGTGATATAAAAGTGCAAAAGGTTCAAATAACCGAATAACCAAAATCACAGAAATTCAAGCTCAAGAAAGATACCTAAAAAGAAAGTAAATAAATTAGAGCCAGCATATAGCTTTAATTAACTGATTTCCAAGTTTTGGATAGCCAAAACAAACACAAAATTCAAACTTCTATACATAAATTTAGTCATACATTCTCAATAAAGACCAATAATCGATGAATTAAAAGAACCCACAAGAATAAATACAACCAAAAATCAAACTCGTGTTGAAATTCAAGCTCAATTAAATAAATAAACCCTGAAACAAACGGAAATATAAATGAAAAAGAAACATGCCTGATTAACCAGATGAACAGTAGGAGCCAAGAAAATCATAAATAATTTACGGCCATCAGCCTTCACAGTTTGACCTATCTCCCTAATCAACATCAAAGCGATCATCGTCTTCCCCGTCCCGGTGTCCAACACCACAATCGTGTTCCGCCGCTTCGCAACTTCGAACACCTTCCACTGATAGCTACAAAACCAAGAACCACAGACACAATCCTCAAAATCACCTTCAAGAAAAAACCAAAAAGACGACAAAAACAAACAAACGCAGAAAAAAAAAAACCTGACTAACCCAGGTTTGTAGAACTCTTTTGGAAGAAGGCAACGAAGATGGAAATGGCGACGGCGGTGGATTCTTATCATCCTCTACTTCGCGTTTCAAGTTCATCTCCTCGAAGCTTCGCTTCCAAGAACTGGCCAATTCGGGAGAATGCATTGTGAAGAACAATAATCAGCACGATTACAATCACAAGAAGTGTGAAACCCCCAAAATATATCAGGAAACGCCGATCGGAATTCTCCGATCACGGCTCCCCCTGAGTTTCTACTATATGAATGTGAGAATGGCTTAAATTCTAATGACGGCAGGTTTGACAACGAGAATACTTCATTCGTAACCAGGACGAGAAAGTCAAATCGACATAAATTAGGAAACCAGTACACAATCCCCACGCGCAGGAAAGGCGCGTGTTGAAACAGTCCAATGGCGTATCAAGGTGCAGGCAGAAAAAGATTTAAAGATCAGAAGCCTTGCTTTAAAAGTAGTTTCCTTTTTTTCTTTTTCTATTTGTTGAAATTTGGATAAGGGGCTGTTATTGGAATCATTTTGGATGTTTCAGATATTTCAAGAATGGGTGTGACGTTAATGGCTTTATGGGCTTATAAATATTTTATTCAGTTTCGGTTTATAAACAATAAATTAATCTAACAAATACCGTTCATTTTTCTGCTGTTTTTTTCTTTCTGTATTCATCACTTTATGTGGTGTGTAAAATAATCTATATGATTCATCGGGCTGAGTCCCCTGATTGTCAGCATCACCTTCTCTTGCTATTCCACTGTGTAGTGCCTGTGACATACACTTACTTAATTGCAGTGCCCTGACTCTTGAGGTTTCCCTCCTTTATGGACTCATCAATTTACTAAATATAGTTTTGCTATTTTGGCATGCATCTTGGTTTGACATCATGACTATTGGCATATTCAAAACTTGTTTTGGCGTGCATGACTCTTGGCATATCCAAGACTTGGTTTGGTGTGCATGACTTTTGTCATGGGTTTGAGATCTTAAGAAATAAAAATTTTGTGACATTTTTTTGGGATGTAGCAGCAAGAAGGCATTCGGGCAGTCTTTGGTTCAAGAAAAATTCAGTCTTCTTCTGCTCCATTTGGTGCCTAAAATCGACAAGTTTGTTCTTCCAGTGAATGAATTTAAAGCGTATTTGGGGTTTAGCACGTGGTTGTTAACTAGAGATTTGGATACCGTTTATTTGTGAGGTTTTTTTCACTCTTGTGATTTATACTGCTGACATGAGAACATATGTTTTTTGTGGCATATAAAGCTGCGTGATAGTGGAAGAAGCGCCTCGTTGTCGTGGTTGGATGTACCTCAATTATTTGAAGAGATACGTAAATCTTGTGTGCTACCATTATTTTGTTTTTATGTCGTATTCTTCAGATTGATTCCTGGCTTGTCGGAAGCCTATTTCCCAATACGTATCAAGCATTTAGTTAATTGGTTTTGATTAAGTCTGTTGTATTATTATTATGGGCCCGGCAACTGGGCGTATGGTTGATTAGTTGATGGCACAAATTGGGTGACTTAGGAAAATAAATGGAAGACCTTTTTGTTTTGCAGAGACTAAATGGACGTATAGAGGGTGATGATGGCAGCAGGAAGGAATAGAAGATGGCAGAATGGAAAAGGCTAGATAAAGGCCATGGTTTTATTATGACAATGGATTGATGACAGTGTGTGTTTCATCACGTCTACAAAAAATTGACAACGTAGTGCTGGACCAAATTGGAGAGTCTTTTATGATAGAAGGCAGTAGTGAATAAAGCACATTTCAAAGCGTGAATTCTATAAATATAGGAGGGTACTCATGCGAGGAGCATTTGAATGATTGGAAACAGCGTAGTCAGTTGGGCGCCGTGAATTACTTTTGATGATGAGTTGCAAGTTGTGTTCTTAGTTCACTTCTGAAAGATTTGAGGAAACTTTGGTGGTCAGTTGGCTGCACTTTGATGGAGTGAGTATGATAAGTCAAATTACCGCTGACTGTGGAACTCAGAGACAAGAAGAAAATCATCGGGTTCTTCACTCCGAACACTGTGATTGAAGTCGGCGGGAGAGGCGGGAGGAGTAAGAGTAGGGCTCACTTCTTAGTGATCGTAAGTCGTTCGAGCTCGATTTCAAAGAGAAAGATGTTGAGTGTATTATTGTTACAAGAAGGGCACATGAAGCGGGGTGCAGAAGCTACTGGGGACTGAGGAGCAAAACAAATAGAAAAATTAGAGAAAAACAAAATGATACGATTTGTAGTTGCGGAGTAGTGAGAACTCATGATTATCGTGATGATGCTAAGCGTTAATTTAATTGGCGAGATGGATTGATGTGTGGCCAGATTCTAGAGCTTCATTTGCCATTGCTTCGCGGTGACTTTGCTACTTCTTACTGTAATTGAATTTGGGGCTGTCGGCCATGAGAAATGTTGAGAAGATCTTGTCAAAAATTGTTGGCATAGGCGACATTTGCTTAGGCACAAAATATTGATTACAAAATACATTTGCTGAGATCTACTGAGACATATCTTGGATCATTGACGATTTAATCTCTGGCGGGATTAGATGAAGCCAACATGATTTATTGATGGAAAATGGAAGCTCTCGGGTTCTAGTTCTCTAGTGGTAGCAAAGGAAGAAGACTTGTTCTCTTTACACTTCATGCAATAATCTCTGCCAGGTGTTATGTGGAGCACCTTAAGAGGAAATGACTCATCCATCGATCTACCAGAAACTTAGAGGCAGTTTCTTGAGTGAAAAGGATTGCAAAGTTTATTAAGAAAGGCTTGCCGGGGATAGAGAACACTTTGAAAACTTACATCATTGAAACTATTTCCATAAGCAAAACAAAATATCTTTTCGTAGAAACATTGCATCTGAAATCTCATGTTCTAGATTTGGTACATTAAGTGTGGTCCTTTAGACAAAATGCTTTATCTTGTCGCTTTTATTGATGATACATTTCTAGAGAGAAAGTTTAGGGTATACACTAAAAACTAACAAATATCAAGTTCTGCCTCGTATTTAAGCTTGTTTTGAACAATGTTGAAGAAAGAAAGCCCAGTAGGCTTGATTGAAATGTCGCTCGGATAATAATTGAGTGAATATATTGGACCAGCTGATGATAATGATATTTTTCAAATCGCGACATGTGAGCGTAGAAAAGAGCAGTGAACACCTCAGCAGAAGCGAGATTCTGAGAGAATGACATATATATCTCTTATAGAAAATAAAGATGTTACTCTCATTTCAAGTACGAGTCTCTTTAGGTGAGAAAGCGTGGGGTGAGATTTGATCTTATCAATTTGTCTCCTTAGGTTCAAAGTGAATAGTGATATTGCCAAAAAGTTTGGAGCAGAGGAGAAAAGTCTTATAAATCACTTAAGTGTTATTAATTTGAAACTTTTGTTCATATTCAAAAGATGAGAGGTCTAAGCTTGATCAAAAAAGCAAAGCGTGCATATTTACAGACTATAGGCACAGGAAAATTTGGCTACGAGGTTGTATGATCCGATTGAGAAGTTGTCGAGCTAGAGATATGGTTTCGCTTGGAAGATCAGTGAAGACATTGACAAGCAGAGTGGTGAGATAATGATGATCTTGTTGACTTAGATCTTGATCCACCTATTGTTCATGATATTAATGAAGTACGCTGAACACCTCATGATGAGTGGAGAATGAAGTCAATTTGAGCCCAAAAAATTGGGGGTAAGGCCACCCGAGGTCCTTCCTGGGACCTGCACCAGTTAAAGTCTCTCCTACCCAGAAAAGCATGACCATCGATATTCTTCAACGAAATGGTATGTGATGATATCCATATCGGGGTGGTAGACTTATCAAAGAAGTGCCCGACATGGGGAGAACAAGAATGACTTAAGAGCGATGAAGGAAATGAAGTCTTTGCATGAATCACACCTATATGTTTGGTGAAACCACACACAAAGAAAATTTTACAGAAAAATAAATAGATAATGGAACAGAAAGAATGATGGGAGCAGGTTCGGCCAGGATTCAAGGCCACGACTTTGTTGTGAAGGTTTTGGGCCAGAGGGAGTTGATTTTGGAGATATTCTCGGTTGGTCATCCTCATTGAACTATGCATGAGTCGCGAGAGTATGATTTAGAAGTTCGGCCGACTTGATCATGAAAGAGCACTGCATTTTGCCAGTGACTTAGAAGAGGAGATTTATATGGGCAACCTGGGAGTACTGTAAAGGTAATGATCAGTTAGTTTGCAAATTGAGAAGAAAGAGCATGTAAGTTGAAGCAGCACGCGAGGCGGTGGTCTAGGCCCGATTCTTTATGGCGACCATGGTATTCAGAACGCGGACCATTGTGTGTTTGTGAAGAAATGACCGGATGGTAATTTTATTATTCTTGCTCGTCAATGATATCAGCTGGTATGGGTCAAGACTACGAGCAAAGATTAACTAAGTTGAGAGTCAGGAATTGAGCAAGTCTTTCACTGCCATGAAAGATTTCGTCCAATGAGAAGCAATTCTTGGGACTAAGAAATTGCAAGTGACATATCACTTGACTATTTAGTTCAAGAGACTTATATTAAAGGTTCTTGAAGAGGTTCAATATGGACAAAAGCAAAAACATTAATTGTCCACTACCAGGCCACTTCAAATAGTTCATGGCGGTATCTGATGAAGAGAAATATGAGATGCAAAAAAATTCCCTAGCCCAGCGATTCGTTCTTTGATGTATGCCATGGTTTTGTACTCGAAGCCGGATATTGCTCCACACGGTTGGGGTTGTTAGTCGATTTTTTACCCAATGCGATCACGGGGAAAGAACAACGGCGTGTAGTAAATGGATTATGAAGAGGTAGAGCACTTCAAAAGATGAGGTTGTGTTTGCAGTAAGCGAGCCACATTCTTGATAGGTTCACGGATTTTGATATGGGTGGTGACAATGGTGGTCGAAAATCTGCCGTTTATTTGATTACTTTGCGGGGGAAGCGATGGCATGTGATCAAGATTAATGTGTTGCTCTCTCCGCCACGACAGTTCATCACCATCAGAAACACAAAAGGGTATTGTGGTTGAAGAAATTTTTTCAAGAGTTGGAGTTTAGTGGCTAAAGATCGTATATCTTCTTTGTGATAGTCATGATCCATGATAAAATTC
This sequence comes from Tetrastigma voinierianum, assembly GCA_016808115.1. Taxonomy (NCBI): domain Eukaryota; kingdom Viridiplantae; phylum Streptophyta; class Magnoliopsida; order Vitales; family Vitaceae; genus Tetrastigma; species Tetrastigma voinierianum. Next base: position 3,215,993 of record JAEQBH010000767.1, read on the forward strand.
TTGTTCATCAAGATGTTACATTGATGTTAGATATATTATTGGACCAGATCGAATCAAAGTTGTTGCAACGAAAAAGTTTCACTGATGAGAACATGCCCCGGTGTGGTGACTAAGGCATTGACTAAGGACAAGCATGAAGTGTGAGGAATGAGCCGAGATCACTCCATAGTGGGAGAGAGGGCCAATTGGGTTTCCCTCCTTTATGGGACTAATTCAATTTACTTAATATGGTTTATTTTGGCATGGCTCTTGGCATACTTGGTTTGGTGTGCATGACTCTTGGTATTGGTTTGGAATCTTCGAAATAAAAGGTTTGGTGGCATTTTTGGGATGATATCATCTTGGTTGGCAGCGAAGGCGTCCCAGTAGTCTTTGGTTAAGAAAAATTCGAGTCTTCTTCTTCTCCATTTTGGTGCCACAAATCAGCAAGTTTGTTCTTCAAGTGAGTAACATTTTACCACTTGATATTTAGGACTCTTGTGGTTTGTTCTTGGAGATTTGGTTCACTTTATTTGTGAGGTTTTTTCCTCTTGTGATTTACACCTTGGTGTGTTTATAAGGCTTATGTTTTTTTTTTGCCACTTTGTAAACTCTTTTGGTAATAGTGGAAGAAACTGACCTACCGGTCATCGTGGATGTATCTCAAGTTATTTGAGGGAACCACGTAAATCTTGTGTGCCCATTTATTTTCTGTTATTTTATTTTATGTCATATTGCTTCCATTGATTTACACTTATGGGAAAGCCTATTTTTTCCCAACACAAGATGTTTTAAACTTTGTTGTCATTGTTACCAGCAGTATCAACCTAATTTGACTTCAGCCACACGGGTTCAGTTGTTTGCTACAAACTCATTTCCTTGGAATTTTCAGGTTTCTTCTGGTTGCTACCATGTCTGCTATTGTTGCTGCTCATGGTGACTAACTACACTCCTCTAATTCTTTAGATTGTGAAGTTTTGACTTTTCTTCTTTATTCTCCTCAGTTACTTTTTACAGAGTTATCACTTCTACTGACCTACTAAAGTTATGTTCTTATGGGTTGTAGATATAGTATGTTAAGGGTTAGTTTCTAGGAATCTTTTCTTTATTTCTTTTTATCTTTGATCTTCTAAATTAAATTTAAATAAATGTAGCTTACTTTCAAAAAATGAGAAGTAGTAGAGGTTTATAGAGTGGACACACATGCTATTTCATCTCAACGGGTTGATATACTTGCTAGGCAAGGAAAGCCAAATCATGTATGCCTTGACATGGCTCCCCCCGTTTTAGAGAAAGTAGAAAGCTTCAAGGAACATGGAGAGGGTGTGTAACATCCACGAATTTATATAGGTATAAGTTAGGGAAAATAATAATGACAGGAATTTGTACAGGGATAAATTAGGGAAAATAATAATGGTAATTCAATTAGTAATTAATTAATTACTTTAATGAACGGACGTTATGAAAATAATAATGGTAATTCAATTAATAATTAATTAATTACTTTAATGAAAGGACGTTATGAAAATAATAATGGTAATTCAATTAGTAATCAATTAATTAATTTAATGAAAGAGGAAATTATATATAAAAGATAATTTTCACAATAGATACCCCGGTATAAATTGGAGTAAAATAAGAAAATTCTTTATATTCTTTCTTTGAATTTCTCTGAAGGGTAGAATTGAGGGACGATATGGCTTTGGGATACAGGGTTTGAAGAGCAAGGAATTTAATTAGTCTTTTCTCGTTTCATTTTTTAAGATTTTTGATGTAGATTAACAATTTTTAACCGGTCTGAATCAGTGCAGAAAGTCGATTTAAGTGCCTTTCATTCTTTATAAATAAAATAAGGATTTGTGGTGTCATATTGAATTACTTTGAGTATGATAATGAAAAAGTACTTAAGGATAAATTTTGAAAGAAAATAATGATAAACAAATAGGATAAATTTGAAAATGCTTTGTATTTGATAAGTATTTAAAGATATATGTATTTTGGCAAGTAAATATTTTATTAAGGATTGAGATTTTATTAGATAAGGAATATGATTAGAATAATTATTTAGCAATTATAGGAAATAAAATCCGTTAATAATACTTGTTGTCAAGTATGATAATTGTTACGTAAAAAGGCTATATGTGTATTGTGTAATAATATAATTTGTAAAATAGTATTATCCTTATTTCTTTCTAGTAAAGATTTAGTTCGGATTAAAGAGCATAAAAATAAATGAAATTAGTAACATAAGATCCAAAAGAATATGAGTTTTATAAAATTTGTAAAACTACCTAATTCAAATAGTTGCTCGTTTGAACAATTGTCGATATGTTTGAGGTGAGCAATAATATAATTAAGAATATCGAATTAGGAAAGTTTTAAAAATAAATAAGTAATGATGATAGTCTCACTTCCTTATTATTTTAGGAGAAATGTTCGTGAGGTGAAATTCGTCGGATTAGCTCTTTCAAAGCTTTTGAGTACTCGCTTTGAGGTAAAGGGATTCTAATACGAGTTTTGAAGTGTATTTTTATATATATGTACGTGTAAGGGATATTAATCTGATTTAAAAAAAAATCTGTTTGTTTTTACTCATTTGAGGATGAAAATTGTTTTAATTGAATTATATATAATCTTGGTTTATGAAAAGTTTTACTTGTTTTATTTATTTGATGATTATCCATTGATCGAAAGTAGTTTTGTATGATTGTACTTTTGAGATTTGTTTTGTTTCTGAGAAAAGAAAATGTGGAATATGATGTTTGTAATTTGAAATTTGAATGAAATATTTGACTACAGTTAGTTCGGCTTAGTCAGCGGGAATAATAGTTAATATTTATTGATCGTGTCTGACGGGATATAATAGTTGACGCTTTACATTTTTAACAGTGGGGAATGTAATTGATTTGAACCCAGCCTACAGGGGTTTGGATTCAAGGGTACTAGTACTAATAGTGTTTGGTTCCGTCCAACTTAAAATGAACAATTTAAGGCTAGTCACCCATTTGAAAGTCCCATCTTCCAGGCGCCATTGATATTTGATAGCATTAGAGAAAAATATATTTAAATGTATTTGATTTTAGATTTGGATATGAAATTGTTTGAATCCCGAATTTGATGTAAGAGTGTTGGGATCACATTTGATGAAGCTGATTTGAAATGGATGTGAGAATGTTTTGAAGTAAATTTTGTTAATGTTCCAACTTATTTTGAATCAAAAGTTTTGATGAAAAATATCTCTATTTATTATATGATTGAAAACCATTTGATCCATGAAAATGTATTAGTATTTCTTATTGGGCTTTGAGCTCACCCTTTATTCTTTTTAAAAATTTTTAGGTACCCTTAGTTCGGGCGAGGAGTGACGGTTAGGACGGGAAAATGGTTTTATTAGAATATTTGTTTAAAACTTCTCTTGGGACATTGTTTAGATGTTAAAGTTTGGATTTCGTTTGGAATATTTGAGTTTGAAGTTATTTGGATAAGTATACTTGGGTTGATGTATTGGTTTCTTAAAGTTGATATTTGAGGATTTAGAAGGGTTCGCATTTACTGCGACAGTGTTTGGTAATTGGACAAAAATCCAGGTTACAAGAAAGGTCGATTAATCGTTTCACACTTCAAACCTTGGTGAAGGCTTGAGGTGTGGTGTAGTCAATACTCTTAAAGGTGGGTTTCGGGGCGTGACAGAGTGGTATCAGAGCTATAGGTTTATGATCTTAATGGGAACTTATTTAAGTGTGTCTATGGGGATAGTTGAATGACGTGTTAGTTGATAGTTCATAACGGTTTGTGTATTATTAGCATTCTTTACAAATATATGTTAGATAATTGATTTCTTGGTGACTAGTTAAAGTTCACTACACTCTTTTGCCTTTGTCTTTGTTTTGTTTGTTGGTTTAGTGAATATACTTTTATCAATATGAAGTATGACTTGAATTTGTCACTTCTTTGGGACATGTCATTATGGACAATATGGTGGTTTGAAGTTATTTTATGACGATTGGTAAGAAGAATATTGAATTGACTTAATAATTCTTAAATATTGATATATTTTTGTTTGATTTTGAGGACAATAAAGGAGTTTACTACCTTTTAATTGTTGATTGTTTTGGGAAAATATTGTCTTTCTTAGTTATCTCTGAAGAAGTTGAAGGGAAACATATGGATAAATTGTTACTCATAAGCTAAGCCTTGCAAGGTAGTTATTTGCTTAGAAATGTTGTTGTTTTTTAAGTCACGTGATGAGCGATGAAAACAATTTTAAATTTGAAATGATCGAATGCAGTTATTAAGTTTGAAGTTTCTCGGGATTTATCGAGTACTACAAATAAATTATTAAGAGATCTCTAAGATTATCTTATATTTTCGTGCCAATATAGAAAGAAGTTAAGTTTGACACCTATAACTATGATATAGCTTCATAGAAATGAAATTGGTAGCAACTCTATTTTGATTATTTCTGGGTTCGTAAAGATTTGTTTTCATAATGATGCCTTTCATTAGGATTTATGTTGTGTTCTTATGCAACATGGAAAAAATTGATATATACTTATAGACATTTGAAATTTAAGATAGAGAAAACTACCTTATTAGTGATTTCCAAAGTTAGGTAAAATGATTTTTGTACTTAAGATATGAAGCCATTTTTTTATTATGATCTACCAGAAGCTTATGAGAGTTTTGGGCATTTGTCTCCAAAACAGAGAGAAAGAGAGAGAGAGAGAGACGAATTTAAAGGATTATGATGACATTATTCAAGACTAATAAAACAATAGAATCTTGTAGATTTATGTCTAAATATAAAAAATATTGATTCCTTGGAAATCATCAAGGTTATCAGATTATTGTATGATTTTGAGATGTTTACAAGTCTATATACCTTTGATTTAGAGTTCTTATGTTGAACATTATAGCAACTAAATTTGTTTGGGAGAATTAAAGATCTTATATGGAATTATTTGAAATTATTGAACTTTTTGGAACAATTGATTATGTTTAATAAGATAATAGGGATCTGAATGGGATTAGACTTAATGTCTTAAATAATGGAGACAAAAGAGACAACTTTAGTTAGTTGTTTATTACTTTGAAGGAGGTTTAGACATTTTGCTTACGATCTACCTAAAAGATGCAAAAGTAAAAAAGGTCATGTACATAATTTTGATGGGCATATGAAGTACAGCTACATTATTCCACTTTGGGTTTAGTGATTGTATATGGAGGGTATAGCATCAAATACCTAATAATAGTACTTTAACTACTTTATATTTCTAAATGAGTGTAAAAAAACTTATTACCATGGATTTTAGGATAGGTTAGCTAAGAACCTTAGTTGATGACAATGTTTCATTATACTTATTTATTTATAGATAAAGTCTAGCAATTTTTCATCGGATTAATGATATTAAGGAGATTTTGATAATGTATGAAATATTTGATTCTATGGTATAATAAGAAGTGAATTTAGTTTTTATTTTGACTTCACAAAAAATAAAAATAAAAATCGAAGTACTAAGTTAGTTTTGATAGTAGCTTTCATACTTAGACTAATGACTAATTGAGGAAAGTAATCGCATGTTGGAAATATTTGTTGAAATATATTGTTTTAGACTTGAAAAGTGATTAGAATGAGTTCTTACATTTGGTTAAATTTTCTTGTAGAATAGTTTTAAACTAGTAATGAGATTATATCTTCAGAAATGTTTATGGTAGAAGTTTATGATCCCTAAGGTGATCATATTGAGAAAAAATAATAATTTAATATATGAACTTGTGTAATCGATCACGAAAGGATAATCCCAATTGAAGAGAATTTGGAAGAAAATCAAGGTACACACAAGTGTTATGTTGATAATCCCAAGCAATATTCGTATTTGAATTTGCAGGATTATGTTATCTTAAAAGCCATTTATTTAGTTGAATTGAGATATTGAAGTTTGAAAATCGTTGAGAAAAGGAAAACTCAACTTCGATTTGTGGGCATGTTTGAAATATTAGAGAGTAGGTACCTTGGCATATAAAGCAGCCTTGCTCCCATACTCTGTCTAAGATTCATAATGTGTTTATATTTCACCTAGAGGAAATATGTTTTTCCTTCTTCGATGCTTCATGTTGTGGAGTTGAGCCCATTTAGATTTCTCAAGACTTGACCTATGAAGAGATGCCCGATCAAATTGTGGATGTGGATGAATAAGGTTCTACTGATCCAGTCGTTGTCAAAGTAAGCTGGTAAAGTCCAATGGAGCAATCATAAGATCCGAGGCCACTGGAGTTAGAAGAAGATATGAGAGAAAAGCATCCTCACTATTTCAAGACTCGGTAAGTCAAGTTTAGAGGATTAAACTTTTATAAAGTATGTAGAAACGTAACACCTTAAATTTGTATGTATGCTTATAAAATAATAACATGTAAATCGTATAGTATGCTGCATAAAATAATAATTATATGAATTTGTATAGATAATTAGAAAATAATAATGGTAATTCAATGGTAATGAATAATTACTTTAATGAAATGACGTTATGAAAATAATAATGTAATTCAATTAGTAATTAATTAATTACTTAATGAAAATAATATATGAAAATAACAATGGTAATTCAATTAGTCATCAATTAATTAATTTAATGAAGATAAAATATAATTTTCCTAATAGATACCCCAAGTATAAATTGGAGTAAGATAAGAAAATTCTTTCTATTATTCTTCGAATTTCTCTCTGACAGGTAGAATTCCAAATGATGTACGACTTTGAAATCTAGGGTTTGAAGAACAAATTTCTCTATAAAAAGATCTTTCTATTTTATTTTCTGTGATTACGTAGATTCTTTTAATTTTTCTTTCATTTAGACTAACCCGATCAGCTCGGGATTAGACACTTTCTGCTTTATAAATAAAATAAGGATTGGTGATGCCTATATTGAATTCATTTGAGTATGATAATGAAAAAGTTTTCAAGGATAAATTTGAAAAAGAAAATAACACAAACAAATAGATAAATTTGAGGCAAGAATTTCAGATAAATATTTGTATTTGATATATTAAAGATATAAGTATTTTTGCAAATAAATATTTTATTAAGGATTGAGATTTTATTAGATAAGAATATGATTAAATACTATTTAGCAACACAGGTAAATAAGATTCAAGCACAATACTTAGTTGTCAAGTGATATTGTTAGGTAAAAGGCTATATGTGTATTGTGTAATAATATAATTTGTAAAATAGTATTAATAGTTATTTTCTTATAAAGATTTAGTCTTGACTAATATTATAAGAAAAATAAATAATGATAAAATAAGATCAAAAGGAATATGAGTTTTATAAAATTTGTAAACTACCTAATTCAAATGGGCTTATCATTTGGAACAAATTTGTCATTATGTTTTGAGGTGGAATAAAGTATTATAATTGTTAGAATATCAAATTAGGAAAGTTTTAAGAATAAATAAGTAATGATGGATAGTCTCTTCCTTTATTATTTTAGAGAATATTTCATTGAGAAAATTTGATTGGTTTCTTTCAAATTTTTGAGTACTCCTTTGAGGTAAGGGATTCTAACACAGCTTTTCGAAAAATTATTATTTTTATATATACGTACGTGTAAGAGATATTAATGTAGATTTAAAATAAAAAAAATTGTTTGTTTTTACTCATTTGAGGATGAAAATTGTTTTAATTGAATTATATAATTTTGGGTTATGAAAAGTTTTACTTGTTTTATTTTATTTGATTATCCATGGATGAAGAAAGTAGTTTTGTATGATTGTACTTTGATATTTGTTTTGTTTACGAAAAGAAAAATGGAGATATGATGTTTTGTAATTTGAAATTTTGAATGGAAGATTTGACTGTTAGTCTTCTACTGCTTAACTGAATAATAGTTGACACTTTATTCTGCCTCGTCAACGGGATATAATGTCATCTACATTTTCATGAATGTGAATTTGAGCTTCCAACCTCAAAATTTAAAGGGTTTGATTGTGAGGTTATTAGTACTATTATTATACTTTGACTCCGCCCGACCTTGGTAACAATTTAAGGCTAGCCACTCATTTGAAAGTCCTAATGGCAACTGGGTAATCATTCGATATCTTTACAATTTGTTAAAAATATATTTGAAATGTATTCGATTGGATCTGATACTTAAATTGTTTGAACTAAATTTGATATAAAATTGTTGGGATCACATTTGATATGAAACTAATTTGAAATGGATGTGAGAATGTTTTGAAGTAAATTTGTTAATGTTCAAACTTATTTTTGAATCAAAGTTTTTACTTAAAAACATCTTCATTTGTTATTATACGATTGAAACTCTTTCAACCATGAAAATGATTAGTATTTTTATCGCTTTGAAACTCACCCTTTATTCTTTTAAAATTTCGCACTCCTTAATCGCAAGGAGTGACTGCTAGATCGAAAATGGTTTTATTAGAATATTTGTTTAAAACTTCGGTTATCATGATGTTAAAGTTTAGTTCCGTTTGGAATATTTGAGCTAGTTATTCTGACAACATACCGGCCACGACGGCTTCAAAGTCGACATTCAGTTTCAAACACATTTACTCAATCAGCGTTTGACAATTGACAAAAAATCCAGCTACAAGAAAGGTTAGTGTTCACACTTCAAACCTTCAGTCAGTATGCTCGAGTAGACAATTACGCCTGTGCTGTTTCGGCGTGGATATGTAGATCAACAGCAATCAAGGGACTCTTTGGTTTCACTTTTGTTTTTCTTTTTTTCTTTTTTGAAAAACAAGAAGAAACTAAAATTGCTTTGTCTCCATTGTTTATGCCTCTTAAAAAACATAGAGATACACCAAATCTTCAGAAAGAATCACAAAAATGATGTTCTATGTTTCAAAATTGTGTTTTCATAACTGTTTTTAAAAACAATAAACCAAACAGATTCAGCTCACTTGAAAGGAATGGAAGAGAAAAATTAAAATCTTTTTTCTTTGAACTAGTTAAACCAATAAAATCCATTTATAATTATTATTTTTTTAATAATATATTAATTATCTATTCATAACATCACTAATTCAACCACGATTTGATCATCGGTTTAACCAATAAACCATAAATCGATAACTTTCCTGATTCAATCATTAATCCAATTTTTAAAACATTAATATAATGATTTCAGGAGAATGGTTGTTTTGGTTAAAATTCCTAGTGAGCCCATAGCTTTGGACTTGACGACTACTTTTGATCAGATGGTCTACATAAGTGTTGGCATTGTGGCTATCAAATTTTAGAATGAAGATTAGCTATTTTAAAAACCGAGGTTTCAAAAAATTACCCCAAATTATAAAATTTGTGAAGCATCATACATTTTGTTCAAAAGGTTCTACATTTACGTAGAAACTATTACTATTCTCTATTTTTTAAAATAAAAATTTAGAAGTGTACCTAAACGGACATTTACTTATTTGTGGTTTTTTAATCAATAAAAGTGAAATAAAAAAAAAACACCACAAATAAGTGTACCTAAAGGGACATTTACTTATTTGTGGTTTTAATTTCAGTTCATGTTGTTTCTGTAGCTATAGACTTAAGGGATCGTTTGTTTTTTGACTGGATGTTGAAAGCCGAATAGGCTAAATAGCTTTGGATTGCCCTTAGAATTGTTAGATTTGTATTTTGTACTTCTAACTTCTAAGTTTGTTTGGTTTTTTTTTTTTAATTTTTATTAAGAACATTTTTGAATGGGAAAATATGTAAAAAAAAAAAACTCCTAATTGTTGTATCCGATATCATACTTATATCTATAACTTTTTTCGATCTAAATAAGTTCTTTCAATAAATTAAATTAGTCTATGCCATGATTTAAATAGTATTAAAATAACTTTTAAGTATTGGCGTGACGTTCATATGACATTTGGGAAACAATGGATAGTAATATAACGATAAGACTATTAGAAAATATAAGAATATTTTTGGAATTGATATAGAAAATCATATTGATAATAGCTTCATATAAATAAATATAGTAATATAGTAATGGCTTGAGGCAGGAGTCAGGCCCAAAAAAAAAAAAAAGATGACAAAAAACTATAATAAAACGTGTCTAATAAAAGTTATGGGAAAGAATGGAATTCATGATGGTAATAAATAAAGGTCGGTGAAATGGTAAATTTATACAAATATTAAAGAAATCCAAATCAAAGTCAAAATAAAGATAATTACCCAAATAATAAAGTTACCCAAATAATAAAATCCAAATCCAAATCAAAGTAATAGTAAAGTTACCCAAATAAAAAAATCTAAGTCAAAATAAAGATTTTAAGACTAAAACATAACAAAAAACCTAAAACCGGATATAACATAATTATATGAACTTTTGTACTAGACCTTTTAAATTATGAAAATAATAAAAGAAAAAGATGATTATGATCCAAATGATATTTTATAATAGAATATTAAGAATATTATATGTCTTTAAGCCTTAAATATTTTTATAAGAATCAATGATAATTATACAATTAAATCTCCCTCAATAAATGAAAAAAAAATATGAGTAAAAGCTAAGATATAAAATTTAAGAACAAAAATATACTTGATAGTTATAACTTTATATTTAAATCTAATAAATAATAGTATTGAAGAAGCTTATAATCCAAGAAGCAGATCTGTTGAAACATTTATTATAATGAATAAGATAGAAAGTCCAAAATATAGAAAATAATGAGATAATTAAAAATGAGTAAAATAACAATAAAAACGTTTGTACAAAAAAGAATAGACAAATATTTAGAAAGAAGACAACATTTATGTAAAGACTTTACTACCAAGAAAATGGAAAGAATAAAAAAAAACACAATATATAAGATGGTTATGGAATGTTTAAAATACATTTCCTTTATCTAAATAAAGCTACAATTAAGGAGGAGGAGGAAAATATAGAACTTATAAATATAATAATACCTAATGTAGTAGAAAATTCCAATGAATATTTACCCTTTAAGGTTAATTTAGACCCAGAAAAAACAAGAAAAATAATAGCAAAAATAAAAAACCATGATGAACAAACATCTATAAATAATTAAAGTTGTGAAAATAAAAATTTATATCCAAAAGATAAAATAAAAATAAAAGAATATGGACTCTACAAATATTTGAGAAAATTTGTGAAAGAAATAGTTAAATCAATAAAGAAGTCATATATTAGATCCCCTTAGAAAAGTTCAAGAGTTATAAAATTCAAATAACATGAAATATAGAAAAATAGAAATATTAATAGAAGAAATATTAAAGGCTGTAAAAATAACAGATAATAAATTTAAAAATAAAAAAATAGACCATTGAAAATAGATAAATATAGAAATACGACCCAAAATACTCTTATTAGTATAAGAAGGCCAAATATGTTAGGAAACAAGAAATGGAAATGGTAGAACAAATAACATTTAGAAAATATCATGAAAGAACAATAAAAAAGAAAGACATAGAAAAGAGAAATCTAGATGAAAAGTTATTAGAATAATTCTTAAAGTTATAAATAAAAAAGGAAAACATGTAATAGAATAAGAAACTGTAGAAGAATGAGTCAAATAAGTGAAAGTGAAATAGAAGATATAATGATAGAAATACAGATAATGAATTTAAATGAAATAAAAGATGTGAATCCTATAGGACATGTAGGAGGACCTATACCCAAAAACATTTGAAAAACAATACAAAATACCTAAATATGAACCAAAAGAAACAAAATTTGAACAATTAGGAAATTTAAGAGTATACCTAGATATAGATTGTCAAAAATATATTAAAACAGTGTTAAATAAATTATCACAGGCAATGACATTATACTTCATGACACAAGGAACAATTGGGATAATAATATTAAGACCAAAATAATGATAGGAACGTTAACAGGATGTGTTAGAAAATTGTAGGAAAGATTGTTAGCCTCGAGTTTTAATGTAATTACAAATAATACTATTGTTGCCTTTGAAAGTAGCATATTTGAATGAGTATTAGATATATAGTAAATAAATTTATAGGAGAATTATGAATGATAGACAATATAGAGTAAAGAATAAAAGATATAAGAGAAATTATAAATAAATTAGCACGGTTACAAATTGTAAGATGATTGGATATATATGAATATACATGTGAGTTTATAAAATGGTATTATGATGCATTTGATAGTAATATGAATGTGAAAATATTAGCAAATACATATTATGAGAATTTACTAGGAAAATTGAGTAATTATTTTCAAGAAGAATATGAACAAATAACAACAGAAGATGCTGATACTCTAAGAGCCGAAATATAATTTTTAAAGAAAATATTAGCAGAATTATGCACCCCAAGGTATATTATAAAGGGTGCAAGAAATTGAGAAAATGTATTTTGTGACAAAATAGATAATATCTCAGAGTATAAGAAAATAAAATTTGGAAAACGAATAGGAAAGCCAAGAAGAAGATTTACAAAATATAAAGTATTTAGAAAATAATGAAGAAAACCATTTAAAAAATATTACAAGAAAATGTTTAATTATAAAAGGAGGAACATTAAACAAAATACATCAAAAGACAAAAGCAAATGCAAATGTTGGAAATGTGAAGAATTAGGTCATTACTGTAATGAATGTCAAAAAGAGAATAAGACATTTATCATATGGTGATAAAATAAAGAAGAAGATTTAGAAAGTATAATAAGTTTTGATAGTGAAATGAGTAGTGTTTATAGTGAGAATAACAATAGTTTATCGAAAAGTGATACAGAATGAACAAGGAAATAATTGAGGAAGATGATATTTCTGAATTTGAAGTTATTAGTGCTAAAGAAGATCAAGAATGATATAGATTGAAAAACACTTTTTATAATAGAAAATTACAAAAAATCCAGAGTCTAAATTTTGATCTGAAAGCCCCAGGAGAAAGATTAATAAAATACCTAAGTAAAAGATATATTCATAAAAAATATACAATCCATGAATACCAAAAGATATAAAGAAGTATAACAATTAACAAGGCTAAAGGAAACATAAAGCTTAATTTATTAACAAAAGAAACTATAAATGAAACATTAAGGAAGATAAAAAGTGAAAAAAATAAGAGAAAAAATAAAGTATGTATATTTAGCAGGAGTATAGATAATAATAAAATCATTATTTCATGAAAATCTAAATACACCAATAGTTAAAAGACTTATACAAATACATGAAAGTCACCTACGAAGTATCCAAGGAAATTTAGCATATACAAAATTGATTTTCACATGTTACCCAAAATATAATATTAATTTAGGAGATAAAGATTTTGATAATAGTTTAAGCTTATATTTCAAATCCTTAAGGAATGATTTTATGAACTAAGGCAATAATGTAATGACAATGTATTATAGTGCTTTGTACATATTATCAAACTCAAACTATGGAAAAATTTACCAAGAGTCATTTATTGAAATTAGTGATGAATGTAGAGAAATTGTTGAAATAATAGAACTTCAAAAGTTTGATAGAATATAAATACCAACAAATTACATTTTAATTATTGAATATGATATTTCTTAAGAATATTATATAAAAAGAATTGATTTACCCATATTTAGGGGAAATTCCTTAATAGGAAATAAGAAAAAAAAATAATACAAGGTGCTATTTTCCAAAGAATAAGGAAAGAGGTGCATTCACCTTTCCTGATAAAAGTAAATTCTAATGAAGAAATAGAAGTTGAAGAAACAAAAATTTTCATAGATACAGGTGCTATTTGGAACCATATCCAAGTTGATAAATGTGAAATGATAGGAAGTATAACAAGCCCATATGTTTTTAAAAATTATGATGGTCAAACGTTAGAATGTAATTTAAAAGTAGAAATACCCATAAGATTACAAGGGATAACCTTTTTAGTCGATTGTTACAAAGATAATAGAATGCAAATAAATGGACATTATGATATTCTCTTATGAAATAGTTTCCTAGATAGATTAGATAAATATAAGATTACAAAAGAATGAATAGAAATATATAGTGAAGACATGTATTTTCTTAGAAATACAAAAATGAAATAAATTTACATTCCCTACAATGGTATTTATAATAGTAAATATCCCATAAACTAAGTTGTACACATGTGGATTGACTAAGTTGTACACTTGTGGATTGATAGATAAAAGATTAGAAATAACAATATGTAAAAAATTTTTATTAAAAGAATTGAAAGATACTAAAATCTCTATAAAATGTGTGATTGGAAATAAAGAAATGATTACAAAACTATAAGAAAGTGTATAAATAATGATTTATAGTAAGATAGTAAAAATAGGAAAAGTTTATCAATATGACAATATAGAATATGATATTATATTAGGAAATGACTTTTTACAATAATTCTCAATATATCAACAAACAATCTATACTATAATATTTAAAACACCTTGTAACAACCAGATAAGAGTATCTAGAATATTAAAACATTTTAGAATAAATTATGATCAAAATGCTAGAAAATGGAGGACAGAGAAAATCTATTACTTATAAAGTAACAATCCATGACACATGTGAAAAATTGAAAGAAAATTTTAGTAATAACCCATTGAAATATTGGTAAAAGACAAAATGCATAAATTAGGCCGATAGATCTGATAAAATTATTGATGAGACCAAGATATATTCACAAAAGATATAGAGAGATATTTTAAAATGCAAATTAACGTAGATTAATGAAAATGAATCTAATAAGAGAAAGTAAAAGTCTACATAGTAGCTCTGCTTTTATGGTAAGAAAACATAATGAGATAATGTAAAACCAGAAATAAAAAAAAATTTTAAATGGGTAAAACGGTAATTTCAGTTGAAAATCCATAATTTTTCTATATCAGATGATGAAATGTATTTAAGTTGAAATAATCATGAAATCTGATTCTACGTCGAATTTTGTTGAATTAGAAACCCGATGAATTTGCGTTTTGGCAAAAATGACAGTGACATTTGCGTGTTGGATGGCTCATATGGAGCCATATGTCAAATGGAGAGCAAGTCAAACAAATGTCTAAGTGGGACCCATGTGGGACATGTGTCATAACTTGAGAGGATGGAAATCTAGAGAATTGGATAATAGGATAAGGGAAATCCAAGAGAGCCAATGAGAAGGTGACATGTGGCAAGAGAGGACATTCCATTTGAACAAGTTTGACCAAACCGGGAGAGAGATGGAAAAAGGGGGGAAAAAGAAAGAGAGAGAAAGGAGAGAAGAAGAGAAAAGGAGAGGGAGGCTCCTCATTCTCTCTAGTTTTCCTGGAGATCCGACGGTCGGTGTTCGTCGGAGCAAAAGACAAAGTCGATCCCCACAATGAGAGCTACATGTGTGTACCGAAATCGGGGAGTTTTGACAAACTCCAAGAAGTATGGGATTTTCTTACTTGATGTTATTTCTAGCTTAAAAGTCATTTAATGAGACGATTTTCATCGGGGTCGTGAGTGGCTTGGATGTTAAGTCCCAAAATTTTGGGATTGGGGGTGGAAATGTTCGGGACTAGTTGGACAGTTTAGAACTATGCAGAAAATGCAAATTTTTAGGTCTGGGGCGATGGAGTCACGACGACTCGAGCCATGACCCGACGAAGGAGTGGCCGGCCCTGCGTAGCGACCGCGACCTGTCGAGCTCACATGTGACACCGCGTGCGTGAGCATGACACGCTGGCCTTGTGCGCGCACGACCGGGAGCTCGGGCATGTGCGACAGAGATCATATTTCTGGAAAAAAAATAAAATTCTGATTTTTTTTGTTTTGTTGTGTGTTTTGAATGTTGAGGCCAGATGATGTCTCGTTTGATCGAGGTCCCAATTCAAGGTTCTTTTGTGTGTTATTGCTTGATAATTGAATAACATGCAATGTGTGAAAATTTTATGTTGATGGATGCTCGTTGATATATTGAGATGATGAATGAAAATTTCATGCCATGAATTGGAAATAATGCATGAAATATTATGTGGCATACTTGCATCCCATATGCACGGTAACATTGTGTCGAGTCGGGTGTGGGTGCATAATAATGGTTGATTTACCATTCTTGGTGAATATGTGGTGAGCTCGGAAATGGGACAACGTCCAAAATCGAGACTCGTGATTGGGCAAAACAACAATAATAATAAATCACGTGTGTTTAGTGTAGCAAGATGGGGGTAGATCCCCCCAAGGTGAAAGACCCAAATTTTATTCTTAGTTAAACATATGTATCCAGCGATGAAAGTTCGCGAAAGTGTCGGAAGGCATGTGAAACCTACGGTGAGACCCTGCAAATTTGCTACCCAAATAAACACACGGAATTTAATAAAATTCAAATGAATATTGGAGGTCGGTCCAATGAGTCAAGTCATTTGGTAAAACACCAATGACTAGTTTTTCACACTTTGCGTTGCATGTGTGAGGGAGTCGGTTGAGACTCAGGTGTTGGGCATGAGGAGTCTTATCTCATGCATGACATGTAATATTTCATATATGATTGCATTATTTATGTGGAATATGAATGAATGTTTTTTGTATGTCATTGCATGTGCATTTTAGGTGGGGAGTAGCCCTTGTAGGAAAATTTCTCTACTCAGCATTGCTCACCCCGTCATGGGTAAATATATTTTTCAAGTACTGGAGGTACATCCGGGGGTGAGCACATATGAGGATTTATTGTGAAAAAGGCTGGGTAGTGGCCAATTCATATATTCTGTACTATCCGGGACTGAATGCCCAGTTTTATGATGTAAATAACAAGTTTTGTAATAAAAACTTAGTTCGGATTGGTTTAGTGCAGGGTTAATATTTCCTGGACTTTATACTGTCTGTGAAATTCGTATAGAGCTAGTATGATTGGAGGAAATGCATGGAAGAAAGTTGGTAGTGCAGAGAAAATGAAAAACAATGGGTTACTGCCAATTTCGGTGTCCCTGTCGCGACAGAGAATTCTCTGTCACTGATTGAAAGTGGAAAAGCAAGAATAGTGATAAATTATAAGGGGGTGAATAAGAATACTAAATTTGACGGATATTATATCCCAAATAAGGAAATATTAATAAATTTGACAAGATGGAAAAACTATTACAGTAAATTTGACTGTAAATCAGAATTTTGGCAAATAAAAATGGATAATAACAATATACCTATTACAACTTTTAGTACACCTCGAGGTCATTATGAATGGATGGTAATGCATTTTGGATTAAAAAATGCTCCTCAAGTTTTCTAAAGAAAAATGGATAAAATATTATCTGATTATTAAGCTTTTATAATAGTATACATTGATGATATGCTAATATACTCTGATAATGAGAAAGATCATGAAAATCATTTAAATACTTTTATAAAACTCTGTAAAGAACATGATATAGTTATCTCAAAAAAGAAAGTTGATATCAAGAAAAAAGAAAAAGAGTTTCTAGGAATGATAATAGATTCTAAAGGCATAAAACTACAATTACATATAGCTGCAAAAATAAAAGATTTCCCTAATGAATTGAGAACTAAGGAAATGATAAAATTTTAGGATGTTTAAATTACTCTTCTGATTTTATAAAAGAATTAACAAAATAAAGACATGGATTACAAAAGTTGTTAACGAAAAGACTGAAACAGGATTAAGTAAAACATATAATAGTTGAGATTAAAATATATGTTGATTACGAAATTAAGATTGCTAAATGAAATGACAATTTGATGCACAAGCAGTTAAGCTGGAAATAAGTATTTGGCAACTTCAAACATATTTGATTATTAGTTGCTGATCGAACTTTGTGATAATCATGTTGATTATGATATTGAAGAATCATACAATAATAAAATGAATTAATAAATTTAAGGTATTCTTATTACCTAAACTTTTTATTATAGAAACTGATAATATTCAAGTTACATAATTTATAAGAAAGAACACATGAAAATGAGTACAGGCTAGAAGATTGTCTAGATGAAAAACTTTTCTTAGTTATTACAATCTCAAAATTGTTCATATAAAAGGTACTAACAATTTTTCTTGCGAGACTTTTGAAACGAATGTCAAAGATAACATTCGAGAGCTGAAATCTCCATCGATATGGCTAAAGGAATGAATATAATTGCAGAAAATTATAATGATCTTATATCAATGGAAGAAAAAGTAATAAATTTACAAAAAGATATTAATGACATAAGGTCTAAGTCATATATGTCACAAAATCTCCTTGAAAAATGTTTTGAAAGATTAGGAGAAATGATAGCGAGGACAAAAGATGTTTCATCAATCTCCTCAAATACTAAAAACATCAATAAGGTAGGCTTGGATATGTCGTTCCATTCGGGAAAAAGCCAGACAACAACAATTGCTGATAACATTAGGACAGAAGATATATCATTGTCAAAAGACAAAAATATCTCAAAAGGTATTTAGGAAATGTATATCCTTCAAAAGGATAAAAGCCTGAAAGAAAAAAGTCCCTCAAATGACAGACTCCTCCCAAAAGGAGAAAATCCAGATGACATTCTCTTTTTTCCAGAGAAAGAAACATAAAAAATTCCCCTAAATCCCACTGTCATTTTATCTGATATGGAGAAAGGATATTTGGCATTTTTAGAATTCATTTATAACAATCACAATGGAAAAGGTTATTACTAAACTTCAATTGAATCCATTTACCCTATAATAATGATAAAAGACCAAACATATCATATTCTCATCCAAAATGCAATAGATTATGGTTTTGTTGTGAATCTACCTATTAAGTATGATAAAAATCGTACTGATGATTTAAAATCTCAATTGTGTAACCTAACACAAAATGAGTATTGTTATGCTAAGTTTTTTAGTATCAGTCTTGAATATAATGAAGACAACGGAATAGTCATTAAGGCTTTCCATGCAATAACACTTAACAGAAGCCGATGGATAAAGGCAAAAAGAAGCGCTAAGAGTAAAGCGATTCTTGGAAGAATATGAACTTAAGAAGAAAGAATTGTTTTATTGCTTTATTGCCACCATCAACTGGATGATACTTATTGGAGATGGGAAAGCAAGAAGCTATTGGATGATGAATGAAAAGATAACAGAGTATGATCAGTTGATATTCTACGACTAGGTATGAGAAGCGAGAAGCATCCAAAATAATGAAAAGACAAAAAGTGATAATGAAGGGTGAATAACTGTGGAAAATATGTAATGTCTTATCGCCCAAAATGAATGAGAAGATATGTCATATTTATAATATAATGTGTTAAATGGTCGGCAATTGTAATATATTCTAATTATAATATGTTCTTTAAAGACATCTCTTAAGGACAGTTGGAGGATAACAAGACAAGAAGACTAACAGGAGAAATGAAACTAAGAAGATAACATCAAAGTCAGCTTTTCAAAAGGAAAGATAAGATCAACAGAAGAAAGAAGACGGATGAAAAAAGACAAAGAGGACAGCTGTATGGACAAAGTAAAAAAATAAAAATAAAGGGACTGAATGCTAAAAGCAAATTTACTTTCATAAAAAAGCCAAAACACAACATCACAAAAATCTTTTGTTAGACAATTTCCTCATATTGGTATCGTAAAAGTTCCATTAAACATGAAATTTGAGGTTGCACGGAATAATTTTCTTTGACTTCCCCATAAACTATTTTCAAATAATAAGCTTTTGGAACAAAATTTAATTAATAAAATACAAATTTTTTTTGTCTAAGTCAGCTTGAAAGCACCTCAATTAATCCTACGGTATCCTGAAGTTAAAAATCAGGTAAATCTCTAATGATCCTGAGGAAACTCGAACTAATAACTATTGGGTAAACCCTACGACTTTAGACCAATTGAGCTACCCCTAGACGTTCAAATACAAAAACTATTATCGATCTTTTACAAAATCCAACTAAACAAACCTACATGCATTACCAAATTAAATCCTGTGCATGTTCTTGTTTTCTTTCTCTAATTTTTAATCATTATTATTATTCCACAAATCACAACAGGTTAAAATACAAAAACTATCATTGAGCTTATAGAAGAGCTTTCTAAAAACTCCAACTAAACAAATCTACATGCATTACCAGTAATCCCCACAAGAGCAGACTCCATCTCTAAAATGGTGGAAACGATTAGCATCTCTCAACACGATTTCTCGATCAGAAACCTTCGATATGAACTTGATCGCATTATGGCAATCCCCACAAACTCTAAGGTTTTTAATCACTCGGATAGTTATCGATGGAGGAGTGCTTATAAGTCCATATGCTATCGCAAGCTTTTCGCTATGGTAATACAGAGACCTCTCTTTCTCCTCATCTTCTACATCAAGCAGCACGAACTCTGTTTCAGGAACATATCCCTCTTCTCTGATCGTCTTCATCATTTCTTCCACTTTATCGTAGATTATATCAGCTTGAGGGTGTGATTGATCATCTACCACAAACAAATGCAGCTTGTTCTTCACATCAATCCAGCTAAATCCGGGATCCTTCTTTATATTCTTCATCTTCATCATTTTTCTAGCCTTATTTGCATCATTCCATAGATTTGCAGAAGCATAGATATTTGACAGAAGAACATAAGCTGCAGGATCGAACGGTTCCTGAGAAAAGAGACGTGCAGCCACGCGTTTTCCAGTTTCTACGTCTCCTTGAATCCTGCAAGCACCAAGAAGAGCTCTGTTCATTGAAGCCGAAGCTTTGAAGGGCATTGATTCAATCACTTTTTCTGCTTCTTGGACGAGTCCTGCACGGCCTAAGGCATCGACTAGACAAGAATAATGCTCAATCTCGGGTTCAATACCATAATCTTTGGACATGGAATGAAAATACTTGTATGCTTCAGAAGTTAAACCAGCATGGCTACAGGCCGAAAGGATTCCGACGAAGGAGACTCTATCTGGTTCAATACCATGAGATTTCATGCTCTTGAAAAGGTTAATGGCTTCTTCAGCATTCCCATGTTGAGCTAAACCAACCAACAAGGCATTCCATAGCGCGATATTCCTCACATTTATGTTCTTAAATAATCGATAAGCATCTTCTATGTTGCCACACTTGGCATACATGTCAACAAGAGAAGTCCCAACAAAAGGGTCCGAAAAACAGTCCAGCTTTATCACATTTGCATGCAGTTGTCTTCCTTGTTCCAGTGCTATTATACAAGAACTGGCTTTGATGAGAGTAGCAAATGTGTATTCATCAGGCATGACCCCAGACTGTCTCATTTGATGGTATGTCGAGAGAGCCTGGTCCTCGTTCCCGTTCTCCACGCATCCTGAAATCATGGACGTCCACGCAACATCATCAGGTGCAGACATGGATTTGAATACGACACCTGCATTCGCCATGTCTCCACATTTGATATACATGTCTAGAGTTCCACTATTGACGTATAAATCCGAATCAAACCCTGCTTTTATAACATGAGCATGAATTTGCTTTCCCTGATCTAACAAGACTAAGCAACCACAGGCTTTAGTTGCAGTTGCTAATGTGATCTGATCCGACTTCTCTCCACTTCTGTGGATCAGACTAAATAGATCCAATGCTTTCTTACTGTCATCACTTACTATGTACCCAAACATCATTGCATTCCAACAAGCCAGATCAAAATCATCTCTATTTTGAAAAATGAGCTCTGCTTCCTCCATTTTTCCGCTCTTGGAATAAACATCAATGAGTGCCGTAGCTACAAAACTATCAGCAATATTACCAGTTTTTAGTGCATGAACATGAATTTGTCTACTAATGTTAAGGCCATCTATAAGCAAGGAGCAAGCCCTCAAAACACCAGTCAACGTAAAATGATCTGGTTTTAGGTCCTCATGTAATAGATCTACAAATAGGCTCACTGATTCCTCCTCTAAACCACTCTGAGCACAGCTTGATATCATTGAGTTCCATGAAATCAAATCCAATTGTTTCATCTCATTGAACACTTCTCTTGCAAAATAAACACAATCCATCTTTGAATACATGTTGATAAGACTATTTCCAACAGAGACCTCCAAATCCAAACCTGATTTCACTGCAATGCCATGGACTTGTTTCCCCAATTCTATATTGTCTGTACCAGCAACTGCAGACAGGACGACGAGTAATGTCACATCGTCATAATCTACATTCAATCCATTCATATTCACAAAGCAGTCGATTACACCCCAATTATCACCAGCTCGGAGATACTCAGACAATTTCTTATTCCAACAAAACGCGTCCGAATTATCATCAGACAAAGATAATTTAGTAGCATAAGCTTGAACCTGATCTGCATACCACTTGCCTTCAACCTCGTTCACTTCAAAAACCCCATTAAGAAGTAAATGCACACTGAACTCATCAGGCCGAAACCCACTCTGATGGAACTCTGAGAAGAATTGAAATGCTTCCTTCTCATGACCCAATTGCACATACCCTTTAAGCATCATATTCCACAATACTACATCTCTTTCCCGCATTCCATCAAACAAAAACCTAGCATTCCTCATCCTCCCACACTTGGAATAAACATTCACAAGTGCCCCAGAAACAAAAACATCCCACACCAACCCAATCTTGATTGCATACCCATGAACACCCTCGGCAGCCCACAAACTTCCAGAATTCAAACACAGCTTCAAGACAGGAGCCAAGGTCATCTTATTAGTCGATCCCAACGAGGCCCGTAAATGCCGAAAAAGATGAAACCCCTCTTGAGCATTACCGTCGTTGGAGTCTACAGACGCAGCATAGGCACCGAGAATCGAATTCCAAGTGACAAGGTCTCGGTCGGGAGTTACGTCGAACACCTGGCGTGCGGATGAGAGGGACCCACATTTGGAGTACATGGTCAGGAGGTTGTTGGTCAGAAAATGATCTCCAGCGGAGCCGGAAACAATGATGCGGGCGTGGGTGCATTTTCCGAGAAGTAAGTTGTGGGTTGAGATGGCGGTTCGGAGGACAGAGAACCACTGTGAGGAAGACAATGGAGAAGCCGATGAGAGGGTTATTGAGCTTCCAATTTTATGTTAAGTGCCTTTGTACGTAGAGCATTGCATTGCT
This sequence comes from Tetrastigma voinierianum, assembly GCA_016808115.1. NCBI lineage: Eukaryota > Viridiplantae > Streptophyta > Magnoliopsida > Vitales > Vitaceae > Tetrastigma > Tetrastigma voinierianum. The sequence goes on from JAEQBH010000767.1 coordinate 3,238,954, forward strand.
CTGATTTCCTTCAAACCAAACAGCTTTTCGAAGATCAAATTGTTTTATAAACAGAAAAATACTTTGTCGAAAAAATCACTCCTCATTACACTACAGGGTGAGTAAGATTTCAAGTAATAAACAACTAATATAGTTAGGTTCTCTAAAAGAAAATATACATTGAGGATGGCAAATAAATTGATGGAAAATTTTTTTCCCTTTGTTACAGATGAATAATGCATTTAACCACGTGAAGTGCTTTTAGTAAAGATGCTTTAATTAAAAGTGCTTTCAGAAGTAGAATCATGTGTTAAAATATTTTTGTTCTACAATAAGTTTTTTTTCTACTTTTATTACTTTTACTTAAACCATTTCTACTTGGATCCGTATCCGATCCTATCATTTTACTATTTGAGTCAGAAATTTTATATAATATTATTGTTATCTTAGAAGGATTCAACATTTTCCACTTGAATCCAAACCCCATCTCAAACCTTTATTATTTGAGTCAGGCATATTCCATAATATTACATTCATAAAAGCATTTATCCTTTTTCACTTGAACCCGTGCCTCTTCTTACCTATTTACTATATGAGTCAGGCTTAAAAGATTCGTTCTATAATAATTTTAAAAGTGGCTTGTAACATAAAAAAATATTTTTGAAAAAAAATTATTAGCCAATTTTTAAAAAATACTTTTAAAATGTAAAAAAAATCATTTTCATAAACATTAAAATATTGTTTAATAAGTTTTATCCAAAATTTAATAAAAAATTTTTAATCACTAAGCACAGCCAAAAGTAGAGATACTGGGTTGTCCTCGATGCGCCGACATGGAGGTAGCCTTTCGCGAGTTCAGTTCTTGAAGTGAACGGTTTGATGAGAGAGAGCAGATTGAATGAAGAAAATTTCTTACTCTCACTTTCCGCATGCTCAGAAATAGAGGAAAGTTTCAATGATGTTACAAGATATATCTTATCATCAATCACATTCTTGAGTATAATGATAATATAACATCAATTTTCAAAAACTCAGTGAAGCTTTTTCCTTAGACTTGTATACCATATAGTCCAATATCCCATTCCATGAATTTAATCAATACTTTTCCAACGTGCCTTTTTCTAAATTCTGTGGGCTTGTCATTCTGCTGCCCGTAGTATATATATCCAGATTTCTAAATTCTGTGGGCTTGTCATTCTGCTGCCTGTAGTATATATCCAGATCAGCTTACGCACCTTGACTGGGTAAGCAAAACCTCTAATGGCCCGAGGGGTCAAACCAGTGACCATTGGTTAAACACGTAAAACCAATTGGACTACCCCTCGGGATTAGTAAGATGCCTTTATCTCTTCCTATGAGCAATTGTACACAGCCATGGCAGGTGAAATTGAGCTATCATCATGTAAAATCGATTCTATCAGTTACATCTGAGGGGGGAAGAAAAAAGGAATGTAACAAAGAAATAAAGATTAAGGTACAAAACAACAAAAGAAAAAAAAAAAGGAAAAAAAAAGCGGTGGGGTTCTGCAAAAGATGACGGGTTCCTTCCGGCTACCAAAATGCTATGCCGCTGTCTAGCAAGTTAAAACCTTACTGATACACATTCCTGCTTCCTTCTTTTCCTTTTTCACTTCTTCATGTAGTCTTTTCTTTTTTGATTTTTTTCCTCTTTTTTTTTTTTTTTTTTTTTGTAGGGGTGGGGATGGGGGGCATGGAATCCTCTTATCTTCTCTTCCAATTCTTCCATATATAGATATACAAGAATGACTGGCAACTGGGATTTGGTTGTGTCAAAAAACTACTATACTTCTCTCACTGTCATGTCCTTGTTTCTGGCTCTCAATATATCACGACTCGAAGCAGCCCTGCCTGCGGCTCTGTGTAGTCAAGACCTTCCTCTTCGAGCAGGTAGCGCTGGACTGCAACTGGAAGTCTTGCTGGGGTTCGGGAGCCTCGGGTATGGTGGCCCGTTCCAACGCATATGTAGACTTGCAGACGCTGATCTGCAGACCTTGCTGTGCTCCTCAGTACGCTCAGCTCGTGCTTCAGAACGTGAATGGCCTCGCTGACGTGCAGCCCGTGAAGATCGATCATCCTCTCTCCTCTTCCGTTTCCCTGCACGTCTGGGCTAACTGAGTTCCTGTAGAACAGTGTGCAAATGAAGGATAGAGCGTAGAAACCAAATAAAGAAGAGGTTAGTATGAAATCAACTAAGCTCCACTAACATCACAGCTATTACCACACTCAGTATTTGCCCGTTTCTTCCAAAAAGAAGGGGGAGGGAACACGTTTCGTTCAGTGAATCAAAAAAGATGAATTATACCCCCGATTAGGGTTTAAACGAGTCAAGTGATCAACTTGTAAAATGCTCAAATTCAACTCGGAGTTAATCGGGTCAAGTTCGAACTCGAGTAACTTATCAAATCAAATTCGAGTATCATAATACCCAACTCGAGCTGTTCGCGAGCTTACTCAAGCTTTACTATTTTATTAGTCGAGTCGCATTTGAGTCGCTTTAAATCCAAACTCGAGTCAATTTTGAGTTTGAGTATAATTATTTATTAATCTTTTAATTGATTCAAGCTTTTATCGAGTCGAGTTGGAGTAGCTCTTTTATTTTTCGAATCAAGTATCGAACATCTAAAAACTCGATCGAGTTCGAGCTTTTTAATAGGCTCACGCTCGAGCTCGGCTCTATATCGAGTTAACTCGACTCGATTACACCCTCAGACATATTAATTAGAGAAGGCACATCGTTCCCATGAGAACCAAATGCTTAATGAAATGGGTCCTCTCATCCCCCTTCAAAAGACAAACGGGGATTTTAAGGAGAGTGGGGACGGGGAAAGTGGTTTAGAAACTGGAGAAGTCAATCCAGGTCATATAAAATTCTCAGAAGATGTTAAACAGATAATGAGCCCTAACAAGAATCCTATAATTCCCCTTCTAAAAAAGACGGGCATTTTCAGTAAACACAAACCAGTCGATCATCGCTAAAACCAAATAAGATAAGAGTTGGCAAACCTCTGGCGGTAGATAGCTTCTTGAGCTTTCCCGTGCGCTGCCTTCATATGAATGCTATGCAGCTTCCCTTTAAGGCTCAGTTCCTTAGCTAGCGCCTTATTACCAATAATGTAAGCTTGTTGAGCCTGTTTACACATATAAAGTGGCAAAGTCAAGAACTTCAATTCATTTTGTTATGCTACATGGTAAAAACAGCAGTCAAGAATGTACTGAGTTGGCATAAAAAGGTCAGCGGTGAGCAAAAATTTTCAGCATTACAGCTCAACAATGGAGATCTGCTGCATTATGAGTTACGACAGCTAAAAAGGAATAAAAGGGAAAAAGAAAAAAGAAAGAACTAAAGCAAAAACAAACCCATCGACACCTCTTGGTCAGATACAAGCTCAGCCAGCATGTTTCAAGCCCAATAGATGTGATAGGAGTATGCCAGCCACATACTACCGCAGTTTGTTCCTATGCCATACATGTTCTTGTTTTCCCTAATCAGCTCATCGGTCCATAGGAAATTCCACAGAGGCATCCAGGAATAATCCTAGCATACCAACCTTTAAGTAAGAATTAAAGAAACGCTTCTTTCTTTCTGGCGGATTAACACACAAAATAAAGTCCTTTTCTTCAATATAGAGTCATGAGTGTGTATATATATATATATATCATAGTAACAATGAACCAGATTTAAAATGTTACGGCTTAAAGAGTAAGACACCACCAAAAGAAACTCAGAGTTGGGGGCTGATTAAGGTTCTATTTTATCATTGGCAATGATGAAGGAAATGAGAGGAAAATGATTGTCGTTCCCATTTCCCTACTCAAGAATTTGTCAAGGACTCTAATGAGCAAAGACATCAACAAAAAAAAGCAAAATAGTCAGTTGTAAGCTATGTCCAATATTTTTGCCAGAGTCAAAATACTTGACATTCCAAACCTACAAATGATGTCCTAATGTATTTATACCCACGAAACAAAATTGAGAACACAGAATATCTTAAGATATATACCTGTTCGAAATATGCATTACGTAGGCGTGCATGATCTCGAGCTTCTTCCCGCAGCTCAGAATACATATTTGCTGTCATCTCAACAGTGTTAAAGGGCATAAATGTGTTGAAAGAACTCGTTTGTTATTACAGTTTTATTAAAACAAGTATATATAATTTAGAAATATTACCCACTGCTTCTCCAGTTTCAACCCAAGCAGGGGCAGCTCGTGCTGAACCACGATTTTGCAACCTATCACCATAAGTGCCTCTTCCATGTCCACTATTATAAGAGCTAGCCAAAACATGTGAACTTCTGCTTGAGCCAACATTGACATCAGCAGCGCCATTGCTATCGAACTTCCATATGCCAGAATCCTGGGATGCCAATTTCCTGACTGCTGAAGCAAAATCTATACCGCCTCTTGACGGAATGGAAGAGTTGGATTTGAACATAAGAAGATTATCCTTGTCAGAAGATCGATAGGGATTGACACCTTGTTGTAGATCGTCGCCAGCATATTTAGGTAAACCATTCTGACCATCCAGGACCGGAAGTGAAGGAAAATCCAGTCCAGTAAGGTTTGGAGTCGACAAGGTCTTTGAGTTCATGTTCTGACTGAAACCACCATCAACTTGAAGCTACAAGTAGAAACAGAACACATAGAGATGATCAAAATAAGAACAATAACAGAAGTTTTCTCGAAGATAAAGCTAGTCAGATCTACAGAAAGCCATGAAAACTAGCAACAAATTCTTCTTGCTTCAACAAATGTGAGAAACAACTTATCTCTCCAACACTAAGTGCCATTGTGCCCCTATCCAAACCAGGAAACATATGGCTGAAATGGATCAAACCCGAAAAATAGAAAACACAATAATCAAAGTGACTGCAATACAACAGAAAAGAGATATCCCATACAGAACAACCACCCCCCATGCCCGGCCACAACAAAGCAGCTAGCTCAAATCCTGCTCATATTTCAATAGGTTTTCCCAACTCATTCTTCGGACCTGGGTAACCTGTCAAAGAAACTTAATGTTACACACAAGATTATCATTGCATTGAGTCACCTCAATCTTTCTAGGGCAGCCAGTTCTTCCCTGCCAAAAGAAGGCACAAGAGGGAATGTTCTCCGAAGTTAGCATCCAACCCATTAGAATAATTCATCTTATGCAAATTTTAAATGAGCAGAAAAATCACTTCCTCTAGCAGACCCCTGACTCCATACAAAATAAAGAATAAATAAAAACAGGAAAAACACGTCTGATTGAACAACCAAATTAAAGGCATGCAGATCCTTTTTTTCCCTTTTCCAATGGAAGGATGGGCACAAATACTTCGCAATTCAAGTATTTCATTCAAAATGTTTTAATATTTTATTTCAAGAGTTGTGTATGGTTTAACAGGAATCACTGTTGAGCATTGAAACATGTTCTAACGCTTATAAATTATAAATGTTAGCAACAAATCAAAGAATTGCAGATTTAAACAAAAGCTGCAGATGAAAAGTGATTATTTGCAAAACTTCACAACACCTGCAACGAAGATCATTATCACAACATATGATGAGTGAATGCAAGCAAAAATTATATGGATAAGCTGAGTAACCATCTCCAAAAACAAAAACATGGCGTCACGAATACATTTCATCAAGCCTCTCAACTCGACTGAAGGTGGTCGGGAATGATAGAGCATACCTCAAGTTGAGTAAGCATCTCAATAGTCATGTTCAAGTCGCATTCATTAGTAAAGTACACCTCTGCAAGGCTCTCAGCAGCAAAACCAGGAAATTGCAATGCCAAAAACTCTAAAGGGTTCATGTCAGTTTCATCCACCATTGCATGCTCATTCAACATATCATTTATGAACCCATGTCTAGAATTTCCATTATATGGTGTTCCCTCTCTACCATTGCTAAGAAGCTGATCACCATGCACTATTTGCGTGTCCCAGGGCTTATTTGACAAATGCATAAAAGCGGCTGAAGAAGGATCTTCCCCATACGGTGCAGCAGAATATCTCATCTTCTCAGTGAAGGAGTTCCCCCCATTCACATGATGTGAAGATAACTCCTGCTGCTCATTCAATAAATAGCCACTCCCGGCAGAGAACCTCGAGGTTTCAGTGTTGTCATGTAATGATAAACCTGCCAAAGAGAGACCCCCTAGTGCCTGAGATTCATCTTCTCCCATGACCTTAAAGTCGGGAGTAATATCATCAGGGAGCTGACAACGCCAGTATTGATGAGCCTCTTCATCAGAATTATTGGAAATTGAGGATTCTGATCGATCTAGCTTTGCTTTACCAAGTGTCCCAGAAAGAGAAAACCTTGCTGATGCATCTGCAGTGCTGGTGCTTCCAGTTGACGATCTGAGGGCGAATGGAACAAATTCCGCTGCATTTGGATTCAAAGTCGTAACCTTAGCAGGGGAATCCAGCTTTATGCTATTAATAGGGCTCCCTTTCTTCGACAAGCTCATTCTTTATTAAAATGGCAAAAAAAACCAAACCACATATGCACAACAAGACCTCAAAAGGAAAGAATAACGGAACGCCCAATAAGCCTTATCCAAATCCTGCAAAACAAAACAAACCTACTTATAGTCAATTACCCAGGAAACAAATCTCATTCACAAATCACAAGAAGCATAGGCACGCGCCCAATTAATCAATTAACCAATAAACGACTTGCGACCCATGAACTACGTGGGCCGGCAAGTGGCACATAAGCAAGCAGTTCAGACCCACAGCAGAACTAACTAAACATTATCCCAGGGAACACATAGAAAGATAGATACCTATGACCACCAAAATTCTAACAGAAAACATCACAAACACATCAAATTTGATATTTCATCTTTTATAGAAATCAAATTGATTCCACTCATCATAAGAAAATTAAAATTGAAAAGTCAAATATATAGAGTTCCAGATTGATGTAACAAGAAACACAGCATGATTTATTCACTGCCACAATGTTATCTGAACATTCATTTTCTACATAGAACCCCCAGATCAGTTCCAAGAAGACAATAAATTTAGATTTCTTTCCATAGAACCAAACACTGAAAAAAGCACAAGGCTTTGTTCGATAGTGTGAATTACAGAGCTAAAAAATTCACTACATCACATAGAAAACACAGATAAAAGCCCAAAGAAACAGTTCAGGAAAGAGTCAAAGTACCAATTCAACAAGAAAATGCTGAAAACCCTAGAATTCACCAGACCCATAGTTCCACGAATATCCAACAACAAAATCGCACAAGAAAAAAGACCCTTACACAGAAAGAAAGAACAAACAAGGATAGAATTAAGCCCTAACCATACAATCAATAACCCACAAAATCGAAGAGAATCAAGCTGAACTTAACAACAAACAATCAAAGTCGCAGAACCCATAAAAAAACAAAGCAAACACGACCGAATAACGCAATCTCAGAAACAGATTCCGAGAGATCTTCCATCTCAGCCAATAAAAACCAAAATTAAACAAAACCCATCACAAACACAGCTCAAAAAGAGGGAAAACACGTGGAAAAATAAGATCTGGCCATGCTTATACCTTTCCGAAGCTCAACGATGGAGGATACCAAATGGAACGGATCCATCAGCAGAGATATGGATTTGCAGATAGAAATGAAAAAGAGAAAAGGGTGTCAAACAGAGAGATGGGTCTGGCTCTCTCCTCCTTATTCTTCTTGTGGTCTTCTTTGAGTGTCTCTCTCTCTCTCTCTCCCCCCTTCTGCTGTTGATTGATTGTAGGTTTGCTTGGAAAGTCTGTCTCTTCTCTGCGTCTGAGGCTATAGGCTACAGGGGTAAACCATCACCACCACCACAGAAATATAAAGAAGAAGAAACCCACCCCTTCGCCACTCGATTCGACGACTCTCTCTATCTCTCTCTCTCTACCCTTGCCTACTCTCTATCTCTCTCTCGACTTCCTCTCTCTCTCTCTCTATGGGTGTGTATATTTATCCTTTTTTATGTCATTTGTTTATTGGCAAATTCTTCTTCATCCATGTAATGAGTAGTTGGGGATTTGAGAGATGTAGATAAGCACCACCCTGCTTTTCTACATTACAAATTCTATACTATCCCTTTCTTTTTTTCATTTCTTTTCCTCTCTTCTCTTTTCTTTTCTTTCCTTTTCTTTTCTTTTTTTTCTTCCAAGTTTTTTCCTTCTCTTAATTCAGAAAAGGATTCCATTGTTTTGAATGGATGGTTGGTCAAATCATTTGAATAATTTCGAAGAATTTGAGGTTAATTTGTTTATTTGGATGAAGAAGATCTTTTGGGAATCTTTTACTAGTGCATAATTCTGAACTACGAACAATGGATTGGGGTAGTAATTATATTTGTAATTATATGGCTAAATTTCTATTAAATTATTATTTTTAATTATGTTTGTAATCGGTTTTATTATTTAGAATATGTTTGATAAATCAATTTAATAATTTAATGTAACTTTATAAAAAAAACACTCAAAGCATCCTTCAATTCAAACCCTAGTGATCATCTCCTCATTTTTTTTTCTTATCTTATTATTTTTTAGTTCGTTTTTCTTAAGCAATAAGAGATGATTTTTTTTTGTTATTCTTTGTCTAAATCACCTCTCTGATATTTGTTTGTTATGACATTGTATTTTTCATCGTTTTATTGTAATGTTTTATTTTATTCAAATATGCAATCGATCAAAATATCAATTTATGATAATCATTATGTTAAATTGTTACGACACTTTATTTGATTCAAGACATCAAATTATATACGTCAATGAGTTAAATAACTGAAATACTATATATTATAATATATTATCAAATTTATAGGATTTATGCTTATTTGTTATATTAATAACCTGGATATTATTTCATTATATATATAGTATTTTGTATAATAAGTTTGAATCAATAATATTATTTATTTATTTATTTAAATAAATAACAATGATTAAGATAATGTTTTTTTTTTCTTTAAACATACAAAAAAAATTAAATGTTTGATTTTTTCTATTCAGATAAAATAACTTGTTACTATCTATGAGCAATTCCAGATTCCAATTATATTAATTGATGTACAAAGTGAATATAAGTAAATAAAAATTATATTCAATCTATATTATTTTTTCTCCAAACGTCCACTCCAATTTACTTTTATTAATAGTACATGCTTTCACATAGTAGGCCATAAGGAGTCAAGGATTGAGTCATACTGGGAAAACTAATAAAGTATTAAAAAAATAGTAAATACTTTCAACTCTTCCAAAAAAAAGTGCATACTTCAAGTGAAAATAAACTACACAAAATTATATCATGGCTTACATGAACAATTTATAAAATATTTCATTTTTTATATATAGTAAATTGTTCCCAAGACTCACCTGTGGACTAAAAATGTTGCATATTTAATAATAATGATAATATAAATAATGTCATAAAAAGAAAATATCAAATAAGGTAAATATCATTAAAACTAATCGTTTATATGCTTAGCTCAATTAATAAAGTATTTAAAGTTAAAAAATATAGGAAGTCATGAACAATTTACTATATTATAATAATGTGTCTAATTATAAAAAATAAAAATAAAAACTAATAAAAAACTCATCCATTTTTTATTTATTTTATATTTTTGATAAACTGTTCGTAAATTTTTTTTTTAATACTTGTTCATAATAAGTTAGATGAACTTGAAGTGGCAAATAAAAAATTTCCTAATTTTAAAAATATTTATTATTTTCATTTTTTTTTTATTTCCCCTCAAACCTTCGAAGTTGGATATAACTATAGAATATAAAAATATGTATTGAAACTCGATCGAATTCATGTGCTTTGGCCGAAAGGAAAAATACCATTGTTAATTGATGCTTGTTTTTTGGATAATACTACCAATGAATTGTAAAACACACTAACCTTTTTTTTTCTTTTTATAATTTGGACAAAGCTTAAGATTGGGATTACTTAGGGAATAGTTGAAGTCATCACAACTCTATCAGCATAATTTTTCTTTTTCTTTTTTTTTTTAAATTGGTTTACAACATTCCATGCATGAGTTGAATTATTTAGTCATGATTGAAAAAATACAATTTAGTGGACAAGCTTTACTTTAGAAATTTTAAAATTATCAAAACTATAAATATATAACTCATCATGTTCACGATTTGTGTTAATAACATGCATTATCGACACGAATAATAAATAAATCAAACATAACAAAACCAAATACGACTTAATAAGCAATTGGTAACACGATACTATAATATATTTATTAATTTGATAATATAAAATAATATAAATTATAATAAATTCATCAATATTTAAATTAACGTAAAATATAAATAAGCACTATAAAGCAAGTTTATAGGAATTCAGCAATTAAGCACCGAATATGATTATCTTTAATTTTAAGCGTAAAAGCATCTCGTGTTCACGGTGTGTCCCATTTTTGACATACTTAAACCCATACATAAAAGTCATAAGACCAAATTTTAAATGCTTTTTTTATATGTGGTACATTTAATAGTTTCACCAATCGCCATAAAAATATTAAACCCATATTTAAAATATTTTGAGTTTCAAACAATTTTTAATTTAATGCATGACGGATTAATTTTTGAAAATGGTTTTTAACCTGTTTTCAATAAGCATTTTATAAAACAATCCCAAAACTAAGGGCATGTTTGTTTATTATTTTCGAAAACTATTTTATATTTTAAAAAATAAGAAAATTAAAAAAAAACGTATTTGGTTTCAGTTTATAATTTATATATTTTTTTAAAAACACTAAATTTAAAAAATAAATTAGAAAGCGAGAACATATTTTTGATATTTTTTGTATTTCATTTAAAGAAAACATCAACCAAACATACCCTAAGTTCCTTAGCGTGGACGGAAGCAGCCGGCGGAAGCAGAATGCGCAGGAAAACGAGGTCGCTAAGAACGTTAGTTGGAGAAACGACGTCGTTTTAATCTGTGCAAGGCTGCGTTTGGGGCCCATGAAAATTGAAAACTGAAACTCATTCCATTCCAAGTTAACCAAGCTGGGGGTATTTTCAACCACTGTCTTAAAGTCAACTTCATTAATTTTTAATTATATATATTTTTTAATCGAATTTTTAATTATATATTTTTTAAATTGAATATTTAATTATGATTAATCGATTGCAATGCTGTAAGCACATAAAATTACACTCTTAGTATAATAATGTAGCATATTCCATAAGTTTCTAGACATTTTAAACGCAAATTTAAAATATATATATATATATATATATATGTATATATATATATATATATATATATGTGTGTGTGTGGATTAAGTATTAAAAAAAAAAAAGGATCAATGGGAATGACTGTGAAAGAAAACTATAATTTTTAATCCCACATGGGATTTGATAAGTGCATCTATCCTATCATATGTGAGATGTGACATTGATGGTGATAATATTATTATAAAATTGTTTCATTAATTAAATTATATTTAAGGTATGTTTGGTTCATATGTTTTTAAAACTATTTTGAAAATATATAGAATATTATTTTTATGTTATCTAAAAACTCTAAATTTAGTGTTTTACATATTTTTCATAATAAACAAAAAAATGAATTAAACATGTTTTATATGTTTTTTTTTTTTTAATAAAAAGCAGTTAAAAAAAAGGGATAATCAAACATGTTCATAGCTTTTTTATATTATCATTTGTAATTATTCACATTCGTTAACAATCACAATATTATTATTTGAAAATAATAACTCATAGTCATAGCTCTTAATAAATCAAACCCTTCGTTGCTTTATAAACATGTTTAACATTAATCCATATCCTAATATCATCAAATATTTTCACATTATTTCCATAGACAGCATTATCACTATTTGAAGTTCAAGGATATTATAGTATTTATCTTTTTCTAAGTATTTTGTCCATTAATTTTTTTCATCTTACATAAAGAGTGGGATAGGTTATATGGGAGATAATGGAAGTGAATAAAAATAAAATAAATTTTTTTTTGTTTTTTTCAATCATATGTTCTAAACGGACCCATGCATGCTGGAGCATAATATTTTATATCATAACACTTCGTCATTAGAGTATCCTTAACATAATTCCCATCAAATAATTGACTAATTTCATAATTTGATGTAATTAAATATATATATATATATATATATATATATATATATTTAACATCCAAAATAACCATAATTGGTAAAAACTTCGTATATTGGTAATATCTATATTTGATAACATTACAGAGAATTTTAAAAGATCTATTATTTTAAACAAAAAATTCGATGATAAAAAATACTATATTGATATTTTAATATTAACAAATAGATTTTAATATATTAGCTAACGTAAATATGTACTTTTATAATATGTTTATACTTTCATCTCAGTTTTAGGGCGGGACACACTCAAAATTTGAAAGTTTGCCATATATATATATATATATATATTAAGTTTAAAATATTAATGTATTTATTTCAATAAATAAGGAAAAACAAAACCATTCCTAATTAAAATTATTTAATGATTCTGAATAATCATGAAATTAATAAATATTGGGATTGGCTTTGCTCATAATAACAAGAAAATCCCCTTTTTATTGTAGCGGGAAAAGGAATACTAAGCTGTAAGCGGGACCATAATCCATCGCTGCACCCCTCTTCAGATGGCCCACCAGTCTGCCCTATGTTCGTCCGCCTCGTTTCAATGTACAGGTGCCCGAACCCGACATGTTGTTAAAATTAACAAACTTAAATATGACTCAATTGGTAATTGGATGTCACGAATAATAATCATATAAAAATTTAATAAATTTAAATATGATCTAATTAATAATTGGATAACATGATATATATAAACCGTTTATTAATTTAGTTATTTAAATTAATATGAATTATAATCGGCCGTCAATATTTAAGCAATACAATAAGCTATTAAGCAAGGTTAATATATGTTAAATGTCGATTTCTTTGATATATAATTGACATTGAGTGATCGATTTGAGTGTTAGTGAATTATCCTGAATATAATCGATTTATGGCCATTTACGTTAATTATTTGCAAAATTAAATTTGGCATGAGTGTTGGAGTTAATACAAAGTCGAACTTATAAATAAAGTCGAGATAAAAGAGGCTAGTCAGATTTAATAAGCCCATAGAAAAAGTCTAGGGGTATTTTTGAAATTTAAAATTTTGTTGGCAATCAAACGAAACTTTATCATGAGTGGCAAATAGGTGGGATAGTTGTTGCGGACGTTAGTACAAACAGGCTATACGGTGATCTGAGGAAGAAATGCTTTGAGAGCAAGTCTGCTTAAATGGAATAAGCCTAGTTTTAGTCAATTTTTTGTTAATTTTCCAAAACAGTGGTATTTCATTTATTTATTATAAAATCCAATATCTACTTTAGCAATTTTAGCATTATATTTCCAAGTTTTATTAAAGTTTATGTCAATTTACATCTGATATTGTTTTCGTGTCAATCCGATATTTATTTAACCAGATTATAACGTTATATTTAAAGTTTCGTTAAAGTCGATTAAATTTTATCTTGTATAATGTGTTGTTGAACAATAAGGAAATACTCAACATTTCATCGGTATTTAATTCTTATAATTTTTCTATTTATACGATATTTTTTATTTTGATAATGGGGAACTTTCAAAGGAATCAAGGAACTTATATAACCTAATTAAAAATTTGATATTACAAGTCATTTTAGTGCCAGCATATTTGTATTTTATATGTTCATATGAAATTAAAAAATCATCACAAAAATTGATCAAAATAAAATTATACTCAAATAACTCAATTAAATAATCAAACATGCATAGATCATATGTCGAGTTCGTGTCGGCTTCATAAGTCGTGTCAAATTTTTTCACGGTCCCCTAACTACCGTGTGGACGAATGCAGGGGAACAAGTAAAAGTATCGAAGACAGCTGGCATCCTCGGAAGTGCCAGCTAAATGAACGTAAGAATATCTGTTTACCAATGGAAAGGCGACACGTACTGCGTCTGCAACATATTGCTGTGGTCCGCGGGGCACCAGAAATTTTATAGGCATTGATAGAGAAAGTATTTATTTCCGTGCCTCTAAACCACCAATGATTGGGGCATTTCCTGTGCTGTGTGGGTTACAACAAAAAAGGAGAGAATCTAATCTATCCGATAACACTAATTCGCGTTAGGCAATTTTCCAGAGAAACAAACACTGGCTTGAAAGTTTCAAGCTTGCGCTTGAAGTATTCAATCGGAGGAAGAAACTCTGAAATGTATATGATATTCAAGCTTTTGCTTCTTCAGACTGAGAAATCTGAGGAAGGCAGAGGGAAGGAGAAGATAGTGAAACTAGGGAATTATTTTTTCCCTTTTTACTTGGATTTGCAAGAATTTTGAAGAATTTTGATCCTTTGCAAAAAAAAAAAAAAAAAAAATCAATCGGGAACCGTGAAATTCGGAATCAAAATTTAAAGATAAATACAGTTAGTGTTGTTGAAACCGCCGTATATACATCTACATTGTTTTTGTTGATCCTGGGCCAGGTTTTGAGCAATGGCTGCCACGATGGAAGCGCAGGTGGTGTCTGGGATCGAGGTTGAGACGCAATCGGTTTCGAGCGCTAAGCATCGGGAGTTGGAGTTTGCGAAATGCGATTGCTGTGGATTGACTGAGGAGTGCACGATTGAGTACATAGAACGCGTTCGCGAGAGGTACAAAGGCCGTTGGATTTGTGGACTTTGCGCGGAGGCGATCAAAGATGAGATTGTGAGATCGGAGAGGCTGATCGGCGCCGAAGAAGCGCTGAATCGGCACATGAACTTCTTCAAACAGTTTCGATCTTCAAGTCCGCCTCTTCATACTGAGAGCTTGATCTCTGCTGTGAAACAGATGCTTTTGCGGACCCTGGACTCCCCGAGATCGCTGAGGAAAGGAGGATCCATCTATGGTTCGTCATCATCTGAAAGCTGTTTATCATCTCTGGACGGTTCAACAATGGAGCCACTGTCGGATGATCGAGATTCGAAAAATCCAATAATTGAAGTAGAAGGTAGCACAAACTAATATCTCTTCATTCCTCAATTATCTATCTTTAGTGATTATTAGCCCGGTTTAATGCTAATTGCTCTCTTATGGACAATGACCAACTGATTGAAAGGTGAAGAACATCGTCCTGTTTGTGACTTCAATCCAAAAACATTTTCTACTCTTCTACTTAATTTACTCCCCTTTTTAGCTGTCTTTGTATGTGGCTTAAGGTCTAATCACATGCACATCAATGTTTGCTTGTTCTGTTACTTTCCGTCTTATCATACTTGTTTGGAAGTATCTTAAGAACTGACCTTTAATTGTGTTTTAGAACATAATTTCTTGCTATCTTCTTTGAAAATGTAAATATGAATAAATCCCTAGCAAGTGATTAATTGCCTTTTAGAAGAATCTCTTGTTCAACTTGCTTGGAAATGTTAATATAGATGATTTTGTAGCATGTGGTAGTGGTGAATACTGAATACTTCAGATTATTGAATAACTTTCTTCAAGTTACTCTTAAGAATTGGCCTTCAGACTCTGTCTGGTACGATAATCTCTTAATTGTTTAGGAATGTAAATGTGGTATTGTTTGGAATTTGGATTGTTTTGTAACAAGTGTTTGTATTGAACTCCTTATTAGATGCTCGAAACCACAAAATAACAACAAACTGAAACAGCCCCAAATGGAAAAAGAAACAGAAATCTTGTTCTATATTCTGAGGACTCCAATCAAAGGCCTTTTCAGCTTCTCCTTCTTCTTGTTCTTCTTCTTTTGATCAGGCATAAATGCTTAAAAGTTAGGTTAAAAGACATACCCTTAAAAGGGAAAGCAAATTATTTTTGTTGTTATCTGAGCATTTGCTTTAGGAGTAATAGATAAATCTATAGACAAGCTTCTGAAAGAGACCCAATATGTTTTAGAAAAAATATCTTGTCTCATGGTTGGCCCATAGTCTTCTAATTTTGGACCCCATTTGGGTAGGGATGCTGACTTGTATCTAGCAGTGGTTGGCTATAAAGATAATGGTTTTTGATTCACCCTCATCCGCCTGAACACTTTTATATATTATATTCACATGTTTTTAGTATGTCAGAAAAAGGAGACACAGTATATATTCTTCTTCCCAAGTGGCAGTAATAATATGTGCTTTACATGAAAGAAAACCACTTCTAAAAGTTGAAAATGCAACTGAATCTGTCTTAATGATCCATGAATTTATTTATTGAATTGTGTTGGGGAAATGATTGAATGTGATTGATGATATGGTTGGAATTGGTTGGCTGAGAGGGAATATGTATAGAGGGAGTTATGAATGTCTTCATGCTGGTAATTCTTTATTAGAATTAAAATAATAGTTTAAAGTACTTATTAACGATAATATCATCATGAAATTATGCATTCTTTTAAAAAGAAAAAAAGGAAGATGGGTTACATGACTGTTAAACTTGACAGAGAAAACTTATGATAAATTAGAATGAGATTTTATTAAGACAATTAATTCATAATTAGGATTTCATTCCAAATGGATTGGATGAGTTATAGAATGTATTTTCATGGTCTCTTATTGCTTCTTAATAAATGAAAATTTAAAAGGAAAAATTCAACTATCAAGAGGCATTAGGCAAGGAGATCCGCTATCTCCTTATATTTTCATTTTATGTGTGGAGTTTTTGGGTAGAAAACTAGTAATACAAGCAAAGAACTGTAAGATTCACCTAGCATACAAGCTCATCGACATGGGCCTAGAATTCCATTTTTTATGTTTGCAAATGATTGTATAATCTTTGCCAAAGCTTCTCAAAAAGCTTGTTCTAATATCGATAAAATCTTACATAACTTTTGTGTCATGTCTGGCCAACTTGTTAATTTCATAAGTCTTCGATTCAATTTTCGAACAATATTCAAGGGGCTATGAAGAGAAGACTTGGGGAAGCTCTAAATATCTCAATGTCTAATGGTATTAGCAAGTATCTTGGATGTCCAATTATTCAAGGTAGGATTAAAAGAAACACATTTTTTGAAGTGATTCTTAAATAAAAAAAAAAAAGTTAGCTTCATGGAAAGCCCGCTTCCTTTCGAAAGCTGATAAAATAACGCTTATAAAGGCTAACTTAGCAAGTTCCCCTCTTCATGTGATTAACTTTTTTAAACTTACAAAAAGAAATAATAAAGACTTAGATAGAATTAATAGGAATTTTTATGGCTTCCAAATATGGGGATTAATGAAAACAAAGTTTTTCTTTTAGTAGCTTGGGATGATGTTTGTAAGCCTAAGTCTGAAGGAGGCCTAGGAATTAGGAAAAATAATGATGCCAATAAGGCTATAATAACTAAATTAGGTTGGGGAATTCTCACAGATAAAGATAGCATTTGGGTAAGGATCATGCGGCATAAATTTGTTAAGGACAACAACTTTCATGGAGATTCGATTGGGTGGAAAGAAATTATTAATCATAGAAAGTATATTGGGGATGTTGAGAATCAGAAGATATTATTTGGTTTATTCCCTTTCTTTCTTGTACAATATTTTCCTTCTTTTTTGTACTTTATTTATTTCCTTTTTATGTCTCCTTGATGTATATAAGTAGGTAGGACTTGTACAGTTGTTTTTATCAATTCAATAAAGAAAAACATTCTTCTATTCTCTCATCTCACATGGTATTAGAGCTAGGGAAGACTTGGGTTAGGGTTTTGCCATGGTTCCAACTATGTCAACCCATATAGTGGTCGTATCGCACTCCGACCAACTCACCTCCATCTCTGGAATCCTTCGCTACCATTAGACTACCTTGGCTGCTCTGAAATTTTCGACAAACTTTTCGCGACTTACTTCTCATCTCCCGGCTCTACGACCTCACCACCAAAGGCTGGCACTGATCTACCCACCAAGAGGAACCCCATCATCAACCAGTGATCGACGCGCCTCCACATGTCGAACATCTTCTCCCACGAACTCCTCTGTGCGCTTGATTCAATTTCTCTCTCCCGCGACGCGTCTACCTGACAAACTTGCCTGACGCCGACAAGGCCTCCCTATGACCTGCCCTTCCATTCGACACCCGTTGTTGTGAGTTTTTTGTTTTTTTGTCCTCAATGTACTTGTGACATTTTGCTCTCATGAAGTATCTCCACTATAGTCACCGTGTCGTGATCCTCATCACCTAGATAGACCTTATGATCACTCTTGGTAACCTTTTTGTTAATTCAGAAGTTTATTTGATTGTTTTCTCCTCTATGGCTGTCAAAGGGAGCTCATCTCCACCTTTGAGAGTTATTCTTACGCCCAAGGAGTATAGAAAGTACATCCACCGCACTCAAGCAACCAAATCTACATCCATTTTGTCTGTTGTCTAGACCGATAATGCCTCTGCTTGCCTTTCACATTCATTTGAACCTTGGATTCTTGATTCTGGAACCTCTTATCATATTTATGGTAATAAGGATCTTTTTTCTTTCCTTACTATTACATCACTTTTACCTATGATTACTTTAGCTAATGGATCTCACACCATGGCTAAAGGAATCAATTCGACAAGTTCTTTTCCTTCCATACCATTTACTTCTGTCCTTTATGTTCCCGATTATCCTTTTAATCTGCTTTCTATAAGTAAGTTGACTTGTGACCTTAATTGTTTGATTATCTTTTCTGATAATTCTATCACATTATAGGACCGGAGTATGGGGAGGACGATTGACATAGGACGTGAGTTTCAAGGCCTTTTTCACCTAAGCTCTCCTTCATCTTCCACTGCTTGCACTTTTATGAAGACCACTCTCCCTATTCATAGTCGCCTTGGTTATCCTAATATTTCCAAGTTTTGAGTAATGGTTCCTCGTTTTTCTAGTATGTCCTCAATTGAGTGTGAGTCATGTCAACTTGGGAAACATACTGCAAGTCCCATCTCCTACTAAAAACAATCCGATAAAGTCTCATTTCGAGTCATTCACACCGATATCGTACCCCGTATCGAGCCACTCTTAATTGTCTTGCAAGATTTCTCACAATTTTTATAGATGATTATTCTCGTTGTACTTGACTATATTTAATGAAAAATCGAGCTGAGTTATTCTCTATTTTCCAAAAGTTTCATGCTGAAGTTTGAACTCAATTTAATACTTAAATTCGTATCCTATGAAGTGATAATGCCAAATAATATATTTCTGGACCATTCTCCTTCTTTATGTCCTCATATGGATTCTTTCATCGCTCCCTTCAGGTTTACACTCGCCGTAATGGAGGTCGGAGCACAAGAACCGTCATCTAGTTGAAACCGCTCGCATTCTTCTACTCCATCATAAGGTTCCTCAACGTTAAACATGCTATCTTAGCCGCTTGTTATTTTATTAATCATATTCCATCATCCTTCTTACATGATAAAATCCTTCATTCCATTCTTTTTCCAAACCAACCTCTCTTCTGTCTTCCCTCTCGTGTCTTTGGTCGTGTCTGTTTTGTCCATATTCTTACTCTTGGACAAGACAAGCTTTCAGCCAAAGCCATGAAGTGTGTCTTCCTCGATTATTCTCGCTTCAACGAGGTTATCATTGCTACTCTCATGATACACATCGATACTTTGTCTTTGTTGATGTCACATTTTTTGAGAACTCTTCTGCGTTCCCTTTCTACCACTCTACCTCCCAAATGATGTCATATCTCTACTCCCTTTATCCCGTATCGATATCTCATCTGCATTCTGGGCCTACTCCACTCCTCGACCATCGCAGGTTTATACTTCAAGGCCTGTAGGTCGACATCTGGGCCTCCCAAATTCGACTAATCTTCTATGGTGCCCTCCCGCACAACGCTCGCTTTCTTGCCGTCTCCCACATCTTCCCATCGGGCTGCTCTGGAAGGTGCCTGCTCTTCTCGTAACCCCTATCATATATTTATAATTTCCCCGACTTATCACCGCTTTATCTTCACCCATATTCCGCTTTTATTTCCACTGCCTTGCTTCTCTTCCTAAACCCCGCACGGCGCGACTTTCTCATTCGGCCGAAATAGGCAATGGTTGAAGAAACGGTTGTTCTATATCAGAAGTGGCACATGGGACCCGTCACCTTACCCGCCGGTAAGTCTCGTTGGTCGCTGGCTGTATTTATATCGGCAGACGCTCCTGACAAGAGTGTAATTCATCTTAAGGCTCGCTTTTAACGCGGCGGCGATACTCTGATTATATGGCTATGACTACTATGACATTTTTTCTCGTCACAAGACGACCATTCGCCTTCTTTTCTACGGTCGCTATGAGATTCGCCCCTATATCATTGACATCAACACGCATTTCTCCATTAACTCGCTAAGGAGGTATATGTGAGAGCAACCACCCTGATTTGTTTCTGTAGAGCCTGGGTTTGGTATGCAAGCCACGCCGTTTATATGACCTGTTAGCCCACTGAAATTCTGGGCTGGCCGCTTTAGCTCCGTAAGGCCAGAGTTCTAAGATGACTCAAGACAAGAACCACTCGCTTTCTATCATCATACATCGCTTCGATAAGGCATCTATCTCGATCGCTGATACGCGGGACGATTATCATATAACAAAGAACATTAGGGATGATATTTGGAAACTTGTATAACATCTCTTAAATTACTTTCGTGACAAAACTTTAAACTCAAGTACTTCATGTGATTGAGATACCACCAAGTTCTAAGGTGTGGTTATTGCCTCGAGGAAGTATGTCTTCGATATATTCGAGAAACAGCATGCTAGATCAGAACCCGTAGACACCCTATGGATCCAACATCAAGCCAGGTTGGACAAAGGGAGCCTCTATGAGATTCATGAGACATCTGGCAAGACCAATGTAGACCGAACTATCTCACCATCACCCGACTGTACATTTCCTTCCCTATGAGTGTAGTTAGTTAGTTCCTGTAGTCACCATGTGATAGTCACTGGGATGTTGTGATCCGCATCCTCGTTATATCAAAGGAACACCGAGTTAAAGGGTGTTATATGAAAACATAGGTCACACCTAGGTTATTGGATATTGTGATGCGCATCGGTAGATTCAGCCTGCAGACGACGCTCCACTCGTGATATTGCGTATTTATCGAGCAACTGGGGAATATCCCGAAAGAAGAAAGAAACATGACGCGACGGCTGTGTTTACTTGGCCGTTCGAGTATCGAGCTACGCCGAGAATCTGTGAATTCATATGGCTAAAACAACTTCTTTAGGAGCTAAGATTTGAGAATGATGAACAAATAACACTTATGTGTGATAATCAAGCGGCCCTGCACATTACTTCCAACCCAGTCCTTCATGAGAGGACCAAACATATTGAAGTGGTCTGTCACTTCATTCGAGAGAAGATTGCTTTAGAATGTAATTTTAATTACTACATTACTAACCTCGGAAAGTGACCAACTGCCAGACATTTTCACTTACCTCCGAGGTTCAAGGATTTAGTACATCAGAATGCCGCTTTACAGATATTTGACTTATAAGCTCCAAATTTCATGAGCTGGTAATCGTATGATATTCTCTAGTTTATTCATTCCATTTCGTATAAATATTTTCTTCCTTTGTATTTTATTTATTTCCTTTACGTCTCCTGACGTATATAAAGTATTATAGGGACTTGTACTATTCTTTTATCAATTCAATAAAAGAAAACACCATTTTCTTTCTCATTTCAATAGGCCAACCTAAAGTGTCTTATAGATGCAGAAAAGTTTGCTTTGGACAATTATTGGGTTTTTATGGCGCTCTTGTTTATTTCATGTGGATCTATAATACTTACATTACATTAGTTTGATGTTAAAGTGCATGATTTTATAAATCATGATACTAAGGAATGGAATATCCATTCTATTTCTTCTATCCCCTCACAAAATGTGCTAGTAGATATTAAAGCAATCTCTATTCCTTGGAATTGTGTCGAGGATAGAATCTTATGGGGTTGCTCTAAAGATGGTAAGTTTACACTTAAGTCAACAACTTAGGCAATGAAAAAGCCTTTAACGCATCCTAGACATAAATTCTTAAATTGGATTTGGAAATTAAAGTTGCTTCCGAAAATAAAGGTTTTTTTTTATTGCTTCTTAGAGAAGCGCTCCCCACTTGTGAATTTCTAATTGCTATAAGACTATAAATTACAAATTCTTGCTATCTTTGCAATCATAGTAGTGAAAATATTAATCATATTTTTAAATTATGTCCTTTTGTTCAAGGAATTTGGGATCGTATTAATTATAATTTGTCCCATTCTATTTTATGAAGGTAATTTCCTTTCTTGACTTGAATTGGTCTATAAAAACTATAAAACCAATTGTAAATTTTTCAAACATCCTATAGAAAAAATTGGTATCATCCTTTGGAATATTTGGACTCATGGAAACCATGTGGTTTTTAGGAAAAGCAAACCCAACCCATTTCTCATTCTTTAGAAAACTACTTTAACTTTCTAAAATCTTAATGAGTTTATGAACAAATCTTGTTTTGACAACGAGGGATCATAGAGTTGAAAAATGGATAAGATCTCTAATTAATGAAAGATTCAAACTAAATTTTGATGGTTCAAGGATTAACAATGTTAGTGCTTCAGGATAGGTTATTAGAGACACCAATTGAACTATTAACTAGAAGCAGACATCTAGGCAATGCGTTGATAATTACTGTAGAATGTGTGGCTTTGAGAGATGGGGTTCTAACGATAAGACTTGATGGCTTTTTTAACTTGGAGATTGAAGGAGACTCTAAAGTAATTATAGATTGTTATAACCAGAAAAGAAGTTTACTTAGTTTAATTATTTTTCTAACAAAGGATATTTGGGGACTTACTCATGATCTAAATATTTTAAATTGTTGTCATATTTATAGGGAAGAAAATAGAATAGTAGATTGTTTAGCCAAAAAAGGTATTTGCAATACTAATTCAGTTATTTGGTGGTCAGAGTTTCCTAAAGATGTTGCAAATTTTGCCTTTGAAGATTATTGTGGAACTTCTTTTAGTCGTATTTGTAGAAGTCTTATCTATACTCTTCTTTCACCAAAAAAAAAAAAAAAGCACTTCATCACCCCTAATTCTAGTTCTCCATCTTTCATGATGAGTTCAATCATTCTTGACATGGGTTTTTTTGCTGAATAAAAATGACTACATTGATAGAATGTTCAACATTTAAATAGGTAAGGCATAAGGAGATGAGGGGTCTCGGGTTTGAGTTCAGGACAATTTACTACATTATAATTAAAGTGTTTAGTTGTAAAAAAAAGAAGACAAATATTTGGCTGATTTTATTCGGTCCAAATACTCTATTAATATCAATCAATATGATCAAAAT
The DNA here is from genome assembly GCA_016808115.1 of Tetrastigma voinierianum. Lineage (NCBI taxonomy): Eukaryota > Viridiplantae > Streptophyta > Magnoliopsida > Vitales > Vitaceae > Tetrastigma > Tetrastigma voinierianum. The sequence continues at coordinate 3,262,268 of JAEQBH010000767.1, forward strand.
GGACTTATTATCGATAGGTTCACTTCAATTATATTAGTTGATATTAATAAGGTAGCTTTGGTTGAAGAAAAAAAAAACTAAATATTCTAGACTTTTTTATGAGGTCAGAAAACAAAAACATCTTAATCTTACTAGTTGTAGTCCCTTCCTTGGAAATTTAGAAGGATTTTGTTAGCTGGGGCTAAGACTTGATTTCTTTCAACTTAAAAGAATATGTTTTAGAAAATTATAACCCTAAACTTGAATCTCATATCTTGTATGGAATAATATATTTCAATTTTTTTAAAATTATTCTAAATGCTTTTTTATTAGTAGATGATTTAATGTTATCTTAAAGCTTAGATGTTTTACACCATCAGAGTTTTTAAAAAGCACTTTAGGATTTAAAATTATTTTCTGTAGAGCTTAAAAATGGCTTGATGACAGAGCCAACACCAATCATGGAAATTTTCTATGTATTATTGTGTGATATACAAGTTTGAGTTTACAGGGCTTGAGAACAAGTAGAAATTCCTTTCAAAAAAACATAAAAAGAAGTAGAAATTAAGAATTGCAAGTTGCAAAGAAAATCATTACATGCTTTTCACTCGGTGGTTATTGGTTTCTATTTGTTGCTTTTTTTTTAATAAACTCTTGTAAAGAAGGAAAATAATAATGCTGCAGGATCGTTTTCATATTCGGTTCAAGATATAATTTTCAATCTAAAATTAGATTATTCATTGAAATCAGCTAACATAACAAAGTGAAGAATTCTTATAGCTCTTCTGAATATATATATATATATATATATATATATATATAATATTAATGTTATCTGCGATGTAAGTATGTAACTAACTTTCAAGCATTCTTGCACGCTGAGGCTTCTTCCAATATAAATTTGAAAAACGTTGTTGATAAAATAAACATACTTTAGTGATTTTTTAAAATATTTGAGAGGTTTGATATATATATAGTTCATTTCCAAATAAATCAATTGATGAAATTATAAACATGTTTAATTGAAAAATTAATCGTATAGATTTATATAATATCTAACTTCTTGGTTGTTAAATATAAGAACTTAATTATTACGTATGTTAGATGAGTCATGAACGTGTTATTAAGTTAATAGTTAAATAATATTATTTTAATATTAGTTTTGATCAACTTATACCTAAACTTTGATGCAACACAGATACAAAATCATCCATAAGAATTATAACCCCTAAGCGTAAAAATTGATGATTGAAATTCCAAAATGATATTCAAGACTCTAAACAGGGTTTAAGTAAACAATATTTGCAACTTTGGTCTTATAGAACATTATTACACAATAAATTTATAAGAAATTGGTTTAAAAGATCTAAATCCAAAAGTTGTTTACAAAACTAGCATGTTGAAAATGTAAAAAGAAAAAGAAAAATCCCTAATAATGTAAAGATAAATCTTATATGGACATTTGGTCTCATTCCCAAATTATAACTAAATTTTTTGAGGTATTTTAATTTTTTATCCAAAAGAGTGTCTTTATATATATATATATATATATATATATATTTATATATATATTTTAAAAGAAAGGGTTAAATTTGTAAATATTGTGTGGATTCATCCCTTTTTTACTATTATCCCTAAATTTATAGAAGAATTATTTACGAAACTGACAAAATTAATTTTTTTTACATCCTTCATATGATAGAGGGTTCATAAAAGAAAGTTGTTTGATTCGTACTTCTATTGAAACAGCAAAATTTGGCTTGAATTCCAGTTCAATTTAGAGGAGGTGGCTAAGTTCCTTCCTTATTTGTCTTTCATGTTTCGTTAGGACTTAGGAGTAGTACAAATTTCACCTTGTACTACATATCCCTTATTAAAAAATCCACCCCTATGGTTTCCAAGATCTACATGATTGCCACTGTTCCTCGTCGGTTTCTATTCAAATCCTAAGGTTCTAAAATTCTAAATCAAACAAATTTAGAATTCAAAAGATTGTTAGAACACAATCGTTATATTTAGAATTTAAATATACATGAATTGCTTTTTTAGTAATATATTATCTAAAAAAATATTCTTATTGTGAAAAAAACAGAAAATTTATTTTAAGGGATGACAATGGAAAAAATGAATAGATAAGATAACTATTCTTATCATATGAATCATTTACCAAATTTTATCTTATCATATTCTATATTGGATGTTAGATGAATAATTATTGCTTTTCACATTTTAATCCAATACTATATTGAAAAAGGCTTTTGGTCTAATCAACCTAATGGCATTTTCGTAAAAAGAATAAACTCTGAGGGGGAATTGCGAGAATAGTTACCAGTAGTACACACGCAAGCGGCCCGGCGGAAGGATTTTTATTATCATCGTCTCCGACTCTCCAAAGTCGCCATTGCAGAGCTCAGAGATCAAGCTTTTTTTTCGTCTCTCTAAAATTCAGCGAAGATGATGCACATGACCTTCTACTGGAGCAGATACGTGACTCTCCTGATCGACTCGTGGAAGACCGATTCGTGGACGAGTTATGGATTGAGTCTACTCGCCTGCTTCATCGTCTCCGCCTTCTACCAGTACTTGGAAGACCGGCGCATCCGTCTCAAGCTCGTCTCCGCCACCGGAGGCTCGTCTCCAGCGGCGGCGTCTCCGATCGAGGCGCCTCTGCTTCAGCCGAAGCTCGGCCGGTGGAGCGCGGCGAGGTTCGCCGGATCGGCGCTGTTCGGGATCAATTCGGCGATCGGATACCTGATCATGCTGGCGGTGATGTCGTTCAACGGCGGAGTGCTTGTGGCGATCGTCGTAGGGCTGGCGATCGGATATTTGCTGTTCAGAAACAGTGAGGGCGATGTTGCTGTCGTTGATAATGCTTGCGCTTGCGCGTAACAGTTGGAGATTCAGATTCCTCTCTCTCTCTCTCTCCCTGTAAATCCTGGATTGCCCCGAGAGATGGTATATACACACATTATATCATTTTTCATATTGCTGTACTTCTTCTCACTTTTCTGTTTTTGGGATTGGGCGTTTTCTAGACTATTTTCTGTTTGTTTTCCCTGAAAGATCAGTAAAGTTTCTCAGATGAGAATGAGTAAATCTCAAAAGATGTTTTTTGTTGAATTGTGGTCATTTCCGGAAAACCAAATCAGAAAAAAATGAACAGAGAATCTTCCAGTATGAGAAAATTTCTAAATGCCATCGCTAGTGAAAGGATGTGGCGATAGTAAGCATTAAAAGAAGCCCTTAAGAATCTAATTATGTTGGGGAAGCTCTAATTTATTTTCCTCAACGAATTTCATTCTGGAAAGCTTTACAATCAGCATCTGAAGTCTCAACCTCTGCCCATCAACAATGAACATTTCTAATTTTATTTTATTTTTTTATTAAAAAACAAATGAACATTTCAGTTTTTTTTTTTTGGAAAGGAAAATTTTTTTATTGAATCAAACTTGCATTAGATGATAGGTCTAAGATATAAATTACTAAAAATCATAAGAGATAAAATAATATCAAAGTTAATAACATAATAATTCGGCATTAAACCTATAAATTCCGATAACATCGATAATATAACGCACTGTATCTATAACTTATTACTACTCACTCCAACAAAGTTGTCGCACTACACATTTAAAAGTAAATGTCCACCAATAAACCAAAATGTCATAATGTTAAAAGACCAAACGTTACACAGCATTTCCATCGATAAACCAAAATGCCACAATAAGCACGGTACATATTACCGAAAAACAAAATAAGATCTAAATCTTTGTAAAAGAATCACATTATTGAGCAAGAAAATGAAAAAGAATGATGTTGTTACAATAAGATGGCGATAATACAAAAAAAAAAGATAAGACCTAAATTTTTGTAAAAGAACTACTTTATGAAACAAAAAAATGAAAAAGAGAAATACAAAAGAGTGATTTTAGACAAAGAATGACAAAAAAAATAAAAAATCACAAAAAAAAAAAAAAAGGCTAAAAGAGAACAAGATGAGAGAAAAGGAGGGAAGGGGGGAGGCTAGACAATGAACATTTCAGTTAAAGCTATATTTGATAGTTATTTGCTCACATAAATGTTGAAGTAGCCAAAAAGAAATAGAAGAGCACACACACTCTGCCTCATTGTGACTGCAGCCATGATTTATTAGCTTGCTCTCAAGTATGGGACACAAATGCTGTTACAGATTCTAAACTTCTCTCATCATTCATCAACTGATATTTAGAGGAAGCCTTTCAGATCATGTTTTTTTCCATTTTTTCTTTTTAATCTTTACAATGCAATTAAAAACACATAGGATCGGAGAAATGAATGGCACATGGGCATGATTGCTGAATGGCTATGAATTCAAAATAGCTGGGATGAAGTACCAGGAGCTGTTTTCCGGTCTTGCTTCTTTGTTCCAATCCCTCTTGTCTCAGATTTGAAACGGAGAAGGTTGAAAACTTTTGCAGGGAATTAATGATCGAAATAAGTTGCTAGTGTGGGTCTTGGATTTTCAAGGAAACTAGTTCGCTTTCCTGCTGCTGGCCTCTGGTTCTCGATGAGCCAGGGAACCATCTTCGGAGCTTCTCTGGCCAAAACCTAATGAACATGTATGTATACCCCAGTCAATACCTTCACAAGGGATATATTGTGAGAAAGACAAATATCATTATAGCATAAAGGAGAGAGAACATGAAAAAAAAAATGAAGTTTCTCTGCTCTTCCAGAAGGAAACAAACATAGTAATAAAACACCCAAAAGATTCCAATAATGATAATCTGAAAACTGGAACCCTTTACAAATGTTTCTGCAGGCAGAGTTTTTGGATTTTCAATAATGGTAATGATTTTGAGTTTTCTAGGCATATTCACCAGTTGTGAAAGTTCTCATGGTCCGATTCAAGATTTTTTCTGAGTTCAAGCCGAACTAAAAGACTATGAAAGAAAATAGAGAAGAAAAGTGGAAATGAAAAAAATTTGGAGGAAAATAAAAAATATGTTTAAAATTAATAAATTAATTTTATATATTTATTCAAACTCATTTTACTTATTTTTCTATGTTATATAAGGACTAAGAAATTTAAAAATATATAAAATTTTGAGGAATTTTGATTATATTTTATTTTCTTTTATATTTTTCAAGGTGAAACCAAACATGAGACTCCTCATTTTTATTTTTTTTTTTTTCTTTTCCTCAAGATTTCTAGAACCCCAAATGGAGCCTTATTGGAATATGACTATGGTGCTTATTAGTACCTCCATGAGTGTAATCAGCAGGTTGAGGCAGCAGTACAAGCCACTTGCTGGATTGGGGATCCAAATAAGGGATAGCTAAAATTAATAAACTATACCAATAGGAAGATTCAACTGGATGCCAAAGATATGCAAGGGTCATATTATGCCTAACAGAATATAGATGGTTTAAGATACTGAATAGACCAGACAAGGCGACCTTGAGGTACACCTCGATTTCTCAGAAGGAACCTTAAAATTCTCAGCATGCGACAATATAAACGATTGTTACTTACAGATCCAATCTTTCATAAATTGCACGTCGTACTGAGGAGTTGAGGCCATATGCTATTGAATTGAATAATCCCTAAAATAAGCAAACAACAGCAACTGAATTATTTCCTGATAAAAGTAAAGAATGAGAAAAAAATTTCATCATATTGGTTCAGTAGGAAGAGAGGAAAATATGTCCATCGCTCTATGATCGGAAAATATGAACCTTTTCAATATGTAACAGTGATTGGTATCTTTGACAAAAGACAATGACAGATAACCATAGAATCCAAGCCAGCAAGTTGCTTTTCCATATGCAACACTGATTAGTATATTTGACAAAAAAACTATGACGGGCAACCACAAAATCCAAGCCAGCAAGTTGCTCTGCCCAGTTTTTTCTTTCTTCGTTCATTTTTTTTTCCTTCTTTCTTTTTGCTGGTTCTTTTTGTCCCTCTCATGCACTTTTTCCTCAATGTTAATTCTTGAACTGATCTCCCTTTTTATTTTGTCACTTATTTTAAGAAATTGCTTTTATAATTTGACAAGTTACTGTTACCAGTTTTTTTATTATTTATTTAACATTCATATTTGATAAAAAAACAGCCTGAGTGGATATAGCCAATGAAGGGCGCAAGATAGCTAAACAGAAAGAAGGGTTGACATAGCTATCCACAAGAAGTACAAATATCAACACTTTGTGGAGTCATTTGCCTCATGAAGGTTGTTGAATAAATAATAAATAAAGGCTAAAAAGGGCTGACACTATTTCATGGATGTTGGCATGTCGCTAAGGTTCAACGTTCAAGTAGTGTGATTTACCACAAACACAATGTGACTAAAGAGATAACTATAGTTGACTACAACATGTCTAACCACTAAAATGAGTGTATGAATCATGAGTTCAGCTAACTATCATTCTATAAAATATCTGGCACAAAACCTCCTGGAACTCCATGCCTCCTTGGCTGTCTATCATGTATTCAGAAGTAGAAAGTAGTAAAATTAGTTTTTCCTCACCAATACCATGCTCAACCTTGAAATCAAAGCAAGATATATTATCTACACATGCACACACAAAAAGCACCCTCTGCGCATAAAGGTTATCCAAGTACAGAGATACCACTAAGCAAAGTATTTCATCAGTAAAAGAAAAAGGAGAACTCATGTATGGTTACTAGGACTTACCATAAGTGCAGCCATTCCCACATCAAGAAATGAAAGCCAAAAAATTTTATGTCCTGGTTCAATAAAATCGTGGATGCGGTTGATAGTGCCGAAAGCCCATGATCCTATTAAAATTAGTGGGTAGTAACCCCACCGATTTAAAGCCTGTCATGGAAGGAACATTGAGAAGAAAAAAACATTAACAAGAAATTTTGAGGAGAGCTTTAGTTTTTACCATTAATGAGTTTCCTTTTAAAATAAATTACAAATTTCAAGCAATCAATACATAGAAGATAATGGAAGAACAGTAGATGACAATATTTATCAATGTAAACAGGATATTTAAGCCCCTACTCGGTACAACTTACAAGTGCCACACCAAGCACGTGAAGGAAATAAAAGCCCAGGAACAGAGAACAAAAGGTTCAAACTCCAAAATGAGACCTTATACCAAAAAATTAGAAAACAGATGATAACCATTTACTTCAAAAGGGTGAGGAACAAGGTGTTCCCATGTCATACTGATTGTGTCCAAACAACAAATTGAAGCACTTTTAATAATTAAAAAAAAATGATTGGCTGGTTGTACTAACAGCCACAAGCATTCATTCAAACAAACTCTATTTTTCTCTTAGAATCTTTAATATCCCTGGACTATGTTAGATCATCCTAAACTTTGTAAAACCAATTACAGTACAGTATACCTTCATGCTATCCACCCTCGAATCCAATTGGTATCCCCGCTCTGACATGCCTACAGCCATCTGAATTTGCCAAGAAATAACATACATTCCAATCACTGAATCATCTTCTACTCCACAAACAAGTAATACTATATTTGCCAAGAACAAGGAGAGAGAAAATGGAAATTTGAGGACATACACGGGTTGCATTGTTCAGCATGCGTATCACTTGAAAGTATGTAAAACCATTGAAAAGAATAGCACCCCAAAGTGGAACATAAAATGTTATAAAGTGAACCACCTGCAGGAATAAAATAGGGAAAAAAGTTAAAATTTCGATACACAATCAATGTATTCTTTCATTTATAAAAATCCATAAATGCCAAGAAATGCCAATAAACTCTTTAATAGTCTTGAGCATTATACCAAAAAAAATAAAATGAAATGCAATAAAAAATCCACAACCCCCTCCTGCAACAAAAACATCCTCTGTACTTGCCTTCCATGTTTGACCTCTTTGTGTCCAACACCACACACCCAAATGACCATGGCCATTACCAATAGATCGTAGCACAGTCATAACAAGTGAAGTTCCTGCAAGAAGGAACTAAGCATTCAAAACAATGTATGGGAAAGAACTGCAAGAAGGAGCTAAACATTCATAAATACCACACTATATGGAGAGACAGTAGTATAAGATATTAACTACAGAGTATTCGATCAATGCAATTAACAAAACGGATTTTGTGGAACATAAATTTTCTGACGCCTTGAGTTTTTATTTAACAACAAAAACATCATAAACCATAGAATCTCTAGACATATGCATACCCCAAACATACAAGTGAAACATGGACTCCAAATCTTCAACATCAGTTTTGTGTCTAACAACAGTGCGATGAAGAGTAAAAGCAATTGTAGTAGTCCACAAGAATGACGCCACACAGAAGAAATGGGTGGTGTAACCCTGAGCATAGCAAAAAAATCCCTGGGATGGATCTCTGCATAACAACACAAAACTCTCAATCTAAACTAAGTACAAGATTTCAATGATCCAATGAAAAACTCATAAGAAAATAACTTCATCTGATTCTGGGGAGCATACCCAATAATGCTGAAGAAACTACAGAGCATGTCCTGCAAGCAGAAAATGCACTGTATGAGCCAGTAATTTTCAACTAATCAAAACACTGACAAATTTCAAGGAAAAGCCATGAGAAAACCATAAATGTACACAGCTGGAAATTGATTTAAATTTCCGTTTGGGGTTTTTATGTTCCATATTAAAAACCTCTTTCCAAATTTATCGATTTAAGTAAATCGAAAAATTACTCTGAATGATTAAATAAACACACTTCACATTGCACTTGAGGAAAATTGGTAAAAGCCAAACAAGAAAGAGATCAGTCCGCCCGGCAAACTAGAGTTAGTAGCATCTTTTTACTCAAACTAATAGATTTTAGGGTTTATATTCTAAAATCTAAAACAGAATTTTACTATTTCTAAACTTTTTAAAGTGATTTCTTGCTTCTGAAACCAAAATCAAACCATTTTCGCTTCCAAAAATATGAGAAGCATTTCCAAAATGCAAACTAAATAACGCCGTTTCAACAAACCACGCATCATTATACAGAGAAAACTCGAAAATGGAACCCTATCGCCACCTCCAGGTTACAAACTCAAGTGAATAACCGTACAAATCAGTTTCTAGGTTTACAGGTCACAAACTCAAGTGAATCACCGTAAAATTCAGTTTCTAGATGTTCAAAAGAAGTAACTGAAGAACAACGAATGAACTCAACAAACCGCCATAAACATGATGCGAATTCCACAAGATCTCAAATGAGAAAAGACAGTTACATAAAACTGGAGCGAGCAGAGAAATTTACAGAGACAGCAAGGTAGAAAACGAGCTTGAAGGAGAACTTCCGAAGCTCCTTGAAGAGAAGGTAGCAAAGGACAATGAATCCTGAACCGACGAAGGAAAGACTCGACGCTACGCCATTCACAGCCGCAAGAATCTGCCGATCGTGTGCCGTCAAATTCCCCGTCACCGTCGCCGTCGCTATCGCCATCGCCATCACTGGGAAGACGCCTGTAAGGAAGAGAAGCGAGAAGAATTAAGATCCAACGACGAAGAAGAAGAAATGAGAACGGAATGAACAGAAAATAATTTCTGTTGAATTTGTTATTTAGATCAAACAGAGAAATTACTAAAACATCAAGTCGCTTTGGCCGAGTGGTTAAGGCGTGTGCCTGCTAAGTACATGGGGTTTCCCCGCGAGAGTTCGAATCTCTCAGGCGACGATTTAATTTTTTTAATTAATGTAAACTTACTCTTTAATTAAATTAATCCATGATAATAGAGGAGCTTTTCAGTACCATACATTGTTTAAAAAGATAACTTCCTTGGTTATTAATCCATGATAATGTAAGGGTTTTTGGATATGATTTTTTTTTTTTTTTGATATCTATTTACTTTGTAAATTACAATATAACGTTATAGTATTTTGTTCTTATAAAAACTCGAAACTGATTCTTTTTTATGTCGCATCCAACCTTTAACCACTTATCTAGACCTTATTTGATATGATATTTATTAAAAGTACATGATGACTTTCATTTTAGCCAAAATGGTTTGATAGTATTAATCACTTTTTAGCTATTTTTCAATCTCAATTCACTATACCAAAACCATGGTTTTGGTCCAAAATAATTCATATTTCAAAATAATGTCCATAGTTTTTTATCACATCATCAAAATTATAGTTGGTAACTATCATTTTAATGATGTGATAAGAATAAACTAATTTGAACATATTATTTTGAAATATTAATTATTTATGATTATTTTGGGACATCACTTGGAAAATGTGTAATGATAAAATGCACCATCTAAATTTATACTCCTTTTGAGCTTCCAAGCTGTATTATTGACAATATATATTAAGGTTAAAAATTTTTTTTTTGAAATCCATTAAATGTTTAACAAAGATAAAAGAAGGTGTAAGATCATTTAACCATTAGTATTTTAAAATAAACATCATTCTTATGAACACGAGGAAAACTATCAATGTTCTTCAATGGATATAATATTGACTTCATTAAAAAGTATGAATCAACTCTACTAAAATCAATTATCCATGTTGTATATCCGTTTAGTAACTTAGTAATATATTAAAAATCTGCATTTATGTTTAAATGTAGTCATATGACAGAGTAAAATCATATACAAATATCACAAACCTTCCTATTCATCAAAAGTTAAGACTAAGCCATGTCAAGTGCTGTGCAATGAAGCGTGATATAATTAATTAATCATATGCTATTAAGTTTCAAAAGATATAACCATTTTGAATTAAGGACATTATATGTCAAGCCTCTACTCCCACCTGGCTTAGATAGAATGCGCGGCATGGGACTGAGACTCCTTTACTCGACTTTCCGACACGGCGGAAATCTATTTCAATAAACAAATCCATATATCGTAATATAACTTCAGAAACTACCACCATGGGCCGGGCGTTTAAAAATGTCAGCGCATATACATGTTCGAGTCTCATTTACTTATGCCATACAAACATCATTACAAAACTTTACAATTTAATTACAAAATAGAATAAAAAACCTACATCAGGTGGACTCCTATCGATCGCCACGACGATAACGCCTGATGTTCTCTTCAATACCTACACAGACGAACACTGTGACTAAGCTCTCATAAATTAATGAAACATATGATAGATAATGCAATTCACTTTGAGTTATCCACAATTATTGGATACATATATCATAACGCATACGTTAGAGTTTACGATAACAAAAATTCTATAACGTAGTTTCTATATAACATAATTCTTATAACGGAATTTCATATCTCCTATGAGCTCGCATCGTAGATCTTGCATGCTTAAGCACTCAGAAAGACATTACATAACATAACTTATTTCTTATGTTTTCTTCTTGTTCATTATTTAGATTCTTATCATATAAACGCTTGTCAGATAGACCAAGAACAACGAATGATAAAGACAACACAATGTATACCCAAATGTACAGATAGTATCGACAGAGACGCGCCTACCCACGTACGAGGTGTTGTAGTACACGCAGGAGTGTTGTCGTGACTGAATTGGCAGACGTGCTCGCTCTTACACGTAATGTGTTGTCAGAAGACTAAAGCAAAGAGTGTCACACATCAACAAAGACGTGCCGCCTGTAACACCCCAAATTATACCACATGTTTTTGTCACGCCCGATCCTACCGACCGATTATGATCCAACCGCTTTTCGACGCGACCAACATCGACTTTACCCGATTTTTTTTTAAAGTCAACTGGCACCCGGTGGCCTAATATCTATAACGTAATCAAAATACCAAATATATATCCAAATCAAAAGAACTACTTCACCGAGTGGTGTCCACCAAAATCTATACACATATAACCGAGTCCCATTTATTTATACAAACCGAACTTTTACATTTACAAATCGAGCACCCGAACCTACATGTAGCGAACCTTACAAGTGTAAGTCGCCCAACCGGTATGATGTTTGCCGATGTCTTCTTCAGACCTACACGGATTAAACCCGTGCTGCTTTACGCTATGGGAACATTTTTTATGTTTATACAGATACACATGCATATACACAATTATAATGAGTGTATAACAACAATACATCGTAAATTTCACGATTCATATCATGGACTTAAACAAGTACTTAAGCTCATAACAGTTTATGTTTATTCAGACTTATCGGAGTTACGTAATCTTATGCTTGTGCTAATGGAGTTTAATCTTATCTTGGAGGTACCTACAGGTACACAGAGATTACGAACGATACCGGTATTTCTGAGCACATACTGGCTTTACTAACTTATACCGGTCTTACGAACTTATATTCAGATACGTGACTTATTCTTATCTTACTGATCTTTGGCACCCAGATACAGTAACTTATTATCAGATTCGATGCGTATACCCGTAGTACTTAACATTTTATCGGGTACAAAAGTACCGTAGGTACTACGTAATTGCATTCCTTATACTCTGAGTACTCGTAGGTACCACTGACTTTATACTTATCTTACTGATACTGAGTACTGTGAGGTACTATGAACTGTACGTATTTACTGATACAAGGGTACCCGTAGGTACTACATAACTCAATAAGATACAGACAGAACTTAATCAAATACGTGAGCACAAGAGGTACTACGTAATCCTAATCGTGAGACGTATTTAACTTATTCAGATACATGAGTACCGTGAGGTACCATGTAACTTAATCGTAGACAAAGACAAAACTTATACGGATGAGCATCTTTAGGTACTACGTAACTAGATCGTAGACAGACTTATTCAGATACGTGAGTACCCGTGAGGTACTACAGACTTATTCAAATACGTGAGTACCCTCTCTGCATCACTAACTTATCGTATCGTGGATTTATTTAGATACATAAGTACTGCGAGGTACTAAGGTGTCTTATCTAAATACGTGACATAACTTATTCATATACAAGAGTACCAGAGGTACTACGTGACTTTATTCAGACATGTGACATAACTATTCGATACAAGAGCACCGAAGGTAACATGTAACTTATTCAGATGCAGGAGTACCCATAGGTACTACATGACTTATTCAGATTCGTGGATTTATCGATACAGGAGGCCCGTAGGTACTATGTGACTTATTCAGTACTGAACTTATCGATAACAGAGTACCCGTGAGGGTACTGCTGTGACTTAGTCGTGACAGGAGTTAATCGTGAGATGTGACTTAGTCAGGGACATGAGTTAATCAGAGACAAGACTTAGTCAGGGACAGAGTTAATCGTAGATGTGACTTAGCCGCACGTGGAGTTAATCAGAGACAGACTTAGTCGTGACGAGTACCTGTGAGGTACAATGCGTAACTTAAATGTGATAATAGAGTACCCGTAGGTACCATGCACTTAAGGATGCCAGAGTACCCGTAGGTACCATTCGTAACTTAATCGGGACATAGAGGCTCGTAGGTACCATGCAACGTATACGCAGGTACATTCAGATCTTTACACTTATGCTTTATTCAGTCTTATCATATGTCTATTTGGTAAGTACCCGAAGGTACAATACAGAACAGGAGTGCCGTAGCACCAGTAGGAGTGCCGGAGCACCAATCAGGACGTGCCTACTCATGCAACAGCCGTAGCACCAGCAGGAGTGCCAGAGCACCAATCAAAACGTGGATAACCACGCAGCAGAGTGTCGAGCACCAGTCAGACTGCCGGCACCAACAGAGGCCGAGCACCAACAGACGTCCACTCATTCATTCTTCTCACTTGTAGTCATATCACATATGTATTTCCCGTAACTTATAACCTATCTTAATCACATTACGTGTTCATGACAGATCGTGATTTCATATATCGTAAGGTATGATGAGCATGTAATCACACCTTATTCAGGTATTCTTATTCTTCTAGCGAATCTACTTTACTCAGAATTGAATCAATCCATTCGGATCTTCCAAAACTCGTTATGGCATTTTCATGCCAACTAGCTTGCCACCGATTTTCCGAGGAACAGTTTGGTATTATTAATTTTCCAGTGCCTTGTCTCTATATTTGACACTGGTTCTTTGTGATCTCAGCTATGCGATATGTCTATTTCCACCTAATCACCCAATTCGGAGCACCGTAACTCAAGTTACATCCGAAACAACCCGGACTTCTCTATGTTCACCGGGTGCAGGAAATGGCTTCGTACATGTACCTCACTTTGAGTGCATTTTTGGCTATCTAGAGTCAGAATTTGGAGATACATATTAAATATGGTTTGTTCTCTTGAAGTTATTTTAAGTGGCCACTTGAATCACTCAAATCGGATAAGAAATGAGCGTTATGGCCAAAAAAATACGAAACTGGTCGAAATAGGAAACCTGAACAAAGTTGTACTGGTACAAGTCTAACTCAGACTGGTACAAGTCAGCCAAAACGACCATAACCGGAAGCCTGCTCTGGTACAAGTTCAACTTGTACTGCATGTCACTGAATGCCCAGAATGTGTGTTTTCTCACATTTTTCCATACTTTTGATCCCCAATCACTTCTACACTTCAAACACACATCAAAACAATTCCAAATTCATCTTGGAATCTCTTTTCTATTCAATTCCTCTTTCAATTTCATATATTTCTTCAAAAATCCACTGCGGATTTTTTCCTAATATAATTCCAATATGAGTTACCCCATATACAAACCAGTAATTTAAGATTTGTTAGGTTTGTTCTAAACCCTAACTTAATTTCCTCTTTCATTTAACCATGTATCCAACCCAAAAGGAGGATTCTATACCTACCTTGTTCCATATATGGGGTTTTACTCAACCCTAATTTCAAGAGATCCAAGAAGATTAGAATGAATTTTAACAAAACCCTACTGGAGATGCTCATTAACTAAAACCAAGCCTTAGAATTCCATAAATCCATACTTGAGCTCGCCCATACCTTTGGCCGATCTCTATTAATCCTCCTTCTTCCTTTTCTTCTTCCTTCTTCTCCCCCCTTCTTCCTTGGCGGGTCCTCCCCAATCTTGAGACCAAATTGGTCTTTAAACATGGATTTGTTAAGGGCCATGTTTGGTCCAAATAAAACCCATTTTTTGGGTTGTTGCTTTATTTGCTTAAGCCCCATAACTCCTTCTATTTATGAATACACTTTCCTTTATTTCATTTCGCCTCAAATCTTTCACATTAGACTTTCAAGCCCCACCAATTACAAATCGGTTCTGCTTTTATAACTTTCCTACTTCTCAAGCTTCCCTGCTTCATTTAACTTATGAACAATTTCAAATTAGTGCCATAAATACTCCTAAACATGTCGAAAACGATCAGTAGATATTTCAACATGCGTAGCTTTATAACACGTTTATTGTGATAAAAATAAGTAAAATTGGTATTTTTTCGGAATTTAAATGCAAAAAGTGAAAAAGGATAAAAACTCGGAATTTAATATAAGAGTTAAGGGTAAATTAGTAATTTACCAATCCAAGACCCAAAGGTCATAATTAAGAAGATTATATGATAAAGTGGAAATATGAATAAGTGGAATTGCAAATAAAAGGAAAAGAAATGACCAAATAGCAAAAGTCAAAGAGTAAGCCAAATGTTGTTAAACCAAACATGGCCTTAACTCCAAAATGAGGATAAGACCAACGATATCTCATTTTGATGTAAATATTAGGTCCACGTTAAAGAGAGGAAGAAGAAAGAGGAGAAAGGAGAAGAGAATAAGAGCAAGTACAAGGCTGAAGGCTTAAGAAGAAAAGGAAGGTGCGCGAACTTCGTATGGAATACTAGTATGGAAACTTTGGTATGATGTCGTTTGAAATTTTGTTGAAAAAACTTGTTTAAGTCGGGTTAGGAAAACCCTAAATCCTTCAATACATGTGTATTTTGATCGGGTCTGGGTTAGTTTCAGGTTTTGTTTTTGAAATTGGTTGATTTGGTTAAAAGAATTTTGGTGAAATTTGCCAAAACCGGCCATTTATGTTATGCTCGACACCCCTACGCCTAGGCGGACCCGAGCCCAAGGTTAGTTAGGAAAACCCTAACTCTTCAATACATGTGTATTTTGATTGGTCTAAGTTAGTTTTGTAGTTTTGTTTTGAAATTGGTTGATTTGGTTAAAAGAATTCCAGTGAAAATTGCCAAAACCGGCCATTTATGTTATGCTCGACACCCCTACGCCAGCGTGGACCCGAGCCTGTGGTTTCTGATTTTCTAGTTCGCTTCAGCGCAGCGGCTCTCGCCTAGGTGTACCCGTAAGCCTCGCTTTAATTCCTCTCTTCCGTTAAGTCTAACACTGGGCCCATCGATTAATGAGAATCCTAATAAGTGAATGAAAGTTCATACATGATAAATTATATTTAAAATGTTCCACTCATTTCTACGTTTATCTAAGAGGTTGGCAACATTGTTTCTTTTGCTCATTTGCTAATGTGTTTAAATGTAGTGTTAGTCCTTGGTTAAGAGATGAAAAGATAAACGTGTAATGAAGGCATATAGAAAAAAAATGTATAAATGTCTAAATAATACAAGAATAAAGATGCATGCAAAAATAATAAGAAAATATCGCATATGATTATCGGATAACAATAGTTATTAAGAGATATGAGATATATATTGTAAATTGAATAAAAGTTAAAACAAATCATCTGGCTAGAATCCCAAGAGTATCATAAATGAACATGCCTTGCCAGGGGAGAAAAGACTACAAGATTATTGATTAGTCGAATCTCATTCGATCACATAAGACCTTCTGTCCCATGACGGTCATTGTCTCAGATAATGATATTAACAACATGCCTTTATAGACATCATCGCTCCTTTGCATAACGATAACAACGCCTTCGGGCTCTTATAGATAGTCATTGTCTTGTACAATGATTATAACACCTTCGGGTCCTTACAATTCTCGTATTCACTTATAAGATATTTGTAGGCATGAATCATAAAATAAATGACAAAAATATACAAATGACATGACATGATATGGTGGTTGATAAGATCATGATGGGATGATATAGTATAATATGATGTTACAAGAAGCAAAATGTAAATGAAAGATGATATGAATGAAACATGATGTTAATTTAATAAGTATGATATATGTAGAAGCATATCATAATCATATGTTCAAAACATGAATAAGTATGTGTATATGTAAATGAATGTTAAAGTTATATGCGTTGTTCAAAGCGCTGACGAGCCTTATTCGGCGTCAATCTATGAGTATTATTTCCCACTAAGCTATGTTTTAGCACGTGTTTCATCCCGTAGGTACAAGAGAAGATGAAACAAGAAGCCCTCGGATACTCCACATCAGCAAACTGCGCCAACACACTACTAGGTGCCCAACAAGACCTTTCGTCTATTTTTATATATTTTTTTGCTTTTAGAAGAATGTGAAAAATTTGTATATATGCTGAACACTTAGCTTCTATGGAGTTTTGAGTATATTTTGTAATTTGCTACTACAGAATATATTTCAAGTTAAATGTTTAACAACACATGAATGAACAAGTTAATTGTCACGTCCCCGTCCCCGATCCGACCTGACCGGGCAGATCCGAATCAGTCCGGCGCCGGTATCGCGACACCGACCACTGACTGGTCTTCTCAGCCGAACTTGTACTCGTGGTTATACAAATACCAGAATAACAAAAATCATTTTCTACATATAAAAGAACTACCACCGAGTGGTGTCCCTCAACATCTATATACATATACCGAGTCCGAATTTTTACTTATACATGTACATTTTTTTTTCTACAAAACATCGAGATCAAGGGAAGCAAAGGCGGTGAGCACCTATTCGAATCGCTCAAGCCTCACGATGTGGGATGTCCCCGCCTTCTATCCTTGTCTTCGTTGCATTCTTACACGGATTAACACTCCGCGCTAAGCTTTACGCTTAGTGGGAACATAAGCATGGACAACCACCTATGGTGACAGTCACAAGCTTATACATATGCATATAACTTTATATTACTTATCATAATTTACATTACTATCACATGTCACATGTTCTCTATCTTTGACATATCTCCTATCTATACTTTTACGGTATTCTAGTGCTTTGCCATCTTTACTTATTTCTATCGTTTCGCACATATGCATTTCCATCATGTGGTTCATAGCATGTTCCTCTATTCATTTGTGCATGTCTATCATATATTCATATCATATATTTCTTATTCTAGTACTTATCATTTGGTCTATTATCTTCAATGTCTAAGTATTACATATCCTATTATATGCATGTCATATTCTTACACACATATATTACTTTCATGGTTATATACTATATACCATTTATTATGCTCTATTTTCATGTATCAAGCTACACATCAAGTATCACATTATGCAATTTACCCAAACCTTCAAATCATTATGGATGATCAATATAAATACGATACATATACTTGTTTTATATACAATTAGTCATGGTTCATTGATCATCCCAAAAATACACTTTCATTTTCATAATCAATATTTCTCAATCTCAAATCAATTAAATTATGCTCACAAATTCGGGCCTACTCGCAATTCAATCTAATTGCCAAGAATCAATTTAGTTATGCAAATCAATTCGGGCTATGCCCTTAACGACCAACTCTATGTTCATATACAGATATCAGTCACCCAAGAGACTCGGGCCCCTCCGGGCCGCAGTCGCAGATTAAATGGTCGATAACACAAGACGTCCTCCGCTACTGGACCGGTTATAAACAATCAGTCAAAGGAACACTACCGATACACTACGTGTCATTGACGGAAAGGACATCAATAGTTCATAAAGAGACGTTTATTTGACCCTACGAGATACCAATATATCCTTAATGCGAAATAAACTAAGTAATATTCTATTAAGGGCGTTCAAACTTTATAGCAAAATATAAGACAATATGTACATCAGATAAAATGCTTTATTTTCAATAATCATAATTTTTATATGCAACATTTCACAATCACTTTCTCAAATCAATTAAATCAATTCAATATGCTTTTAGAACAAACATGTAAAACTTGAAACGAGGAATGTGGGAGTTGGTAGAACAAACTCATTCCTTAGTTTTTATTGAATCACATTATGCAATTTATGCTATCATTTCTTTAAATCTATTTTCGTTTCCTATATCTGTAGCTTCATATTATACTATCATATTTCATAATACATATATTCCTATAGTTTTATCATGCATGCATTTACTTCATTCTCTTATATTCATATGAGTGCTTATCATTCGTGTACCGGCGCCCATTCCTATAATATCTTATATCTTATTAACTTATATCTTCATGTACTTTATTATACTATCATATCTTATGACATATACCTATACATTTCTATACTTGTATCGCTTTACTTCATGTTTTATCAAACTGCTCTATCTCCATAGGAGTGCAAACTCAGACTCTTCTTAAATACCCTTAGGTACCCTTCATGTCCAAAACTATTACCTTTTATCCTTTCTTATTCGCATACACACGTATAAATATTCGCTTGTTTCGACCGAGATAAGGAATGAACGACTCCAGACAATATATACCCGAAGGCACAAAGACGCAGATAAAATGTAGACGTGCCTCGCCCACGTAATGGGCGTAGAACACTAGCAGAGTGCATAAGCACCGATCATATATGTCTTGTCATTCATCATCCATTCTTTAGGCAAATACATTACCTATACGCTTTCCAATTCATTATTTTATTCTTTTCTTCTATATTCCTTTATATATCAAATCTACTCATGCGTTATTAGTTCTTTGCTCATATTCAAGCATAAATTTTTCTCCCTTTTATTTCTCTCGACCTAATATGAGTTCCACTTTTATCATATTATGTATGGTTGTATTCTTGACTCAATGGGCTTTCCATAGAGTTCAATAACACCCGACCGGAATGATTTAAGGAGATATGACCTTCCGGGTCGAGGTCATGCATAGTCAACCTGCACGAGCCGACCGAATCGACGAAATGAAACTCGAGCTCTATGAATCCCGGGTCTATCACCTCGGTCAAAACATCTTCTATACTCCTCAGGCATATCAATGTATTCTTGACTCAATGGGCTTCCATGGAGTCCAAGAACACCCAAATCGGAGTTCAAACGGCGAGATATGACCTTCCGGTCGGGAGGTCATGCCGCAATTACTGACGAGCCGTATTGAAGTGACGAGCTCAGTCTAACACCTCGGCTGACATCTAATAATCTCCTCAGGCATAAGTAGATTCTCGACCAACGCTTCCATAAAGTCCGCAACACCCAAACGGAGCTCAAACGAAGAGATGGGCGACTTCCGGCTGGAGGTCATGCGCAGCCGCCTCAAGAGTCGACCGATCGACGAGTCAGACCAAGTGACGAGCTTAGTCTAACACCGGGTTCGATACCCATCATCCTCCTCAGTCATTTTGATGGATTCTTGACTCAATGGGCTTTCCATAAAGTCCAAGAACACCCAAATCGGAGTTCAAACGAAAGAGATATGACCTTCCGGCTGGAGGTCGCGCGCAGTCAGCCTCAATGAGCCGACTCGACCTGACGGAGCCAGACCGGCTGACGAGTTTAGTCTAACACCGGTCTGACATCTAATAATCTCTCAGGCATATGGATGGATTCTGACTCAATGGGATTTATGTCCAAGAACACCCAAATCGGAGTTCAAACGAAGGAGATATGACCTTCCGTTGAGGTCATGCGCACCGGGCTCGACGACCGACTGGATCGGATGAGCTGCACCAAGTGACGAGCTCAGTCTAACACCTCGGTCTGACATCTAATAATTTCCTCAGGCATATGGATGGATTCTTGACTCAATGGGCTTTCCATAGAGTCCAAGAACACCCAAATCGGAGTTCAAACTTAAAGAGATATGACCTTCCGGTTGGAGGTCGCGCGTTAGCCGCCTTTGACGAGTCGACTCGGATCGACGAGCTGCACTGAAGTGATGAGCTCAGTCTAACACCTCGGTCTGACATCTAATAATCTCCTCAGGCATATGGATGGATTCTTGACTCAATGGGCTTTCCATAGAGTCCAAGAACACCCAAATCGGAGTTCAAACGAAGGAGATATGGCTCTCCGTTGAGGTCATGCGTAGTCAACTCCCGACGAGTCGAGCTCTTCAAAACCTCGATGACCTCTACAGGATCCGATGACCCTGGCTGTGTGACCTCGACGACTTCACAGATTCCTCGACGACTCTACAGGACCTGACGACCTTCAGATCAATTTACAGGACCCGACGACCTCTACAAGACTGATTTACCCCACAGATCTAATTCTATGGTCGACTCCGCAACTCCATTTGATCACTGCTCTCGTATAAAGACCATAACTGTCTACCGGGGTTTTCCGAATTAAGAAATCAAAAGCCTAACACTGTCTATTGATGTGGATACAATTTCACAGAAGAAATTACTGCCAAATTCTCTTTATTTCAGACCCAAAAACCCATTATAAGGTCCGGCTAGTTGACCCGTATTGCGTAATCGACCGACTCAGATTTAATTGGTCGACTCAAGAAAAGGACTATAACTTAGTCTACAGAGGTCCAAATCGAGAAATTAAAGCCTAACATCAAGTTAATTGATGTGGCTACAATTTATCAGGAAGGACTTACTTCCAGATTCTTCTTCTGACCTAAAACTGCATCTAAGGTCCGCTACTGCATATGATCAAAAATAGGGAATTTTGTTCAACCTCGCAATTGTAATCTTCCTAAAGCACATATCTAGGATCCTTAGAGCTCTTCTCAACTTAATCCTAACAAGAAATGAGATTGGGAGTTTCCAAACCCAAGACATGTATCCATATTCAAATTTAGTAGTTCCATACACCCCAAGACATGTGTATTCATACAAATATTCACAGTTCCATACCTGTGATCTTCTCTTTCCTTTTTCCTTTCTTTCTTCTTTTCTTTTCTCTTTCTTCTTCTTCTTCCGTTTTTCGTTTCCTTCCTCTAAGACCAAAATGAGATATTTCTTTGGCCTTCCTTATTTAATCTTATCCCCTTTTAGTCACTTCTCTGCCAGAAACTTCCTCCTCTTTTCCTTCAAAGCTCCACTCATTCTCCAATAATTTTCCTTATTTTATTCTAATATATTTTATTAATTTTCGTCCTCCTTTCGCTTTTATTCTCTATTCAATTTATCAAAATCCTACTGACATAGCGAACTTATTATATTAGCGCCTGTCATGAATTGGTAATTTAGTAATTTACCCTTGAATTGTTGTATTAATTCCAAATTACGTTATTTTACTCCTCGGATAAATATACTTTACTTTTATTATACTCAAACATGTCCGAAAAACTCGTATAGAGCATATTTCAGCGCATTACCATATGGTAAAAAGTAAAAGATAATTACAAGTAAGTGGTATCAGAGCACCCCTTGTCAGCGTCGCTGCCGATGGTAAAAGAAAGGCGACATCGCTCACGCATTGCAGGTGTCAGAGCACAATGCGTATGTTGGCTGCACCGAATGCATACGCTTACCATTTATTATCCGCATCCTATTGTGCATACAATTATATCTATTACTCTGTAGTTTGTTATATTGTTCTTAAGATTAGCAAACGGGCTACGAGAACAATATCCGCCTAACGGACAGATCGCTGAGGGTGAAGCTTCGTCATTCGACCAAGCAGCGTACAAAACATTTTTCATATAACTTTTATACTTGTACAGACCATTTCATTCACTTGTTAGGATCCTCGATTAATCCAATTTTATGCCTAAATATCTTCCATTGGAAGTCAAAACAAAAGAGTAAAAGAACAAAACTGGAACTATAACTTGGCCTAAGTGTAGGAACCCACGCCTAGGCGAACCACCTAGGTGTGGGTTCCTACGCTTAGGCGGATCAAAAAATTTGGAAAACTCGGCCTCGGGTTCGCTTAGGCGTGGGGACCTCCGCCTAGGCGTAGGGGTGTCGTGCAAAAACAGAAAATGGACCACTTTTGGCCATTCTCACCAGAAATCTTTCAATAAAACAAAACCAACTCGAAATCAACCACTAAACTGACTTAAACCAACCAAAATATACATGTATTGAAGAGTTAGAGTTTCCTAACCCAACTTAGACAAGTATTTCCATACATGAGTTCCATACCAAAGTTCTATACAAAAAGAGATATTCCAAAGCTGGATTTCTTGAACTTCTCTTATTCTTTTTTCCTTCTTCTCTTCTTTTTTTCACCCATCCGTGATGCCCTAACCTTCAAAGCCAACAAAATGAAGATTTCTAAGACCATGTTTGGTCTTATCCCAATTTTTGGCTTTTGCAATTTAGTCCTCCAACTCCCATCTATTTGCAAATGAACTTATCACAATTCCTATTATAACAAATACTTTTCTTGTTTTATGACTTTTAAGTCCTCATTTTACAATTTATCAATTTAACCTTAACTTTTGTATTAATCTCGGTTTTATCATTTTTCACTTTTAGCACTTAAATCTCGAAAAATATAAATTTTACTTTTCTTATACTATAAAACTATAATAAAACTACTAGGATCTAATTCGGGGGTATTACATTATATGTGACATTGATACATGAACATGGACTTGAAAAATAGGGCATCGATATTTTGAAAAAGTCTATTTAGCATATAGTGAGAATATTTTTATAATACATTAATTAAACAAATAATTTTCAATTTCTTTTTCAGCAAGTAATTCTTTTAAGATGCTTCACTCCCACTCAAACCAAAAAAGTATTCAAGGGGGACAAAAGTAAGCCAATGCCTAACATTTAACTTAATATTGGTTTGTTTCCATTTGAATTTGATGTCATGGGATAATAACTCTTACTGCCAAGTGGCAGAGCCACCTAAAGGATAAGTATATGCCCCACTGAATTTTATTTGGAAAAAAAAAAAACCCTATGTAAAGAGGGTGATTCGAATCCAGGTCTTCCACTTTATCCATGCTGAAATATGTAAGTATTCAATTATAATTAAAATTGCATCCAATGAACTTGTTCGCCCTTGAGGTATGGTATGATATATTTAAATTATATATTTATTTTTATAATTTGGTAATATCTAAGGCTATTATAAATATTTTTCTATGTAACCCTATTTCACTATAGTGAAAAATTAAAACCGTTGTTCTCATAGATATAAACATATTATCGAATTACGTAAAAACCTATATATATTCTTCTTATTTTTTCTTATCCAATTCGTATCACCATTATTACACGATTCATAACAAAACTTTAATTTTAGCTTCGCTCATGCATATTACATCCTAATTTCTTAGGGGCATGTGGCCCTCTAAACCCTATAAAAATCCGCTTGTATTCTCAGTTCTTCCTTTTCCTCTTCTTCTTCTTTTTTTTTTTTGGGTCAATAAACTCGTGTTTATGCTGTGGGCAGGGCAATATGACACAATTGAAAGAGAACATAATCCGTGGTAGTTGAAAATCTGTAGATTTCTCCCAATGATGCATTCAATTTGGTCCATTTTCTAATACATTTGATAACATAATTTGCTTTTGATTAAGATAATTACTGGTAGGTGTTGGTCTATTCTCATATATTTATTATGAAAGTTCATATAATATATTTATATATAATATATGGTTGGCAACTGTCAATTCTTTTGGTTTATGACGTATATATGAACGCATGCAAAGCAATGTTGTAAGCAATTGAATGTTTCATTAGACTCCAAAGGGGATGAGCTCACGGTTCCGTGGTCAAATCTTGAAACCCTTTGATTTTGAATTTTCTTATTTGATTCATTATAAAATACACTATGAAATAATATTACATTTTATTTAAAATTTTATAATGTGTGAAAAGGATACAAATAAATTTAAAGACACACATTCAAAAAATATTTTAATTTTCATGAAAATGTTTTGTTTTTATATTCCAATTATAAAAAAATAATAATAACCATATTTATAAGTGGGAAATAACATGTATTCTTTGTTTTCATTCTCTGCTTCATTATTTAAAAATTTTCATTAATGTAAATTACAAAATAAATTTTCTACATGTACTCGTATGCAAAATTTAATCCTAAACCTTCTTTCTTTCCCTTATATAAATAGTTAAATACTAGTTTTTTTAAAAGCCAAAAAAAAAAAAAAATCCTATTTTGTTAAGAATTTGTCTAAAATAATAAATAATTTTCTTTTTGCATCCATATGCTATTCACTTAAATGATAATAATTTAATCTTAAATTATTTTAAAGATAATATTTCATTAAATCAAAGTTATTTCCCCATATCCTTCTACTATTTTGAAAGAAATATTATATTTTTATACTAGCATATAAAAATAATCACACAATAAGAAACCTTTAAAAAATATTCAAGTTTTATATTCTTCGCTATGAAAAGTAGTATATACATTATTTAAGGAAAGGGTAAAATGGTTGACCAAAAAAAAAAACATAAAATACTAATTATTTTTGTAATGGCTTAAATATTTATTTTATGAACTGGGGTTTTTATTTCTGGAATTTATATTTGAGCATATATACAAAACTTGCTAATGTCACTTTTTCTTGCACTTTCCACAAACTTAACTTAAACCAAATTAACCACCTATTTGGTAATCAATCAATGATAAAGAGTGATGTAACCTTTCTAGTTTCCTTACATGGAAAGTAACCCAAAAAGGTAACCAAAAAAAAGCTAAAAATTCAACTATAGTACTTATAAGGATAGAATATTATATCAATACAATACCAAGTGAATAAATTTTAAAAATAAAAATAAAAATTCAAACACTAATAAGAAAAGAAATATAAAAAATTATGTAGAACAAAAAAAGAACAGAAAATTCGCCCTCAAAGTCATTCTCAAGTGTTAAAAGGAATGGGATGAGCCCCTAAATCCTTTTATGTAGAGAATAAATACTATAAGGCTTCAGTATAATTGACTTCATAATCATATCCAATAAACATGAATGTATTCATATAATATATTCTTGAGTTCCAAATACAATTCATAATTGACTATGGGCAACATAGGATTTCTGACTAATTATTTTCTTCCTTTCTGAATCGAAAAATTCTAACAATATAATTTTTTTATTAAACTACAATTTCACCCAAAACCCAAAAAAAAAAAAAAAAAACCCATTAAAACTTTTTTTGACATTTTTTATTTTATTTTTGGTTGAATGAATCTTGGGGTTTCTAGCAAAGCCACCATTAATTAAATTCAAACAACTTATTAAAACCTCAAATATTTATCCTACCTATGTCTCTTTACTAATATCTTTGAGAGCAGTGGCGGTCAACTCATGTCTAAAATTTTTATACAAAGCAGATTCCGAGTAAGCCACCATAGACAACGGCAGCTTGATCCTACCCCTCCACCCAAGCCGGCTCACCCTTCCGGCGGCGGCGTCCCCTTCCTTGAGCTCCCGAGCCAGAACAACGCCGCCGCCGTCCTTCTCTGTTTCGGTCTCGTCTCTTACCACATAAACAAAGGGGGTGATCACAGTATCGTCGAAGTCCTGGAGAGGCTCGAGAATGTTGACCACGTCGATCATGGCTGGCCGAGCCTTGGCTTGGTGGCTGAGGCATTTGTAAGCCAGTTCAGCCGCCTTCTGCGCGCCTCTAGTGGAATACTGTCCTTCAAGTCGGGAGTCTATGACTCGGTCGAGTTTTCTTGGGTCCTTCAGCAGCGGTCTCGCCCATTCCACGAGGCTTTGCTCTCGGCTCGGCCTTGTTTTGTCCATCGACCGTTTCCCGGTTATTACTTCTAAGAGCACAACTCCGAAGCTGTATACGTCACTCATGGTCGTCAAATGTCCTGCAAAATATTCAAAGTATTAGATAGATGTTGTAGTATATATACTACTTACGGAGAAATTAAAGGGGAAAATGTTGAAGTGGAATTAACATATAAGACCTTCTAAGTAGAGCCACGCTATTTGCCCTTCATTCTTATCTTCTTTTGTTGGGTACGAAATGATTGGTTAAGTGCGACCCGGTTATTATAAAAAAAAAAAATTTGGTTAAAAAATTTAAAATAACCCTAAATTTGTGAATATAAGACTCCTCGTTTTTTTCAAGAAATAACTCATTTTTGAAGCCCATCACATTTAGTTTAAATGATAGAACACTCATCTGTTCAAATAGACATAAGAAGGGAGAGTCTCATATTATAACTTACTATCTTGAAATTAAAATACAATAAAAATATATAAAAAAAACCTTATTTTGGGCAAAGATGTTATTATATATTACATGTATTTACAATCTTAAAAGGAATGGTTACTTTTGCAATAAAACAAAAAGGGTAGTATTATCAAAATCAAGCAAAAAATTGATAAAATATCAAAATTTCAAAATTGGGTTATCAAAATGTATTTTAATCAAATAACCCTTATTATAAATAACCTCTAATATATAATTGACCCTATGACACATGGTATAAGGGGTATTTTTATAATTTTATTATATTCAAATTTATTATAAATATCTTCTTATATATAATCGGTGATAGTAAAAGTTTTAACAGCCATTATATCGAACCACATAAATTGATGTGTGCATTCTTCTTCCTTATTTTTCTTTATGATTTTATCACTATTTACTATACAAATTGCAAAAAACAGAGAGCATATTTTGAAATCGTACCAGTCATGATATACTCCGGAGCGGCATAGCCATGAGTTCCCATTATTCGTGTCGATACATGAGTGTCATCCCCTTCTGGCCCGTCCTTCGCCAGCCCGAAATCGGAGAGTTTCGCAGTATAATCCTGAAAGAAAGAAAAAAAATAATAATAAGATTTGAATCATTTTCAAGAAATTGACAATGGAGGGTAAAATTAGAGCTAGCTTACAGAGTCTAATAAAATGTTGGAAGCCTTAAAATCTCTGTATATCACTGGTTTCTCTCCTTCATGGAGGAAGGCCAGACCCTTGGCTGCTCCCAACAGGATTTTCATCCTGGTTGACCATGGCAAGGCAGCACAATACCCTGTATGTTTCACACCAACAACATGAGAAAAGTGTTTTCAAAAAACAATATTTAAAAAAAAAAAAAAAAAAAAAACTGTTTTATAAAGCATACTTCTGAAGAGTTGATTTTCTAAGCTCCCTCTGGGCATGTACTCATATATCAGAAGCCTCTGCTCATCTTCACAACAATACCCAATCAGCTTGACCAGGTGGGGATGCCTCAGTTGCCCAAGAAAGATTATTTCTGCCTACAAAAAATATTTGGTTAAAAAATTTCAATAGGTCAGAATTTGTTAATTAAATCATTCTCATATTTTTTTTCTTGAAAAAATGGCTCATTATAGAAAAAAAAAAAAAAAGTTTTTTGTCATTTCATATATTTACAAAAAAAAGTTATTTTTATAAGAAATAATAAGGTATAAAAAATCGACGAAGGTTTAGATTTTAGAAATTTAGGTTTGAAAACGTATTTTAATCAAATCACCCTTAAAAAAACCCAATCTTATCCATCCAAAACTGGAAGAAATGATAAAAAAACATAATATTTCTATTCCATGAAGACTAGTTCAGAAGTCAAGAGAAACAAACCAGCCATTCTCTATGTCCCTGAACGCCGTCCAAGTCCAATAACTTCACAGCCACCGGCCGAGCCTTCAACTTCGGCCTGAGATTATCGTCAATAAACCCTTTATAAACCGGTCCGAACCCGCCTTCTCCGAGCAGATTACTCGGCGAAAAATTGTGTGTAATGTCTCTAAGTTCAGCAAGGGTGAAGGTATAGAGGTTAGAACCGATCAGGGAGTTCGATATATCGTCCACGACTGAGAGCGGAGAACCGGGATTGCTGAAGTTTTTCAGGTCGGAAAGAGATATTCTCTGGAAAGAACTTTGCTTGGAGACTGGTTTTTTTATCTCTTCCATGGAGTTTTCGGTCCTGTAACAACTCGGCAAGATATTCTTCCATGAGGTCTTCTTGATCAGAGTCATCTTGTTTACGAATTATAGTATCAACAAACCTGAGAAGAGCAACACAGAGATCACTGAGAATTGGAGGTGAGTTTGGTAGGGAAGATAGTAAAGAAACGGAGACATACCAACTACTTAAAAGGCTTCTCCTATTTATATATATGATTTTAAGTTTTTAGTCTTGATATTTGGTTTATAGGGCAAAGACTTGGCCTGCCCTTGACCTCATCATATTTCTCATAAATTAATTTTTTTAACACAAGGTAATTAAAAGCATTTTAGACTATGTTAATTCTGTGTGTTTTGAGTTTTTCCCATATTTAAAATGGAAAATTGATATTTTATGACGTCTAATGAAAGTTGGATGATTCTTCTAGTTTCCTTTCCATAGGGCCAAATAATCAAAACCCCTGCCACCACGAAAAAAATACAATAAAAAGTAGCAGGAAGGTCATTTTCAAGAGAGAAAAATCCAAATTTTAAAGGAAAAAAGAAAAAAGAAAAGAAAAAAAGAAAAAAAGAAAATGATGCCTGTATACAATTTTCTGAGATGCCAAACTGGGCAAATCTCCTTCTTGGGTAGGTGCCTTTTTTTCCAAAGTGCTGCCTTGACTTTAAAAGTCAGTTTGTCATTTGCTCCATTTCAAAACAACATTACATATGCATAGCCGTAGCTTCTAGAACTTTGTATATTTTTAAGTTATGTGTTATTTCTAAATTCAAACATTTTAATTTTATTTGAATTTAACACCACCTAAGAAACCTCAAACAAATAAATAAATAACTATTCACATACTTACTGAAATATACAAAGGCCTCAACGTTTCAAATAGGTAAGACATTGGAAGGAAAGGATCCCAAATATGATTTTTTTGGAATAAAAAAATCCGAAATATGAATTTTTATAGACATTAAATAAAAAACCCAAGAGGGAACCTAATGATTCAAAAATGTCAAAGGAAAAGGTTGAACAAATCAATCTACCTGCAACCACCGTATACACTTTCCAAATGAATGTAACAATTTACCAACCACTTGCATGGGATTGAAATGAAAATTTCAGTTGAATTTTTTAGTAGAAACCCTTTAAATTTGGGCATTGTTAGTCTGGGTTTCATGGATGAATTAAAAATAAAGCAGACTGAGTTCTCAATGATGCAGTAATTTCATCTAAAAACATGAAGAAAATGACGGAAAAAGGTTGGTTGACCGGTCTTCATTCATGAACAAGGTAGCTTAGATAGTGGGTAATTAAAAAAAGTTCCCATATTTTAGATGTATATGTATTTTATTTCCCATTTGGATTTTCTAATTCATGTGTATTCATTCTCTATTTATGACTTTACGTTATTGACTACCTTAATATGTGTATATATATATATATATAAAATTTAAAAATACTAAAAAAATTGAAATAAAAGAATATTGTATATTTTTTTTTAACCAAACATATTAACATAATAAGGTAAATATATGATGTCGAAACTGGTAAGAGGGACAGTTAAAATAAATATATAAGAACTCAATAAGAATAATTTATTTGTTTTAAAATTAAGCTATATTTAAAAGTTAAAATATTTTTATTACAATTAAAAAATCTTTTAGTACTCTTATCATATATTTACATATAAAAAACTACAAAATAAAATTTTAGGTCATGTTTGGTTTCTAATTTTGAAAATTGTTCTTAATGACAGTTTTGAAAGCAGAGAGAATCTCAAATGATATTCTGCAAGCATTTTATTTATCTGAATTTAACATTTTATGTTTTATTCGTTGTTTTTTTTTTATTTGGAGAAAAAAAGGCAAACAAACTTATTCCCTATGTTTTTCTTCTTCTTTTCAAAATCAGTTGCGATTATAAGGCCCTTGATTTAATAAAAATATAAAGTGAAAGAAATATACACCTTAATAAAAAACTAATTTTAATAAAAGATAACCTGTTTTTTAAAACTGTTATTAAAAACGGTTTTTGAAAACACAAGAATACCATTTTGGTGTTTTCTATAAACTCTTCTTGTTTATGAATTTTATGTTTTTTATGTTTTTCATAACAAAAACATATTACAAACCAAACATGTTTTTTATATTTTCTTTGTTCTTCTTAATTTTTAAAACATAAAACAATTTTAAAAAATAGGAAACAAACATGCCCTAAATGATTACTTTTTTCGTTTAAAAAAAAGAGGGTTTCCGACACTAGAAATCAAACAATAACATAAATGTCAATACCCAAAAGCAAGAATTAGTGGCTGGTTCAATGCATTGTAACAAGATCTTTTTCAAACAAAATGAAATAACAAAATTGATCTTTAATTCACAGTGATCATGCAAGACCCATGCTGCCTCTTCAATCATTTTCAAACAATGATTTTGAAATTAAGTAGGCAAGTTAATCTTTAGACTTAGGGTTAGTTTATATATATATATATATATATATATATATATATATATATATATATATATATATATGTCCATACCCAACTCCATATATATTAAAATTTGAAGGCGTATGTAATAAGAAACCACATCAATCAGTGATAGAAAGCAGCCACGAAAAATGCATGCACTCTCGTTTCACACGCCATATTCCTATAAAAAATAAAAATATATAAAATTAAACAAAAAGAAAAGATGGTGTTCAATGATTGAAATCAAAGGCAAATGTTAATAGAGCATGATTATGCCGTGTTATATTAGGATATTAAGAGAATATTTGGAGGTTATTCATGATAGGGATGGCCGGACGATGCGGTTTCATCCTAATCTTGTTCTATTTATTTATATCATTTCTTAATATATGGAAAATGATTGAAATCAAAGACAAATTATAATGGGTGAGTATCTCATGTAACCTTATTCCATTAGGATAATAATGGAGGATGTTTTGATGTTAAACAAATAGAATTATGGATTGTTTGGTCAAAAAAGGTATTGATTGATATTATAGATTCGAATTTTATGATTAAATTTTCTTGAATATGTTACAAATGTTAGTTTTGAACATTACTACAAATCTTTATCCAAATGTCTTTATAAGATTAGGGTTTTTGTAGTTTACTTTCATTAAAAAAAGGCAAATTATTAATAATTAGGGTACATTTATTCTAAAACAAACAGTTTTATTTTATAAATTAATTATATTATTACGTAGATTAAATATAAAATCTAAAAATAAGTTATAAATATTTTACGTTTCAAATAAATATTTATTTTATAAAAAAAAATCTCAACCATTACTAAAAGTTGTTTTTCAAAACTATTAAAGCAAAAGGCTCACTGTTGTTTTAACTTTTTTTTTTTTAATAATACATTTTAGTTTCAAGATAGGAAACTGTCGTAGACTCGAACGTGAAATAGGCTTAATGGGCCCCGTCGTTTTAAATTAGTACTTATAAATTGGAAGTTAGGGATGAAAATTGAGTATGCATGCTCCTTGTCCCCGTCTTTTGGCATCAGTTTGGACAAGGTTTTCATATAGTTGTTTTTGGTTTTTTGAAACTTAAAAGTTTGGCATTGACATAAATGTAAAAGTTTTGAAAGGCTACCCATAAATTATTGAATTTAATAAAATACTTGTGAAGCCCACTTGACTTAGAAGTCTACACTAACACGTCTTCCCAATTTTCCTATTTAATCTTCTAATGATAATAAATTTGTTCAATGGGTTTTATTATTTTCTATAAAAAAACTTGTTGAGAACGAGGTTAGATGATGATTTTATTTTTTAAGATTTATGTTTTCTCGAATAAAATTTTAATTTATATAGATCTTAAAAAATAAAATCATCATTCCCCTGAAAGTAATGCCTGTGTCGAGCCATCTTGAGTATACGGATGTGTAGTATGAGGCCTTGTGGGGCCCGTCTGGTCAGCAGATTATGTTGGGCCAGGAGTGGGAGGGAGTTAAGTCAGTAGTGCGGTTGGTCGAGCGGCATCAGGAAGGTGAGGCTTGTCTGACAGTCTTACCATGTTCTCGGGCCCAGGCGGAGGTTATGCGGATGTGCGACGTCGACCCTTAGAGTTCGAGATTGGGATCATGTTTTCTTGGTGATGCCTAGAGTGGTGTCGGGTTCGTGACGGAGTATCGTGAGGTTTATTGGGCCTTTCGGATACTCGAGGGATAGGCACCGTAGCGTGGGTTGGCGTTATGCTGACATGTTAGGTGTCGCGAGGTATTGGCGTCTGCGTCTTTCCGGGAAGTATCTTCAGATCAGGTTAAATTTGTAATTAGTTGAGGATAGATCGGGTTATTGACTTATGGGACCCATTTGAGGAGAGACAGTATGTATTTTTGGATAGAGTGATCGGATGTGACCTGGTAGTGAAATTAGAAATCTTATGGAGGCACTATGGGTGGAGGAGTCGCGTGGGAGGCGCGGGACGCGTCATGAGCGCTATCCTTCTTGTTTAGGGATGAAGGTCGTGGTTTAGTCGTTTAAGATTTAAATGATTGTTTATATCACGTGGTAGAGTGCGCGTTCGTATTATGCGTGTGAGTGAAATTGTGATCGTCTTGAATTTCGGGATGAAATTCCTTTTAAGGAGGGGAGAATGTAAGACGAAAATTTAAATTATGGAAAAATAAGCGAAATTGTAATTTTGGTTATAAATTGTTATTCCCGGTTAAAAAAATCAGATTTATTCTCTAGATCTCATATGTAAGCCAGTTTAGTTGGAATCGTCTCGCGAAATCTTATTGCTTTGTCAGTTCGTCGAATTAGAGCGGTCGGAGTGCAGCGTTTTCGAGGCGTCGAGGTTCGGGTGCGATAAAGCGATTTTTGATCACTGACAGTCAGCATATAACACGTCTTCGTAACGCCAAGTGGCGTAGTGAGGGAAATGATGAAAATGGTGGTCGAGATAGTGTAGAGATGTCCATTGGGAAAGAAGGACATAATAGTCATTGCCGAATTTGTTTTAAATGAGAATAATCAAATAGTGTACTCATACTCACTACGATTAAAGGACGAAAAATATTTAGGCCCTAATTAAATAAGAAATTGGATAAAAAAAGACAGATCCAAAAAAATATTTGTAAGAATAGCCTCCTGAAAAATAACCTTAAAAATATCACAAAGTTATACGAAAATTTCCTTGAAAGTGTAAAGTTAAATCTCCTCATAATAATTTTTTTCTTTTTTATCTAAATCTCCTCATAATAATTTTTTTCTTTTTTATCTAATGGAGGGGATTCCCCGACTACAACTTCTTAGGAGCTCTTCTAAACCAAAGATTTCCTTCCTTTAAAAGCTTCGTGGGAACGATTACCTTCTTCGACAAGGTACTCCAAAGCTTGAGCTCTTTGATATAAACATCCATTTTGTTTCATCTTCCACGTTATAATCAAGAATGAAAATATTGATTTTGATAAATATATTGATACTTAGATTTTACGGATATATCGGTATTTATAAATTATTCAAAATTTAAAGATATATTTAATTTAACTATATCCAAAATTAGTTTGAAGGTATATGAAATTATAATATCATAAATTAGATTTAAAAAAACATTGCAAATTCATTTCTATGATTTATACAAGATAATTGATTAAACGGTTTATATACTATGACTAATTTTTATGTTATATTTATATTTTGAATAGTCTAAAAAAATACTATAAATAATTTCAAAGGTGCATTTAATAAAAATTTTTACAAATTGTTTGTATTTAAAGATTTTTTTTTTCTAAAATTAATAATATTAATTAATAAGACCCTTAATTTTCTCCAATTTTTTTGTAATAATTAATGATA
Source organism: Tetrastigma voinierianum (assembly GCA_016808115.1). NCBI lineage: Eukaryota > Viridiplantae > Streptophyta > Magnoliopsida > Vitales > Vitaceae > Tetrastigma > Tetrastigma voinierianum. The sequence continues at coordinate 3,296,810 of JAEQBH010000767.1, forward strand.
ATAATTATTAAGGAAGACATAATAATTTTAATCATATTTTGATCTTTTTTTCTTTTCTATAAATAATTAATGATAGTAATTATTAAGGAAGACATAATAATACTAATTCGTTTCTTAAATCTTGTCATCTTTTATTTATCGTCTCTTAATCTTGTCATATTTTCTATAAATAATTAATGATAGTAATTATTAAATAAGACTTAATAAGACTTACAATAACTGATATTAATTATTAAAGAATAAACTTCGTTTTTCTGCCAGTCTCTTTATCGCTGCTCTTATTTAACAATACGAAACACCCCGTCTCAAATGTGTGTATTTAAAATTTTTAATAAATATCGACAAAATAAAAATTATCGATGTCTCTCGCCCCCGAATGATATGTGATATATCAAAGAATGCTCGATTTTTATCGATATTTTTGTTAACCGATTATCGTATTGGTTGACATCGATACATAATATATTAAACCGTGATTATAACTATATTGCTAGGAGCATTTTTATGAGAAAATGTATTTTTTTTACCTACTTTGATATTTTAAAGAAAAATTCTAGTTTTACAAATATCTTTGGAATTTATCCCTTATAAAAAGGTTATCCCTAACTACATCTATATATAGCTAAGTATACCAATAGCTTTGGTCAACGTATTTTGTGGGAGCAATAATCTAGCCTCTTTTACCGGGGGGAAGGGTAAGGAATCTCATTCCCATTCCCCATTCCCATTCCCATTCCCATTCCCATCGGCTTCTCCTCCCATTTTCTTGGTTTGTTTTGTTTGTTTTTGGTTTGTTCCAATGACTCCAATGGGTTACGACTTAGGAGGAGATCCTAATTCCTGTCCCCCGTCAAGCAATCCATCTTTGGTCAATCTAGGATTTACTTAGGAAGTGTTTTCCAAAACTGAAAAACAGTTTTCATACTTTTTTTTTTTTTTTTTTGAAAAATTGAATTCTTCTTGATATAATTTTCTTCTTATAAAGAAAACAACTTCCATATTAATAGTTTGGCTCGAAGTCTACATATTTTATAATTTTATAATTTTATAATAGTATAATCACACCCATAATTATAAACTGGCTTGAGGTTTAGATTGATGTCTACATATTGAATATATTATGTTGTTTGAATGTTCTATCAAACCAAGCGCGTGTAATAAAGCGATGGCCAATCGACAATTAAAGCTCGTATCGTAATGAGTGAAATGTGAGATAGAAGGATATGTAAAAAGAGATGTAAAATGGTGATTTCAAACTAAAAATGATAAAAAAAAATTACTTCTCACTGTTTAACTAAAATAAGATAGAGGAGAAGATGAGAGGAAAAGAGGAGTGGCTAGTTCTCAATATATTTGAAAAATGATTTTAAAATACAAGTGAATACATTTTAAAATTATTTTCTTAGAATATCATTTTTTAAAACATACTTCTTTTCTTGTTAAATATATTTTCCTTTTCTATTTTGAGAACAAAAAACATGTCTAAGAGCATGTTTTATTACAATGTTTAAAAATTGTTTTTGTTCTAAAAACAAGAAAAATAAGGAAAACACAAAAAATACAATTGATATATATTTTTTGTTTTTTCTGAAAAACACATAAAATATTAAATTCAAATAATAATAACAGTTTTCAAATAATACAAAAATGGTGTTGTTTGTGTTTTCAAAATTTGTTTTTAATAAAAGTTTTTAAAACCAAGAACCAAAAAAGGTAATGTTTATGTTTTTTATAAATAAAAAACAAAAAACAATTCTTAGTTTTATCCTTGAATTAAAACGCGTCGTTTTGAGGTGTGAGGCTTAAAGTGAGTGGTTTGGTTTTGGGCCTCATTTCAACCCAAGCCCAAGCCCAATTAAATGTATATGGTCCTTTATGAAAGTATATCGCAGCCCTAAATTTAAAATGGATGCTATGGTTCAAGCCTATTTGCAATATTTTAATAAAGAAAAGTATTTGAAAATCATGCTAAAAAAAACATACATATTCAATCTCATTAGTTTATTAATCTCGTTGCTTGTATTAAATTAAGCATTTAAAGGGTTTTCTTCTTCTTTTTCTTTTTCTCGACTTTCCCAAATTATGTGAATGAAAGATGAATGTCCATTTATGAAGGACTTGAACTCAACTCTTGAGACCTTTTTTTCAGGTTTTGTCCCATCGAGTGTAGGGTCCAACCCATAAATCAACTGGACGAGGAGAAGAATTCTCCACCTCGACACTATGTCAAGGATGTCATGTTTTGTGGGTGAGAATTGGTTGTTGTTTCGACTAATGAAATTGGTTTCGATTTCAACCAATGAAATCCATCAAAGAATCAAACCTTTGCTTATAAATAGGTTACGAGAGACATAATCAAATGGGAATTCCAGGAGATTAGAAATAGTTTCAAAGATCATTCTTTCAATCACAAAGAGTTGAAAGGATAAGTGTGAAACAATTGAGGTTATCACATCTAGGAGAGTGGCAATAAACATAGTACTTCACAGAAAGAGTACTGAAAGATAAAACTAAGAAGATTATGAGTATATCCTAGGTGTGTGACATCTTGTACTGGTTTCATCTTATAGTGGATTATTTTTTCGGATTTGCTCCATGGAGGTTTTCCTCATTCTGAGGGTTTTACCACGTTATATCGGATGTCATTATTATCTTCCCTTCTTATTATCTGAAGAATGGCTTAACCATCCATCTATAATTTCATTTCCCGAATGTTAGTATAGCCACCCATCTGTTGCTTTTATTATGTTGATTGATTTAACCTTTCAAACTGCTTATTTACATTTCCGTGGATTAGTCTATTCTCCATTTGTTGTTTAGTGCGAAGGTTTGGCATTGCCACTAATTCGTTTGTTTTTATCCCTATTAGTTTGTCCTTGTCTCCACGATTACTAATTTATAATGGATTGGCAAAGCCACCAAAATATCACTTCTTGTAATTTCCACAGGTCACTCACAATGCCAACACCGAGAAGCACAATTAAGGCAAGTTGGTGGCTACTTGTGAAGGTCAAAATATAAAGTACTTGAACTAAACTCTCGATACCTTTTTTTAGGTTTGGTCCCATAGAGAAGAACAATCAGGACAAGTTGGTGGCAAATTGTGTGTACGCGTTTGCAATCCTAAACCTGAAAATATTCGGTGAAAAATTGAGTCTTTGCAATGGGTGTGTTAGAAAAATAAAAAGCATGTTTTAACCATTTATTTTGAATACTTTAAAAAAGCAATTTATTTTTAATAACAAAAAAAAGAAAAGAATCCAAATAACATTTTTTATTGTTATTTTTTCACACGTCCAATTTTATGTAGTTTTTGGTAGAAAACTTATGCAAAAACAACTTTATTTTTAAAACTAATTTTAGATGCATAAAAACATATTATGTTAGATTCTTAAAAAAAGATAAAAGAATTGTGATCTTTGAGAGCACTTGAAAATCCGTATTTGAAATGACATGAGTGAGTCGTTCTTGCTAAGATCTTTAACTCACAACCTCAAAGTGAATGGATGATTGTGTGACAATGTAGTTGTAGGTAAACAACCAAATGACATAAAACTTGAGAGTGTGACTAATAATCTTAACCTTTTAAAGAAAAAATATATATATTATGTTTTCATATCAAAGACCATATGAGAGTTACGCATTTATTCTTCATCAATATGTACAAATAATTTATAATGATGGTTTACAACTTTGAATGAATACACTTAAATTTTATAGGTTATTCATTTCATTTATCCTATTCATTATGTATACCATAAATTTCATGGGTTATGCATTTATCCTCCATCACTCATTTGCATTATGAACACAATGAATCCCATAATGATGGAGTTATAGAATTTGTAATATTATATTCATAAAATGAATATTAACTATCTTTCATAACTTGTCTTATAACATAAGACTTTTGGATGTTTAATCAAACAATCATATAAGACTACATTTTATATAATAGCTAACAATTTTTACTTGAGGGGTGGTAATGAAAATATATATAAATTATTACGATAATCGGGAAAAGGGTGATCCATCTTATCACGTCATAACTTAAACTTGTCATGTCATGACTTGAAGTGCTATGCCACATACTGCTAATTATAATGTTATGGCATGTGGTTCATATTAAGGTTAAAATGATCGGGCAAATGTTGGAGTGGAGGGTATCAACAACATTACTCTTTATGCATATCTTTTTTGTTGGGGGGCAAAATAATAGGTTGGGGTGTGGGGCAAAGCCGTGACAGTATAAGGGTATAATGGTATTTTTGTAAATTAATCATATTTAGGGTTATGATAAATACTCTCATATGTAACCCTATTTTAATGATAGTGAAAGATTTAGCTGTTGTTTAAATGAATATAAACACACTATAGAACTATGGTCTCCTGAAGTTTCTGAGTCACTGAATCGTCAAAACATGAACCAGCTAGCGAATACTTGCAAAACAAAAAGAAAATGACGGTGGTATGCCCGCTGTCTCTCCGATGCTTAAGTTAGATTAGTCGGCATGGAGAGTGAAAACGTCCATTCATTTAGTTTGGAGTCTCGTACCTTTTTCTTGTGTTACCTCCTTCTCTTATCCAGAAGAAAGACGATCCTATTTCCATGGAAAGTAGATGATCTCCTATCAAAATGGAAGGGGAAGGTGGCGCTTTTCTCGTGCGTTATGACCTGTTCTTCCTTTTAGATAGCCAAGTCGTTCGCATTTTCTGCCCTAAGAAATGTTTGACCACCCTCAGGGTGGTTATGCGTGTGACTTATACTCGTTCAAGTTCAGAGAGGTCATCCGGATGCCTTTTTAAAGATGAGAATCGGCCAAGAGAGACTGTATCTAGACGGTATATGCCCTACCCGGTTAGGGATGTATGTTTGGACCTGACTTGTAAATGAAAACGATTGAGCCCGTAGATTGGGCCATCATCATTGGTCCTCGATCGACGCTGATGCGTTGAGCGAGATGGTTGGGCTGACCGTGGTACCCTGATGCCCCGTTTTTCTTCTTTGGGAGAGCGATCATCCCCGGTGCAGAAAAAAAGAAAACGTGTTGTGGCCTAGTATGGGGAGCTTGGTGGACAATTAATGTTGGTATGTTCCAGCGTGAATTTTCTAACTTTTAGATTCATTTGATGTGTGATTGCTTAGGATCCTTGAGGTGGAAGTTTCTATAAAGGTTTGGAGGGGTGGCTGAGTTCCTTTATTGCCCAGTAATTTACGGTTTTTCGACATGTAGGCTTGGTTGGGCGTTAACATGAGTTAGACGGATGATTGCTGAATGAAGGATGATTACAATAGACGGTTTGAGCATTGATTTCCATGTATGGGACCGGATCGAGTTGCAGGATTGGCGGAGTCGAATTTAATATCCTTGTTACAGTTGCGCGCCTTTGGGTGGTTCAAAACTAGAATGGAATCTCTACTTGACCAAAGGCCACCCTCCCAAATCAACAAGGTTCTTCGCATTCTTTTCCACCTTCCATAGGACCTTTCTTCTTTAGCTTCTGCTTATTTCCTCGTTTTTGGCCTCCGCACCTATTATTGTTTTTGTTTGAGCTCTGTATTTGGTCTGGATGGATCATGTTGTTAGTGATATGCTCTAGCCCAGTGGCATATACATTGTCATTATATGTTTATATACATGAGGCATTTATCATTTTATCTTGTTATTTAAATTATGGTTTAACTTGATAAAATCGGATCCTTCAGATAGTTAGCTCAGCTTTATGTCATCAAGTATGTGACTTGATGGTAAAACCTTAAAGACGCAGAACCTTATTCTAAATAGTCCATAGTCGATCATTATTGTGGGAATAATGAAGTAAGACTATTATGTTTTGAGAAAAGACCACGTTTTGCTAGTCATTAACATAAGATATTTTCGAGAACATAAATGCCAGTTCCATATTTATTAGTGACCGCTATAGAAATACTACATGGCGTTATGTCATTAGTAATTCTCATTGCGGTAAGTATTTAGGTCATGACCTGAATTCATTATGGATTCCTACATGAGGAACCGTGGTGTCTTGACGTAGCTCAATGGCGTCTTTAACAGGGATGGTATCTGAGGCTATGGTTAGGCGTCGCGATCAAATCATGTGGAGGAATGTGAGTGATGGTGAAGGAATTTATCTCGCTCTTAATTAAGTCAGATGTCTATTGGCCTCTTCATAAGTGAGACTGAGAAATGCATGAACGTGCTCAAATGAAATTGATAGGAGTTATCAATATCATTTGTTTAGTCAGTTTACTTGAGAATCAACGATTAGGATTGTATAAAGATGACATGACTTCATCCATGCTTGTGCTTAATCGAGACAGGTGACAAAGGACTAATATCATACTATGGTAAGGTTTTGGTCATTGAATCTTACTTGATTCGTAGTTATAATGTTCCTGCTAGAGACCAATTATAACTTGTGGGTTAGAATATGATTTAGTCTGGTCGCTAACATTGAGTGAACTCATAGGGTCACACATAAGAATGAGTTATAATGGGGATGTTAGAAGGCTATCTCTTTAGCCTATGATTAAGCCTAGTCAAGCCCATTAATAGTTAATGGAATTTGGTTTAAATTGCTTTAATAAAAGGTTTTGGGAGGCTTGATATAAATATGAGGTTTATCATTCAAAAGAGGTGAATTTTTGAAGTGGGCGTTTTGAGAGTAGAATTCTTTACAGTTTTGAAGACATTAAGGTGTCTTTGGCTCAGGACAAAGACCTATCATAAGGTGCCAGCACATCCATCTCATCCATTAGTCATTCGGTGATACCTTTAGAGGGCGTTTGCAATAATCATCGTCTGCCTGCTGTCGGATCATTTCCATGAGTTCCGTTTCAGAGCCCAGCCAGTGGTGTGATCAAGCAAATTTGTACCAGCTCTAAAAGGATTCGGGGTCTAAGGTAAGAGGTAAGATCCTGAGTTCCTGATTCATTGTTTAGTTTCATCAACCGCTTAGATTCGATGCGAATTAAATAAGAATTTTTTTTTATTTCACAAGGCTTTATCGATTCCAACAAAGGGTATCAGAGCCATTGCTATTTAAAGAAAGTCTGACTTATATGTGATATATAACGGGATCCGTTTAGTGCATTGTTTTCACATATGATATGCCATGATCCATTAGTTCATTCTAAGCTTTATTATCGCATAACTGAAAGTCATGTTTTTTTTCTGTATGAAGTCTAGAACATCATATCAAAAATTGAAAAATGATTCGGTTTAGAAAAGCTTTAATAGGTGATTAGATCAAGCTGATGATCGAATCAAATTTCGAGTTCGTAATTTCGTGTTCTAATCGATTAGACCGCGCAATAAGATTAATTAGTGGGACTGCTACATACCAGGTAGACTTATTGTTATTCTTACTAATTAGTAAGATCAGTTATTATTATGGTTAGCGTATACTAATCAATAGATCATAGCATGTTATATGACCATATGTATTCTTATTAATCGTTAGGATCGTTAAGCACATTAATGTTAGACATTAATAATGGATCGTTATGTATTATTCTTAATCAAGATTCATACACATTAATGTTAGACATAAGAATCTATTATGATTATTCTTAATCATAGGGATCGTTAGTTAACATTAATGTTAGACATATTAAGATTTGACTGTTAAGGATATTACACATTAAGTATGATTGTTCCAAATTAATGACGTGGATCGTTAGGATTAAGAGTAATCACATAGGTGAATGACCAGAATTATTAGTATTAATGATCGAGAAATTTCTAGGCAAGAATCACTCGCACTCATGCTAGCCTTAAAATTTGTTTATGTGACTAACGCTGTAATTGAAAGACCATATTCATAATTTGATTATGTGCTTAATGTGTTTATATTCAATTTGCATGGTGCATGTCATAGCCCTTACTTCAATGTGATCGCGTATTAATTATGGGTTTGTAATTTTAAATACGGCCTGCGTATCGTTAATTTTTATTGACACAACATGTGTGTCTCTTTTTCATTATTATATTAGCATACTACCGCGTGTCGCTAGAAAGTTTTTATCGACACAACATGTGTGTCTTTTCTTTATTATTTTAGCATAAAATAACATACAATTATTACTTGCTTGTAATGAAGAAGAACGAAGAATGGAGGCCCGCTCGCTCCTCGACAAGCCCATAAAGCCATATTGGTAAAGGTAATCCCGCAGATCTCCATATTGGCTTATGGAGATCACCTTAGGAAATGGGCCAAGACATGTCACGCTTACATTTATGCTTATTAATACAAGCCAGATGTGATGGCTGTATATATGTCATGTCTGCCTAACAACTTGATAATTTCATCATAAAATATTGTCATAAAATGCCTTCCATAATTTAACACTTGTCAATACTTCTATTGTCTAATATAGTTTCACTAAAGCAAGGTGTATTGGGCCATCTTAGGAAGACATGATGGATAATGTGTGATATCCATAAGATTGAATATGATTAGATCAACTAGGCTATCATAATCGTTTGGCCCATGGGCATAAAAGGAAAGATTTTCTACCTAGTTAGCTTAAGTTTAAGTGCTATGCCAAAGCTAAGCTTGAATTTAAGTCAAATGTGGATTTCACCACTAAGAAAACTATAAGATTGTTTCTGTAAGTTAATTAAAGAGTTATTAATTTTAGTGGGAGTATTAAAGACCTAATATTGTTTCTTTGCATATTTTTTATGTAGACTAATGGCATATCAAATAACACATCAACATTTATCCTCAGATCTCGTCCTCGAAAGGAAAACTTAACTGACAAACTTCCTCGCTGTCTCGAAATTCGAGGATTGTCCTTAAACAAGAGAGGAAGATGGCGTTCTCGAGAACAAATCCCTATGAACCTCCCACAACAATGCCCCACGAATAGCGCGATGCTTATAGTAAGCATCAACACCTGGATGTAACCCGTCGGCGCTACAACCATGAACTTCCGAGCTCTTCCATACCGAGGAAATGGAGGCATTTGATATGTGATGATGACCTCAAGGGAATGTTCCCAGAAAGGCACCTCAAGAAAGGTTTACAACCACCAAAGCATTGAATGCATGCAAGATGACTCCCCGATGACTTTATGCACATGTGCTAAAGATGAAAGGTTCCACGACACTGGTGCTCCTATTAGTCATGAGTTGCCAACGACATCTGTGTTCTATTTCCAGTCCTGAATCTATGATCAATTTGTTATGAAACTACAATATGCACCAGGCAGGAAATCACATTAGTTACATGGAATGTTAAAGAATGTTGAGATCTAAGATTCAAAAGAAAGACAAATCTGCTTATGGTTCGGGAAGGAAGGCAATGAAAGAAAAGGAAAGGGGAAGCAATAAGGCCAAGAAAGGCAAGATGTCTGGTCTAAGGCCAAGAAGCCAAAGTCGCCTGCTGAGGAGTTTGTTTTCCGTGAACGAACAAGTCAGTTAGAAGAGGAATTGTAAGCTCTACTTGGAAGATCTGAAGAAAAAGAAGAGTAGCGAGGCAACCACTTCAGGTATTTATGTTATAGAAGTCAATATGTCTACTTCTACTTCATGGGTTTTAGATTCTGGATGTGGATATCACATTTGTGTAAATGTGCAGGGCTTGTGAAGATCATCAATAAAGCGTAATGAACTCTACGAAAGGAATGGAGCAAGAGTTGTCGATTAGCCGATGAGTTTATGATTTGACTTCGTCAGTGGACTTGTTTTCCAATTTAAATAGTTGTTATTATGTGCCTCGCTGTGAAGTATAAACATTATTTTAGTTTCGTTTAGACGTGACGGATTTCACTTTATTATTATTAAGAATAATATTTTCTCCATTCATAATGCAAAGATTTATGGAATCGTTTCATTTATCTAATGGCTTCACGCTTCGAAATTTGGAACAACCTAAGTCATCTATAACATCGATACTAAGAGTGTTCAAGTCCAATGACTTGAATCCAACCTACTTGGCATTGTCGTTGGGCCATGTCAATGAGAAACGATCTGAAGCTCCATCATGGCCAATACATTCATTTGACTTAGAGGAGAGGGCTAGTGACTTATTAGGCCTTATACATACGTATGTTTATATCCAAAGCTAATTGTTAGAGGAGGTTATCAAGATTATTACTTTCTTATCGATGACTTTAGTAGATATGGTTATATCTACTTAATTGAGGAAGTCTATCCGAGTTTGAAAGCTCAAATGCCCAAGAATGAAGTACGTGAATCAGTGCTTGGAATAATATCAAAACACTCGAAGGATCTAGTGGTGAATATTTAAGCCAAAATTTCAATGATCATCTTAAGGATTGTGGGATAGTCTCACAACTCACTCCACTCAGAACACCACAATGGAACGGTGTATTTGAAAGGAGAAATCGAACTATTCAGACATATGGTTCGACATCTATGATGAGTCTAAATCTTCCAATATCCTTCCGGGATACATTAGAGACTACCCATTCTGTATTAATGAATTCTATCAAAGTGGTTGAGAAAACACCATATGAGTTGTGGATTGTGTGAAAGCTGCCTTGGTTTGCCCTTTCTCAAGATTTTGGGTCAGGAGCTTATGAAGTGCCGTACAAAGCCTTCCTGGTAAGCCAGTGTCCAAATCCGATGTGCCTATTCATGGGTATCCAAAGGAAACAAAAAGGGGAAAATACTTTACATCCCATCCGAGAACAAAGTGTTTCATTGTGAATGGGAGTCTTTTTGAAAGAGAGTTCGCTTCCAAAAGAGTCAATGGGACAAGACATCTCTCAACAGTTCAAGAAACCACAAGTTGCCACCGTTTCTCCCATGGAAATTTAAGATCACCAGCTGTCGAATGGGAAGATCTTCATGAAGGTCACGAAGGTCCGTAAGATTCATCATGAGCCCAAGATATGGATTTAACTAACGGACAAACCATAGAGTCAGGATCAAGATGAGCCCACAACCTATCATCATGAGGCAATGATGAGCCTCCGCATTATGAAAATTGGCTCGTCATGAAGTCCGAGATGCAATCAATGCAACAGAGCAACCAGCGTTTGGAATTTGGTTGATCCACCCGAGGGTGCTAAGGTCATGGGTTGTAAACGGGTTCATATAAGATCAAACATGATATGACCTTCAAGTCTCGACTTGTCGCGAAAAGGTTCTCAAACAAGATCGACTATGATATGACCTTTCACCCGCCGTTATGCTTAAGTTCATTAGGATTCTTCTTGCTATCGCTGGCGCACTATGATTACGAGATTTGGAAAATGATGTCAAAAAACAAGGTTTAATGGAAATTATCGAGGATGTACATGACAATAACTTGAGGGTTTCTTATTGATCCAAGTATCTTAATAGGGTGTGTGTTTCAGATCCATTAAGGATTAAAGTAGGTCACGGTCGAATCTTCATTTCACGAGGATGTTAAAGAGTTCGCTTTGTAAAATGAAGATGAGCCTTGTGTATACAAGAAGGTTAGTGGGAGTAATTGTCTTTCTTAGTGTCAGATGTGGATGACATCTACTCATTGGAAATGACATCCCTACCTCAGGTATCAAGTCTTGGTCAGAAATGTTTTTCAATGAAAGACTTAGGTGAAGCCGCCACATCCTAGGCATAAAGATTTATAGAGATAGATCTCACCAAGCATTCTACTGAAATAAAAGTGGGTACATAGACAAAGTGCTAAAGAGGTTAGCATACAAGATTCCAAGAGAGGTTTCTTACCACGTCTCATGGCATTAAGCCTAGTAAGTTCAATGTCCAACCACGAAGGACGAGAGCCGCATGGATAAAACTTGCAGCGTTTCGGGCCGCATTGGTCTTTAGATTATGGCTGCCATGCCGACCCGACCCGATGTCTCCCGCGCCTTAAGCATGACAAGTAGATTCCGCTAGATCCAGTGTGAATGTCACTAGATAGAATAAGAATAACATCCTTAGTAATTTGAGAATAAATCACGATATTTTTCGACCTATGGGCGAGCAAGAAGGCGAGATAGTTATAAGTGGTTATATAAATTGGAGCGTCGCAGTTTTCACCGACTTAGATGACTTTAGATCGCAATCGTTTTTGTGTTTTGTTTGAATGAGGTGTGTTGTGAGCTGCAGGTTCCAAGCAAGACACCGTGGCCAATTCTACTACATAAATGAGTGCACATAGCTACCTCGTATGCACAGTATAGAGTGCGCTTTGATAAAAATTTCCTCAGATGACTGGTGTTGTTCCTAGCATTACAAACACAATGGACGTCTATTGTGACAATAATGGGGCTATCACTAGCTTTCGCTGAGCCTTCCACATGATATCACCCCAATGATCAACAATATTACTCAAAGGTTTCCACCTAATTCGTGAGATCATTGAGAGAGAGATGTTATGATATGTAGAATTCATACCGATGACAATGTTGCCGATCCTTGACTAAACCTCTTCCAAGGTGCCAAAGCTAATAGATAGCTTCCATACTAGATCTATAGGCATTCCTGATTTATGCCTCATCGGGGAAGTTTAGGCAAGTGGATTGTTGCAGGATACGCTTCACTAAAGGCATATACATCACATTATATGTTTATATATTACGAGGCATTTATTTATTTTATCTTGTTATTTAAATTGTGGTTTAACTTGATAAAATCGTATCCAATAGTCGGGTTTACTTGTTTTATGCCTTCCACTGGGGCGTATCTGATAGTAAAACCCATGCATGTTAAGAACACTACTCAATATTCATATATAGTCGATCACATTATCAGGGGGGAATAATAATGAAGTAAGACTATTATGTTTTAAGTGAGAAAAGAATCTTGGTCGGGTCATGAGCATAAGATGTTACTTAGAACATAAATACATGTTAAGTTCATGTTATCGATTCCATTCTGCACATGAAATACTACATGGATTATATCATTAGTACTTCATATCGCAAGAAGGGTATTGAAGTCCTTCAACCTACATCATGGATTCCTACACTTAGAACTGTGGTCTTGGACGTGTGAGCTCAATGACGCCTTTACCAGGATGGGTAACAAAGGTGGTCATACAAGAAATCGCGTGAGGAAATGATGATGTGGCAGAATCGTTCCGGCCTTTAATCGGTTAGATGTCTATCGCCTCGAGCAAGTGAGACTAGAAATGGATGGTCGTACTGAATGATTGATGTGGAGTTATCAATATCATTTGTTTAGTCAGTTTACTTGAGAATCAAGAAACGATTAAGTTGTATAAATGACTTCATCCATGCATCAGGTTTAATCGACACTAAAAGACAAAGAAATCATTCATATACTTCATGGTGTAAGGTTTTTTTTGAAATATCAAATTCACTTGATTTGGGTAAAGGTGAATGTCTCTGCTAGAGATTCACTCAGTACTTGTGGGCTTAGAATATGATTTGGGCTCATTACAACATCGAGTGAACTACATATGGTCATTACAAGAATGAGCTATAATGGGATGTTAGAAAGACTATCTCTTTAGCCCATGATTAAGCCCAAGTCCAAGCCCATTAATAGTTAATGGAATTTGGTTTAAATTCGTTTTAATAAAAGGGTTTGGGAGGAGGCTTGATATAAATATGGTGTTTATCATCTAAAAAGAGGTGGTTCTTTGAAGTAGCGTTGAGAGCACTTTTTTAGAGTTTCGAAGACACTAAGGTGTCTGCTCAGGGGACAAATACCTACTTCATAAGGTGCTAAAGACATCTATCCCATCCATTAGCCGTCAGGTGGGATACCTTAGAGGGCGTTGCACACCGCATCATCTTGACTCAAGGTTTGAATCAAGCCTTCCAAAAGGAGTTTTATTCAGGTTTTTTGGCCGCGGTGATCAAGCAAATCAAGACTAGCCTAAAAGGATTCGTTTGACAAAGAGGTAAGATATGTGGATTTCTCGATTCAGCTTGTTTAGTTTCGACGTGTCCGGCTGACTCGAGCAGCGCTGTGGTTAAATTTTTTTATTTTCACGCTTACTGTCCCTGTGCTTTCCAATTCCTATTAGTGACAAGGACTAATTCTATGGCCATGCTGCGGTATTCACTTGCTTTGATTGAAATGGGTCGATCTAGGAATAACATAGTTGGTCGGCGCTCATTGCGTCTACTAAGATGACACAAGGGCCCACGAGTTTTGTAACACCCCAAAATATACCCTAGCACTTTTCGACATGTTTAGGGTATTTTGTAAGCATAATTTAAATGTTTCATGAGTTAAATGCGAAACATGGAAACGAGAGACCCGAAAATTTATAAGACTTAAGGATAAAATCGTAATTTGTCCAAAAAGGGACTTAAAAGTCATAAGTTAACAAGATTTGAGGCCAAAGGAAGCCATGGGGAAATTGGAATACTAATGATCAAAAGTTAGAGGACCAAAAAGCAAATAAAGGAAAGTTTATTTATAAATAGAAGAGGGAGACCAAAAATGGATTATTTTTGGTCTCCAAACAAGGTCTTCACATATGGAGCAAAAGAGAAGAAGAAGAAGAGGAAGAAGAAGAGGGAGATCAAGCTAAGGTATGGATTCTCTGACTTTTGTATGGAATTTATGGATTCTAGCATGATTGCACATGAATTACACGGTATGGATTGCTGTGGTTTTATTTTGACATTAATTTGGATCCCTTTCTAGGTTTTGTTAGGAAACATCCTAACTCTAGATTTAAGGGAAGTTTGGCTGAAAATCTCAGTTGATAATAATTAGATATGGAACTTTCTTCACAATTCCAAGGTTTTGTAAAGTTTAATGAACTCGGGGTATGAAACCTTGGATTCTTCAATAATTAAAGGTGTTGTGAGTCATAGAGGGATCCCATGTTAGTTTTGATGAAGAAGAGAATTTTGGAGAAAAGTGCATGAAGAATGGTGAATTCCATCATTTCTGGTATTTCCGCAACTGCATTCTAGACAAAGTGTATAAACCCTCCGTTAACTAACTGCACTCTGATGTAGTGCTCGTTTCTTTCATTTTGATTAGTGTTCGGGATTTTGGCCATAGTAACTCGTCATTTCGATCCGATTTGAGTGATTCAAGTTGTTAAGGTAATAAACTTCAAGGAAAAAACCAAACATCCTGAAATAGGTATTTCAATTCGATTCTATGTGGCCCAAAATTTACTCAAAGTAGGCTATGTTCAAGCCAATTTATGGTTCACAACATAGATTAAAATTCATTGTTTAGGACGAACTCAGTTTTGGTGCTCGACGGTGATTCCGCTTGATGAACCCTATCACTCCAATCTCAAATGAATACAAAGAAACTAGGTCGTACGCTGGGTTTCGAATACGAATACGGATAATGAGCTGTGAATATGTCAGCGACCACGTAATGATTAAGAAAAACAAGAGGTGTCTGAAAGACATTATATGATGCAGACAGACTACCAGATCAAGAAATTGAACAGAGTGGATCTGCTTTCTCCCATCGGTGCTCAAGCACTCCTAGCTGGTGCCACAAGACTCCCGTTATGGTAGATGACGTCCGCCTGCACTTACAGACCTCAAAAGATCAGACAAATTCCTTCTGTACTTATTGTGATCAAAGGTCCTACCCATTTCATAGATTGGTCTAGGTAGTTATAGAGCAAACATAAAGGATAAGACACTATAAAGAATAAGAGTAAAGAACTGGACACACAGAACGATTCCACTCAAATTGGTTTAAAAATCTCAGATTCGATTAATCCCAAGAAACTACCAAAATTCTCTAAAGATTCGTAAAATAAGCATGTCCAGAATATAAGTATAAGTCTAGTAAAGACTTACGTGCACTTTCGTATAATGAATCTATGTAGTACCTAATGGTACTTTGAACCAAAATAAGCCTCCAGATAAGATCCCGAAAAGGCATGAACAAGCTCCAATATAAAAGTATAAGTTTCCATAAGACAAAGTATAAGTCCCAGATATTATCGTGATAAAGATTTGAAATATTAAGAATAGTCTAAGAATACAAGTATAAGTTCCAAGACCGGGATATGCTTTTAGGTTGTAAGTATATGATATACAAGCACAAAGATAGTTGAAAATTACTGCAATTCTGGGATAAGGATAAGTCCAATGCCAAAGATATCGCCCATAATATCTCAGTAATCACTGCACCTCCAAACAAGGTAATCTCCGAGATATAGTATGTCCTATGGTATAAGTGCAAGAAGGTTTTGTTGTACCTAAGTGGTACACCCCAGATGAGAAGCTCAGAACTCCTACTGAGATCCAGATAGGTATAAGTACGAGCATGTGGATAAGCATCAACGACAAGTCTGGCACAGCGTCCTTCGAGATCCGAATAATTATAAGTCCTGAGATGCGTATCAAAGATAAGTCCCGATATGGTATAGTCCCTTCGGACCTCAAATAAGTAAAATCATCGATACAAGATGGTATGTCCTACCGAGACGGAAGATTGTAAGTCTACTAACCGTGTAAGATCCGGTAAAAGATAAGTTCGCGTAGGTATAAGTTCAGAGACTTAGTATATTTGATGATCCAAAAGCCATGTTTGCTGGTAAGAAATCATATGTACAAAGCTGGTATGAATCGAAGATTATGATAATTGATACCCTATATGTTATTTAGATCCAAGAAATTTTACTGCATCCGTGATAAGTTATAAGATATGTTCTAATGCTACATGTTTAGTACGAGTTTTAATCCAGAGGTGGCCATGAGATGATCGCTCCCGAAAGCCCCGTGATACAAATGGGCCAGCACACTAGTAGGTTCCACCACAGAGATGTCCAAATTGATTTGTAATTGTAAAAAATGACATTTGTAAACAGACCGGATATGTGTATAGATTCTGATTAATAAACTGAACCTGGTAGTTCGATATGTATAAGGATATTTTGATTTTAAAAAAAACAAGGAGTCCCAAGATATGGTCTCACCCCTAACGCCGGATTCAAATAACTGACGACCGTGAATCTGGCGTGACAAGTTTGGGGCCCACGCTAGTTTATGAACAGCCCAATAGGTGAATTGTCGCCAGATCTGTAACCCACGTGATGATGAGTCGCCGTATTTAATGCCCATGTGGCCTAAGCGCGAGTGGTATATGTGGAGCCACTACCGAAGTTTTGGCCTTCTCCGTTTTCATATATTTGTGTGTTTACTATCTTTCTTCTAGTTCAAGATTTTATAATAGCCTGTGTGATCTACCATGGGAGCCGATTTTCCACAGACGCTGTCACCTCTTCATTTTACTGTGTACTATTTTCCCATGTTGAATCTGGTTAGTAGCCATCGCGCAGTGTAAAGCCCTGGGAGAGGGCATGCGTAGAACCTTAGGGTCCGGGGTGATCTCGTCAAGCACATTGGCCTTCTACCACCTCATATGGCTCAGTCGATTGCCTCTCGCCTCCTTAGTTTGCTTGTGAATGGCGAGAGGTCGGGTGCACCCACCACAAAGCGGGTCGCAAGTGAGGACTTATCCAGGTATGCCTCACAAGCTCATCCCCGAGCAATGGAGGAGCTGAGGGTCACGCGATGTCCCCGAGGCACATCACCTGGGAAGATGGAGATCGACCAGGATTTTACTTCGCAGTGGAAACATAACATAATGTTTTTTACCAGTACCCAAAGGTGGATCCGCCTCAGGTCGCCCCACGGGCGCTTTATTTCACCAGAGCATCGACCGCTCCATCCCAACACCATTCGATTCTCAGGATGCATCGATCGAACTCAGTACCATCACCTTCGTTATTAGAGATTTGTTTGGCTTATTCCTCGAGTGGCAGTTAGGTCACCTGATGTCCATGCCGTCCGAACTCCGAACGCAGCTTGTTAATGAACTCCACATTCCACCAGGTGCCGGCGGGGGTGATGAATGGGCGAGGCCTCGACAGACCCCTGGGTTCCCGGCTTCCATTTGATGTTAACTGCTTTAAGCCCCAAGTGTGAAAAGTTGAATTTAACGATGTGTGTATGTATATGAATTTATGCGGTGAATTAGACTTGCATTATATCAAGGTGGTGCCAGGGGTAGTTGTAAATCAGGTGGAAAAGGTGCTCTCAAGAAAACCTCGCATTGAGATTTTTTGAAAGGTAAGCCCCATTATGAGGTTCTTCCTCACTTTAAAGAACCAGAAATATGTGAGATCTAAACCACAGCCTTCCTACACTTCACCATCCCTGCATTCTTCATCACCTTCGTAAATTGCACTGGGAACATTTCAAAATAAATGACTGCTAAATTTAACTCGCAAAAAGGCGCGCCACCATCCGTGGATCTCACATGAAAGATGAGGTCGGGAAACTAGTGTCTCGGACCCCGCTGCGCGATCCGCCTACCAGCAGGTCCCGCCGCGAACCCGCACCTAGCCTGTGGTGAAAAGGTAGCGCCGTAACGCCTTCCCTTACCAAGAAAGGGACCAGTTCTCATCAGAAAGCACTAAAGATTAGTGAGAGGGACAACCGCGACGACGCTCCCGGGGCCCAGGCGAGATTTCTATTCGTTCATCTCGAATTCTAAATGCATTTCGATTGAGGAAGTTGAGAGAGGAGGAAGAAATGACGGTGGTTGAAGCCAATTACCAGGCCGCCAGGAAATGGAAGTGCGACAGAGAGTTCTCGAAGAGAGTCCAATCCGCCAGCGGATCAGCCCCACCGCAGGACGTGGGATTTGTAGATGCAGATCGGCTATCCGGGCTCACTGAGACGGGTGCTGGCGGACTCCAATCAACTGAGATGTTACTTGGTGAGCGCGAGTAACTCCACCTCCGCACTTCGCGATCCATCCCTCTCCGATCGAAATGAAAGCTTCGTCAAACAACATGCCTAAGCTACAATTTGAACCTGTGTGCAGAGGCCATTAAGCCCCGCAGATTTATACCATTGAATTTTATCTCTCATACTGACTGATGAGGAAGTAGTATTTGTCGGAAAGGGCATCAAGATATTATCCATCGCCGGAAGCCCTTTAATTAGGTTAACGCACAACGACCGCTTCGATGGAGTCGTATCCGAGAACGCGGCGAGTGCGCATGGTCGCTTCGCCGGCAGACCGGCGGCGAGACCATTGTCGCCTCGCTAGGCTATGCGAGACCTTGCGCGATAACGAGATCTGATGCAAGTCCGCAGAATCGGAATCCACGCGCCCAATCGATCAATCAGTTAAGGCAGTAATACCAGCGCGATGGCATCAAATCCGCATTCTGGCTTGAAAGCTCTTTCGCCGAGGTGCACCGCCGCGCAATCCTAAGGCGGTCTTCCAAAGATCATGAATTTAACCGAGACGAGAGAAGCTTCAACACCGCACGCTCATTGCCTGATCAGAGATTCAATGCCTTAAAGGAGGTGTGGCTCACAAATGTCCACATTGAGTTTGGAGGCTAGAGGTGGATATGCCTGCTGGCTACGCCCACACCCTCTTGAGATTATGGTTAAACCGATTGACTTTATCATTTTTGTATTATCAGGAGCCTAAGTCTTATAACAAGCAAAACACTTCATATGTAATAATGATGCAAAAATATAAACAATACCGAGAGTGGTGGGTTGCTAATGTCATATGTTATACGCCCAGTCCATTTATACAAACCGTATTATTTGCTATTTATATAACCGGGAGCGAATCTATACAAAGATGGACTCTGTTACTTATTCAAAGAGACAAAGAAGATGAGGAAGATCACACTATCCCTTCCTCAGACTCATACTGACCATCAAACCTAAAACAGTTTTACGCTTATGGTGAAACATATATCTATAATTTAGACATTACTTACTGATAATCTCAAAACAATATTTTACATATAATAATAACACAGAGAAAGGAAGCCATAGACATCACTTCATGAATCAATATTATATAAATAAAAACCACACACAATTCATAATGTGACTTCACTATCCATGATCCCGGGAGGAGTTACTGAAACATACACTTGAGGCCTTCATATACTTTTAGCAGACTTCCTGAGTATCAAGAGCAAAGAGGAAACTTTAGAAAATTACGAACTTATAATTTCTACGTAGCACCATAGGCACATCAGAATGGAACTATTCTTTGCCATTACTTACTCATTCATTAATCAAACTCTCTTTCTCATATATAACCGTTTGATCACCTATACTGTAATAAAAAATGAATAGGACACAACACAATGGGCACCGGTTGCATGGTACAACATCACGCCAGAGTTATCAGCAAAGAGGCCATAATTAATCGAACGGTGGCGTCCATACCGGCGTGTCGAAAGGGGGAGCGTGAGGTCAAAGCACCTGATCGAACGTGGTCCGCCATCGCAATAAGTGTCGAGCACCACAGGAGTACCGGGTTGTTCATCGAATACGTCCGCCACGTAGTCGTATGCCGTAGTCATTCAATATCCGTCTATGCATTCCTACAATTATATGTGTCTAAGAACCATATCTTATCAGGCAGCATGGTTGTTCTCATTGAACCTCACTACGAGGTATAGGCACGATTCACCCTCTGCTTTCCTTTCACTTTATAAACATATGATCCATTTCATATTAATTTATAGTAACGCCCAAGATCTCAGAATTTTTTTATATATAATTTATTATTAGTATATCTGGGGACAAATTGAGTCAACTTAGTAGAAGCTTCCTGGGGAATATTTAATGACAAGTTATGATTAATTATTATATGGCTAAAAGCAAACACAAATATTAAATGCTTAAAACAGAGAAATTAATTGAACTCAGAGTTAAACTTTATGAAAGGCAAAAAATCTGAGCCCAGAGCAAGACCCTAAGGGTCATTTAAGAAGAAGAAATATCTAAGTGTGATTTAATGAGAATTCCTTAAGTAAAACAAGAGATATATACAGGGCAAGTTACAATTAGATAACTTAAACCAAAATATTTTAAAGAATAAATACATTTTATGTGACATGGGAGATATCACCTAAAAGTATCTTGGAAGCCTGTTTTGAGCAAAACGTTTGAGAGAGGAGAAGAGGGAAAGGGAGAGCTAGCTTGCAAAGTGAGAGGAGGTTGTGGATTCTTGCTCCATTAAAGCAAGAGCTTAGACTGCCAGCATAAATGTTTTGAGTCGTTGAAGATTGAAAAGGATTTATACTAGGTTGGTTACAAAACCCCAAATGGTATAAAAGTGTTCGGATGGTTTTAGTTCATTTGAGATTGTTTTGTGATTGTTTAGGCTGGTTTCAGAGAGGTTTGCAAAAAGGGAAATGTTGGGTTTTCAAAGGAAATGCTGTCAAATTTTCGCAAGACCCCACTCTGAGTTCTCAGTTATAGATTAATCTTATAAATCATCCAAAGGAAGTGATTCCAATTGTAAAGAACCATAAGAGATAGGTCTACAATTCTATAGTAAGGGATCAGGAGAAAATTGTATCCTTGGCAATCTCTGCAACACGGGCTTAGCAGGAGTCAGGTAAACAAGGTTAGAAGTAAGTGTTTTGGGTATTATGAGAGTGTTTGACCATAAGAGTTTCACTCCATCCAAATTGAGCAGATCAAAATTATGTAAAGATACTTCAGGTGAAGCACTTCGATCTGAAGTGCAAAAATTGTAAACCCAAAGTGGCTCAAAAATTTGTCAAGGAGCTTGGTAGCATCAATTGATTCGCTTTCTGTAAATTGAGGTAATTTGATTTAAATACCTTAACTTAAGTTTTGGATCCAAATCGACATTCTTGAAGTGAAAAACCTTAGAACCATTGTTTGGAAATGGGTAGAAGAAACCATTACACTACCTTAGAACACCTCATCTAAGAACATTAACAATATATAGGGAAGGAGAAGGAAAAAGTAATTTTTATTATATTTTTCCCGGGGTCTTAATGAAAATAACAAATAACATCCTCATTAACATACTATAATAGGTTAAGGGTAAATTACTAAGTTACCAATCAGGACCCATAAGAAGAATTTAATAAGTCCATATGCCAAAGAGAAACATAATGTTGTACCTTCAAGAGTAATAGAGAGTCGATAAAATTTATAATAAAGAAAGATATTAGAATCGAAATAATAATATGAAAATTGTAAGCAGATATTATTATAAAGGAAAGAGGGATAAAGCTCCTCCTTGATCTAAAGTGAATAAGGATAAAGACTACAAAAAATAAATATCTCAGCCTTAATTCTTCTGAGAGAGAGAGAAGAAGAGGAAAGGAAGAAGAAGAAGAAGAGAAAAAGAAAAAGAAGAAAGAAGGAAAAGAAGAGAAGATCACATGGAATCAATAAACTTAGTATGGATACATATTTAGAACCCCATTTTGTATGGTCTGGGTTTGGGGAACTCCTAAAACCCATTTCGTAGAATGAGGTCGAGAAAAAGTTCAAGGTTTCTATAGTCGTTGGGCTGTAATGGTGCAATTAGAACCAAGTAAATTTCGATTTTGATCCACGACAGCTGATCTTAGAACTCTTTTTGGGGAACAAAGGGAATTTGAGAGTGATTCCTTAGTAATAGAGCCACATCTAAATTTGAACTTGATAAAAAGAAGCCACTTTCTCAATTGGACCCCAGACTAAAGCGCTGCCTTTTACCTGAATGTAACAAACAGAAATGTTTATGAGTGTCAGTCCTGAGCTGGCCATTCAGGAAATTTTCAGGTGGTCATCCTGAAGAGCTCTGTACCATCAGAGTAATGGGCCTTGCCACAGTCACTCATTAAAAACATCATTATTTAATCTAACTCAAGGCCATATCTCTTCGCTTAATCCTTCATCGGTGTTCTCTTGACCTATGAACCTATCAGGTCAAGAATCCATCCATATGCCCTGGCGAAGAGTATTATATGTCATACCGAGGTGCTAGACCAGCTTGCCAGCCTGCAGCTCGCAGTTCAGTTAGCTCGTCAGTACTGACACACACCTCCAACTCTACAATATCTCTTCGCTGAACTCCGATTTGGGTGTCTTTTGACTCTATAGAAACCCATGAGCTGGCGAATACATTCATATGCCTGAGAGGTATTTACGGTCGAGATCGAGGCAGATAGATTGAGCCTGTCCAGAACAGGCCAGCCTGTCATTCAGGCCGCCATCTAGATTGGACTACGATGACCTCCAACTTCTAAGGTCGGCAACTTCTGGTCCGAATCCGATTCAGTGTTCTCTGACTCTATGGAGCCCATCGAAATAAGAACCATCCATATCTTGAGTAAGATGGTTAGAAGATGTTAATCGGTGGATAGATGAGCCGCCCAGAACAGCCGCCTCAGCTGGCCAGTCACTGTTCAGGTCACTAATATGACCTCCAATCCTGGCGTCATAACTTCTCTGCCCACTCGATTCGAGTGTTCTTGAGACCCCATGAAAGCCCATTGAGTCAAGAATTCATCAATAGACAGCTTGATAGAAGATTGAACTGTTAGTCTCGAAACATGAAAACAGTAGTCCCGAGGTAACCAGTGTAGTTATTCATATTAGTGGAATCTATGTAAAGCAATCTATGCTGATGCTGTGTTATGTTAGCATTCTTATATATAATGAGATACATTTGAAATGTTATGAATAAAATGATTGTATATATATATATATATATATATATATATATATATAGAAATATATATATATATATATATATATATATATATATATATATATAATATGTTATATATCACTGTAATGACACACTATTCTAGAATATGAGATATATAATCGAATATAAAATAATAATAATGATCATTCGCTGAACCCGTAGAGGGATAGACGGGCATGCCTATTAGGGAAAACCAAGTCCGCAGAGGCTAAAGTTCTCGAGTATCGAGGCCCCGCTTGGGTCGATGAGATAGATCCCGTTTGACTACTGGGTCTCCGGGAAGCACTACCATGGGCCTTCTGCTTTATAGACCATCGCTTCACATAAGGAGGCAGTGGCCTTCTGGCCTTAGATGGTCATTGTCTCGTATACAGAGGTAGCGCTTCCAGCTCTACAAATTGTTCGTTGTTTACAGTGAGTGCTAATTTTCTTCGGCCCTTAAGTTTCGTGATTCACTGCATATGAAATACAAAAAGAAATTGATGACATATGCAAATGAATTGCAAAGAATATATGACATGATATGAGAAGCATAGCACTACTATGAGATGACAGTATACAGTTACAAGAACAAGAAGTAAAGTACAAGATGACATGAAAAGTATATGGAAGATGATAAGAAATGAAACTTGATATGAAAAGTATATATATGAGAAATGATATGAATCCCAGAAATGCTATATGTGTTTTAAGTAAGCATTTGTATAGAATTGTGGTGGACCCTAATGAGGTCATCCATGTGTATTAATTCCCACTAAAGCTGCAGCTTAGCACTGTGTTCAATCCAGGTAGTACGTAAGAGTAAAACCAGAGGACCGGGCAATCCACATCAGCAAATAAAGGCCACGCATCAATAGGTGCCCACTCGAAGACCTTTAGGTCTATTTTGTATATGAAATTTTGAAACCAATGTAAATATTGTAAATGTTGAACACTTCCATACATGGAGCTTGTATATATATTTTGTAATCCGTCGCTACGTATTTATAATACAAGCTAATTGTTTAACATTATATGAATGAACTAGCTAAAGTTTATATGTGAATAAAAAAAAAAAATGACCCTCACTTGACACTCTATGCCGAAGAAGGCTAAATTTATGGAGTTAAGACCCTCGAAATTGGGAACAAAGAGGTAACCGAGTGAGCTTAGGTATATCGACCACTTTGGTATTAAATGTCAGAATCGAGTCGGGTGATCCAAATGAGATGATTCCAATTCTTACTAAAAATAGACTCATAGAGCTAAAATTTTCTTGAAGGAAGCATGAGCAAATTATGGTTCATGTGTCCCCGGAAAATTTTTCAAGTGAAGGGGTATCGGGTAGACATAAACTCTGACCAAAAACTCCTAAAATAACTTACTAATATGTGATTGTCATTGTGTTTGAATAGGGGCTGACGAGGAGGAAAGCCTACATTGAAGTCGAGATTCAAGATCGGAATCAAAGCGACGATTTTGGTTTGTTCTACCTTTTCTTATTCTCGTTTCAAGATTTGAAATGTTTGTTCTATCTTCTCCTATTCTCGTTTCAAGATTTGAACTATTTTTTCTAAATGCATAAGAAAAGCATATTGAATTGTTTTAATTGATTTGAAGAAATTGATTGTGAAATGTTTGCAAATGAAAATTGCATGAGTATTGAAAATGAACCGTTTATACAAATGTACATATTGTACTGTATGTTGCTATAAAAGATTTGAACGCCCTTAATTGAATGTTAACCGTTTAGTTTGTATGAAGGATAGATTGGTATACCAACAAGGGTCAAAATAGTAGTACTGTGAACGATTGTATTAATGTATCACTCCAATCAGCAATCCAGTGGGACTGTATCGGTAGTGTTCACTAATTGATTTTTAATAACTAAACACAAATTTCCAACGGACTGCATCATGTTATAAAACTCGCTTTTTTTTATACCTACTACAAAAATTTCATGGAGACTGCGGCTTATGATCCCGATATCCTATATATCGAAAACATATGTTAAATTTATTAAGGGCAGAACCGAATTGAATTGATTTGAAATTGTGACAAATTGGAATTGAAAAACATGATTGCGAATTGAAATAAAAAGAGTATTATGAAATGCATGATTTGATTATCAATGACTTATCGCGATATGGAAGTGTATATTCTGATTTGATCAATGAACCATAAATGATTGTATTTGAAATAAGTATATATATTATATTGACATTGATCATCCAAAAGATCCAAAGTTTGTTTCTCTAGTAAAACCGATGACGGATTTTAAACTCGAAATCGAGAATGAAATTAGAGAGAACCACTAAGCATGAAAATGCTTAGCGTGTAGTTTTATCTATGCGTGTGCACTGGACAACAGAGCAAAAAAGCAAGATCAAGGAGCGCCGAGTCATAAAGAAATAATTGCGAGTATGTTCCGACATATGTATCACCCCATATCTTCAACATTGATATTTTGTAAAAACAAATTCAACTATGAATATCTATTTTGTAAATCATTTGAAAAGGCTTGATATGTCTTTATAGTAATTGTACTTTTGCATGAATGAAATGAAATGGGCTTACCCCTTTAAAAACGTTTTCTCATATTTGAAAATGATTTTTTGCCAACTGAAGTGTAACCCTACGACTTGTTTTTGATAAATGATTTTGATAAGGTGATTGAGTGACAGAGCAACCCTAATTCTGGCTCGACCAAATTAAACGGGCCTGGGCAGAAATTGGTGCTACATATAGGGTCCTCATTAGTCCAATAGACGAGTCCTCGGAGCAACTGAATAACAAAACAAAAGAAAAACACAGCAATTTTCCTATGCTGTGAATAGTGGCTACGCCACGGCGAACCCGAGGATGGTCAAATTCTCCACGATTCCGCTACAAGACTGTGGTCTTTGCGTCGCGCAGAAGACGCCGACAACTTGCCCATATTTGCATGATTTCACCAATTTTTCCAAAAATCCAACCAAAAACCAAAGAAAACTCATATACTTTGTAGAAAAACATCTTCCAAGTATGTTCTAACTCAACCAATACAAATCATAGAGATCAATTAGGGTTTTTTTCCAAACCCTAATTCAAATACTTGTAAGTTAGGTTAACTTCATAACACCCATACATGTATCCATATACCATAAACCAAGAATCCATACAAAGCCTTACTCATCTTATGCAAACTAGGGTTTTACCAACCAAACTTTCAAGACATCTAGGGTTAGGATGAATTCTTATCTAAACCCTAGAAATGGAACCACTAATCTCCATACAAACACTTCCATACAAAATCCTAGTTTCCATACAAAAACATGGTTTCCATACCTTTCCTCTTCTTCTTCTTCTTCTTCTCTTCCTTTCTTTCTTCTTTTCTCCTTCACGTTTTGCTCTCCCCTAAAATCCCCAAATGAGAGACCAAAATTGGTCTTATTTGGTTTAATTCCCATAAGGCCTAGTTTGGGCACCAAAAATGCATTCTTTTGACCTAAGTTTCCTTTTATTGCACTTTGGTCCTTAAATTTCCTTCTATTTGCACCACAACTTCCCATTATTCCACTTTGGCATATAATCTTATTATCTTATGACTTTTATATCCTGTTTTTGACAAATTACAAATTCTACTCCTTGCTTATTTTGGGTTTCTATTTCACGTTTTGCATTTAATTTACGAAAAATTCAAATTATACCTACAAAATACCCTAAACATGCTGAAAATGACTAGGGTATATTTCGGGGTGTTATAGGCTCAGGTTAAGGCAGAGAGGGATGCCGCCCAACATGAAGCGGCGATGGCGTGGCTGGAGACCAATGTGGCGGGCAAAGGTCGGGGCACGTATGGATATGAGTCGCCCGAGTCCAAAGGCGGCCTTAACCGTTTCAGTAGGGCATCCCGCCAAGACGGAGTTTGAACTTGACTCGTCAGTTAAAGCCTTGCTGGTAATGGAGGCCTCGCTTCAAGGCGGAGGAGGAGAATTGTTGTCTAACAGATGAGCGACTGTCTTTAATCATGGAGCTCGGGGCTAGTAAGGACGAGCTCTCAGCTTTCCAGGCAAAGGTGACTATGGAAAAGAAAGCGATGGAGGAGGAATTTAACAGCGAGTGGCGATGTGATCTTTAACTATGGCTACGACTGTTGTGCCTTTACGCACAATATATGTGGGAGGTACCGTCCAAATGAGATGCCTGACACGACAAAGCCGCTTACCCCGTAGTTTTTGTTAACCCCCGATGCCCCCCAAGTGCTTCCCCCAACCTTCCCGTTGCCGCAACTATTAGAGAGGAACCTCCGGCCAAGAGTCCTTCAGCCGCTGATGATGGGATAGACATCCCGTCGAAGCCTCCAGCCAGAGCGGATGAGGAATCCAACATTGCTGCTGAGGGCTAGGGTTTAAATTTTGCGCTCGTCGACCGAGCCTTTTTCCTTTGTTTCTTTTGTTGTATCTTAACATTCTGCAAGACCTCTTAATTTCTGTTTTTACCAAAGGTGCCGAATTTGGTTGTGGATGAAATAATTTCTTCTAATTTAGCCGAATGGCTTAGATTGATGGGCAACTAGATTTTGGGCCGGACGTGGTATCATTCGGGCTTTAATTATGAACCAGCTAAGAGTTAAATCCACATCGGGTCGACAGGTCATTAATCAGGATACGCTATCCGAACTTTTATGTGGACCAGTTAGATGTTATCTATCCTGGGCCGGATAGATCATTTATTGCGCCATCCGGACTTTTATGTGGACCACTTAGATGTTATCTATACTAGGCCGGATAGGTCATTTATTGCGCCATCTAGACTTTTATGCGGACCAGTTAGATATTATCTATCCTGACCCAGATAGGTCATTTATTGCGCCATCTAGACTTTTATGCGGACCAGTTAGATATTATCTATCCCGACCTTCGCATAGGTCATTTATACCATCTAGACTTTATATGACCTTAGGATATCTATCCTGGCCCAGATAGGTCATTTATTGCTCCATCCGGACTTTTATATGGACCAGTTAGATGTTATCTATATTAGGCCGGATAGGTCATTTATTGCGCCACTGGACTTTTATGTTTACCTTGTACGACGAGGAAAATGGATAAAAATATGTGTAAATATTGAGTCATCCTTTATTGATAATACCCTTTAAGATGTATGGCATTCCACATTCTAGCCATAGGGATTCCATTAAGCTTGTCTAAAGTGTAAGATCCGGATTTACCGGCTCGTGTTACAAGATACCATCCTTCCCAGTTGGGTTGGAACTTTTCGGCCATTGGGTCAGCAGTATTTTCGAATACCTTTCTTAAGACTAGGTCTCCTAGTTGGAACATCCGGGGCTTTACCCGCTTGTTGTAAGAATTTACCAGGCGACGTTGGTAGGACGCTATACGGACTGCTGCTGATTCTCGCAGTTCATCGACCGTGTCTAGGTCTTTGATTACTAACTCTACATTTTCCTGCTTGGGCATACCTGTCCGGATGGTAGGCATGCCAATTTCTATAGGGATTATAGCTTCCATCCCATAAGTAATCGCAAAGGGGGATATACCGGTAGATCAACGAGCAAAGAGGGGTTCTTGCATCTAAAGTACCCCGGAAGTTCATCCACTCATTTTCCTTAAATTAATCCAACCGCTTTTTTCAGTAAGGGGCTACTGTGGTTTTATTAGAGGCTTCTTCTAGTCCATTGCTTTGCGGATACCAGGGGGTGGAGTATAGATTTTTTATTTTCAATTCCTGGTAGATGTTTTGATAGACCGGACTGTCAAATTGGGGACCGTTGCCGAATACAATTGATCTGGGGATGCCAAAATGACAAACAATATTTTTTCAGATAAACTGAGTAACATTCCTGTCTTTGATCGATGAGAAGGTCTCAACTTCTAACCGTTTCAGGCGCTAATGTGGTTTTATTAGAGGCTTTCATAGTCCATCGCTTTTACTAGACATCTGGGGTGGTGTGCAGATTTTTTATTTTCAGGTAGAAGTTTTGATAGCCCGGCTATCAAATTGGGGACCGTTGTCGGATACAATTGATCTGGGGATGCCGAAACGACAAACAATATTTTTCCAGATAAACTGAGTAACATCCCTGTCTTTGATCGATGAGAAGGCCTCGGCTTCTACCCATTTACTGAAATAGTCAGTCGCCACCAACAATAATTTCTTCTGAGCCAGGGCGGTGGGCAGCGGCTCGACTATATCAATCCCCCACACCACCGCAAAGGGCCAAGGGCTCGACGGAGATTAGGGTCTCTCAGACCGTGATTTCGTGGACGTGGAGCCAGTCGCAACGATCACATTTTTTTTATAATCAAGATCGGCTCCCTGTATTCACTAATAGTACCCTTAAGTGTGAGCCTTGTGTGCCAAAGTTCTGCCGCCTGGATGTTTTTCACATATTCCCTAATGCGCTTCAATGAACACATAATGACCCCTGCTCGAAAGGCTACATTTCAGATACTGACGCCAGATCAAACAAGCCAACAATTACCCATCGATCAAGGAAAATCTACCTGATGGACTTGTACCT
This sequence comes from Tetrastigma voinierianum, assembly GCA_016808115.1. Taxonomy (NCBI): domain Eukaryota; kingdom Viridiplantae; phylum Streptophyta; class Magnoliopsida; order Vitales; family Vitaceae; genus Tetrastigma; species Tetrastigma voinierianum. Next base: position 3,326,756 of record JAEQBH010000767.1, read on the forward strand.
TGTGGGCTTTATCCTTCTCACTAGGGAGTTCTCCCATGCTGATGTAGTGTATTATGGGGTCCATCCATAAATGGAGGATCTCATCTACTGGCCACTCGGGAGGAAAGCGATCGAGGAAAACAGATGATAAGAGGACGGGCAGGAATATTGTTTCTGCTTATCGCGCAGAGGCATCCACACAATGGCTCAAGGCATCTGCTTTATCATTGTAGTCCCTGAGTACATGTTCTAGTTTCTAGGATCGAAACTACCGGGTTGTTTTACCCGAGACATATTTCGTCATTCTGGTCTCATGATTCGAATTCTTCGTTGACTTGCCCGACGACTAGTTGGGAATCACTCTGAACGAGGAGTCATTTCAAGAATACGGTGGTCAAGTAGTTCAATTCCGGATAAGAGGGCTTCATTCGACTCATTTTTGAGTAGCGCCGCTTCAACCGGATTGCTTTGCTCACCTTTCCCTGCTTAGGATTTCACCATGCATCACCCCGCCTGGCCATTCTCGACGCCCAATCTACATTAAGTGTCCACCACCCAGCTCGGTGTGTTTCGATCATGGATTTCTCGCTTATGAAGTCTACTAAACCCGCTCTTTTTTATAGCCTTGGCTTGTACTGGATGTCGTACTCGCTTAGTTCGATCGCCCAACAAGCCATTCTTCCAGAGAAGTCAGGCTTATGGAGTGTGCTCCGGAGAGGAAGGTCGGTTAGTACCATAATGGGATGTGCCTGGAAATATGGGCAGAGTTTCTTGGCTGCTATTCAGAGGGCTAAGGTTGCCTTCTCAAGATGACTATATCTGGTTTCAACGTCGACTAGGGATTTGCTGACGAAGAACACTGGCTTCTGTTTTCTGTTGTTATTTTCTTTGAATAGGGCGACAATTACTACTACTTCTGAGACTGCCAAATATAATAAAGTGTCTCGTCGGCGTTCGGACTAGCAAGAATTAGAGGCTCGCTAAGTAATCGCTTGATAAGGTGAAAGCCCGATCACACTTTCATTCCATCCACTCGGGTCAGTTTCCTTAAGGATCATAAAAATGGCTTTAAAGCATTCGTGAACCGGAGAAATAAATCGCCTCTGTGGCAGCCAACCGACCGATTAGTTGTTGTACCCCTTTTCTAGAGCTTGAAGCTGGAGATTCTAAAATAGCTTTAAGCTGGGCGGGGTTGGCCTCTATTCCTCTCTGAGTCATCATGAATCCTAGGAACCGGCTGCAATGACCCCAAATGCACACTTTGTAGGGTTGAGTTTCATGCCATATGCCCTGAGGAGCTCAAATGCCTGTTACAGATGCGTAGTGTGATCCGGGTGCTCCTTGGACTTTACTAACATATCATCGATATATACTTCCATAGTTTTTCCAAGCAGCGGCCGAAACATCTTACTTACCAGTCTCTGGTAGGTGGCTTCGACATTCTTTAACCCGAATGGCATTACGTTGTAGCAAAAGAGCTCGTATGGGGTGATAAAAGATGTTTTCTCTACATCAGGCGGGTACATGGGGATCTGATGATACCGTGAAAATGCATCCAGGAATAACAACATGCCATGCCCAGCTGATGAGTCAACTGATCCGACGGCGCGGGGTAAAGGAAAATCGCCCTAATACACTGCCATTAAGATTTGTATAGCTCCACGATACCTTAATTTTGCTCCCTTTTCTATGGAACTACCACCATGTTGACAAGCCATTCCGGGTATTTGACCTTTCTGATAAACCCAGCTTTCAAAATATTATCCACTTCGGCCTGGATGACTTGAAGGCGGTCTAGGTGGGAGCGCCTTACTCTTTGTCTGACAGGTCTGGCGAATGAGACAACATTTAGCTTGTGGGAAGCATGCATGGGGCTTATTCCTATCATATCTGAATGGGTCCAGGCGAATACATCGGTGTTAGCTTGTAATATTTTCTACAATCGTACCTTTCCTCTCCGGACAGGAGGGAACTAACATAGGTGCACTTACCGAGTCCGCCTATGAGTATAGACTCTGGGGAGATCTACCCGCTAACTCTTCTCGCCTTCCACGCCCTGGCAAAATGAGTCGTGATTGCTATTCTAAGGGTTGAATTTCGGGGGGCGAGCTGTTGGAGGTTTCACCTTTTTCACGCTCTTGTACTGATAGTTGATAACACTGACGAGCAACTAATTGGCTACCCTGGAGGTCGACTTACCTTTTTCATTTGCTTGAAGGCTGGAAGGTGCAACAAATCGGCTGCACTGCCAGGATCAACAAGGACTCTGTGCACATCAAAATTGTTAATACACAAAGTAAGTACAAGCGCATCATAATGAGGGGAGTGGCGACTCGTCTACGATAGAGGAAAGGATATGGGGCCATCAACCGGCTGAATTGCTGCACCACTCTCCGGGGTACTGATGGTGTTTATCCAGGCTCTGACTGAGGCTGCATGGAACATTTTTCTTCTATGTCGTTTAGATTGCTATTGGTCATCAGTTGAGCCTCCCAATATGAAGTTGATGGTGGGCCGGGGTTCAGATGGGTGTTTAGCACCAGCAATTGCTCTGTCGACTACGGGGGCAGTTTATGTTCCATGGGTCGGCTCTTGAATGTACCTTCTGAGGTGCCCAACCTGGATCAATTTTTCTACCAAGAGCTTTAAGCTTTGGCAGCGGTTGGTTTCATGGTCGTGGTCCCTGTGGTAATCGTACCTCAAGGATCGATTGCATTAGTCCGAATTCGGCCTCATTGGTGGGGGCCATTTAAAATCCGGGTGATCCCGGATGAGAGGTAGGAGCCGGTCATAAGAGATGTTGAGAGAGGTGAATCGAGCTCCTCTTCTTTCTAACCGCCTGGAGCGCTTTGATTCTTATTCCCAGCTTCCTTCTGCCTGGCCGTCTCGTGGCTTCCTCGTTCCTCGCGCTTATCATTACTGCCCGGGGAAGCTGCTAGATATTATCCTCTAGTGGAATACTTTTCTCGCCACCCAACATGCTTCTTTCATTATCATGTGTGGATCCAAGGATAGAGATTGAAAGAAAAGGGTAGTCGGCCTGAATCTTCTTCGGAAGTTCTGCAGGACCGCGTCCATGCTGTAAATATCAATTTATTGGACGACTTGTCAAAATCTTCGGGTGAAATTCAGGATAGATTCATCTTACCGCTTGAGGATGTCCAGGAGCGAACTAATGTTTCCTTTCTATCGAACCGAACATAAGTATTGGGAGATGAACGTTGCCCATAGTTCGCTAAATGAGTTTATGGATCCTCTCGAGAGTTTGTGGAACCAGCTGCAGCAGCCTCAGCGGGCCAACACCTTGCATAAGAGGCGCGCCTCGTGGTAAGAATCATCATTTGGTTAAATGTATACAAGGGTCGCACGTCATCAGAAACATCATATATAGCAAATGACGACATAACAAAGTCGTGGGGGGGCTTGTAACTTAAAAATATGTGGGCCTAAGGGCGAGGATAAAGATATCCTCCTACTGACAAATGAAAGAAACCAAAAGGGACGGAGGTCGCTCAATGGGTGATGCGTAGGTGGAAACTGAGAAGCCATACTCCCGAGCTGGACAAGCACATATTCAGCTACCTTAATGGCGCTTTGTCTCGCGGCCTCTCTTGTACCCGGCGCACAAGACGCCACTCGACCTCCGGACGACTAGATCGGCGTGGGGGCCTCTTTTGATTCACCGTTGTTCCTCGTGGTGGTGAGCTATCAAGGAGCCAGAGCCGCAAAAGATAATTCGCCGCCTACCTGGGGATCACTTTCTCCCATGAGGATGGGCTCTTACCCCGATTCGCTGAGTCAGTGTGGATGGATAAGCCCTCGCGAGTTTTCACCTCGGTTAGTCTACAAACAGGTTCGCAGACGTTCATTCTCTTGTCGCAAGAAGCTCATGTGGCTCGTTGCACTTACCATCCACCGTCTGCTCCTCCCGCTCTTCACCTCCATCTCTTAGCTCCAGTGGAGAAACTTATCTTCGCTAGGTTAGTTCGCTGGGTTGCTAGACATGGCAATAAACTCCGACGGTCCGGTGGAATAATCGGGAACTACCAAAACTTCGGGGAATGGGAGATCACTTGGGATTGGGTGTACCCAAGCTCTCGCAGATATCACCCATGATTTCTGGCTGACGCTTCCTGGCGTACTTCCGCGCCAATCAGGTCTCTTGAACTTTCGAGCCACCGAATCATCGGCGACGAACTGGGGCCTACCGAACGTCGCAAACAAATAAGAAAAACGGCGCTGTATTCGCCGCTCCGACGCGGCTAGATTATCAAGACAAGAGTGAAACGCCCATTCATTCAAGATGGAGTCTCAAGATCTTTTTCAGGTTACCTCCTTCTTTTATCCAAAAGAAAGACGATCCTATTTCCATGGAAAGTATATGATCTCCTTCCGAAACGGAAGGGGAAGGTGACGCTTTTCTCATGCGTTATGACTTGTTCTTCCTTTTACATAGCCAAGTCGCTCGCATTCATTCCAAGAAATGCTCACCACCCTCGTGGCAGGCTATGCAGGACTTATACTGCCTGCCCAGGTCATCCAGATGCCTTTAAAGACGATAATCGCCATGAGAGCACTGTATCCAGCTAAGATACGCCTGACCCGACGCGAACGATTGCCGACCTAACTCTGTAAACGAAACGACGCCGTGACGTCATCATCCCCAAAGGGTTCCTACCGGCCGGTCTATTGGCAGGAGAAGGCCTGCCCATGGTACCCACAAGAACCATGTAATCGATGGGGGAAAATAATATTGATTAGGTAAAGCATTCACTACCAATCCCACCATATTACTATCATAATTTCAATTGTTATGACTCTAGAATATCCATTAACATATGCTAATCATTATAAAAAATGCAAGATTTTGATTAATTCACTTGAAAGAACATTTATATTCATTAGGTAAAGCATTTACAACATTTTTGTCCACAAATATTAATTCATAGAGGTCACACAAAGATGCTTCTTGGAGTTAAAGAGTGAATGAGAAAGAGAGACTCTTGAAAAGAAAGGTTGGTGAAGAAGGTAGGATTAGTGGGTGACCATTTATTGTCCACACAAAGAAACCAACCAAACCAACTCCCTCCACCTCCATTTATTTCCACATATTTCCACACATTTCCGCTTCTATTCTACAATTATTAAAAAAAAAAAGATAACAATTTTCCAATGTTATCAAAATGGGTTTTTTTTTTTTTTAAGTATTTGGTCAATTACATTCATCTTTATCTTTGCAAGAATTCCGTTTTGATTCATGAGATAATAATGAAATTTTATTTATCATCAAATAAAATAATAAATATAATGTTATATTAGGGAAAAGTTTATTTTGGTCTTTTTTATTTGAAAATAATAAAAAAATCATTTGAACACCTATTAATAAAAAAAATACTTTAATTTTTATGGAGATGAGAATTTTATTCTTAAAATGCTTTTAGTGAACCTTTGGTACTATCTTAAATATTACAATAAGTATTTTGTTTTTCGTCATCTAATTACAATATTTATTTATCTATGAATATTTATACTAGTAAAGATATTTGATGAGCCATAGACCATACCATAAATTAGATTATAGTGGTTAATATATTATAAAACTGAAATTATATGTATTATAGTCATATAGTATTATCAAATTTATAAGTTTTAAATCTATTTACTATTATATTAACTTGAGAGTTATTTCATATTCTATAGTTTTAGCAATTTTATATTTGTATTGTCATTCACACGCTGAATCAATGAAATTATCATTTTTTCAAAAAAAACATTACAATGAAGAACATTTTAGGAACAAAATTGACATTTGTACACAAATCAAAATGTTCTTTGAAATAGAAGCACCAAAGCAATTTGGGTTGAAATTAATATATATATATATATATATATATATATGGTATATATATATATATATATATATATATATATTGTTATTTTTGGATAAATTGTTATTTTTGGATAATTTGAAAAGGATAAAAAAAGAAAAAGAAAAGCGCCCAATGAATAAATTAGTTAAACTTCCCTTTCAATAGGATCATCCATCATATCCCATATTGCCACGTAAAGCAATTTTTTTTAAAAAAAGAAAACCTTATTTCCTTATACTTTCCTCGGTTCAAAAGCCATCCAATGGCGAAAGCCACCACTCTCCATCCTCCATCACCACCACCACCGCCACCATGGTAGCCTTCTGTTTCAGCCCCACCTCCCTCTACGAAATCTACCTCCGCCGCTGCTTCACCGCCTCCGGCCTGTCATCACAGACCGTTGATATCGATCATCAGACGACCATCCATTTCTGGGGCCCCACCACCGCCTCTATTAAACCTGTTCTCATTCTGATTCACGGCTTCGGCCCTGTCTGCCTCTGGCAGTGGCGCCGCCAGGTTCAGTTCTTCGCCGCCAACTTCGATGTCTACGTTCCTGACCTAATCTTTTTCGGCGGTTCCACCACTAAGTGCGCCGACCGGACGGAGGTGTTTCAGGCGGTTTCGATCGGGAAATGGCTGGAGAAGATGGGGATCGAGAGGTACGCCGTGATCGGGACGAGCTACGGCGGATTTGTGGCGTATCATATGGCTTCGATGTGGCCGGAGAGGGTGGAGAAGGTGGTGATTGCGAGCTCGGCGGTGAATATGGTTCGGAGCGACAATGAGGAGCTGTTGAAGAGGGCGAAGGTGAAGGAGATTGAAGATCTAATGCTGCCGCGGACGGCGGAGCAGCTCCGGACGGCGACTTCTCTGGCCGTGTACAGGCGGTTACCGATGCTTCCGAATTTCTTGTGGAATGACATTATTGACGTGAGTGCTGTTTCTGGAATTAATTTTCCAATAGTTTTCATTCCATTTCTGTGCTGCTTTCTTTTGAACAAAGCTGTTTGGTTAATGGGAAATACGTTGGAAAATTGAATGGAAATGAAGGAAAATAAAGCAGAAGGATAGAAAAATTGGATGGAAATAAAAAGTAGAATTAATGTAAATAAATTCTTTTCAGTTATACATTTTAGAAATATTTGATTAAGGAATCTCAAATAAACCTACGTTATGTAAATCTAACATTCTGCTTGTTTTTTTTATTGAAAAATAATATATTTTAGATAAAAATGCCTTGACCATGTTATATATTTTGTCAAAATTATGTGAAATTTTGATGAAGAATTAGGTCGGTTTTATTTACAGTTTTTGAAAACTTTTTTTTTTTAAACAATGAAAAAACATAACAAACATTAAATTTAAAAAACAATAACTATATTTAGAAAACACCAAAATAATGTTCTTAGTATTTTCAAATTTTAAAAAACAAGAACCAAATATGCCCTTAGATCTCTAAATTTTAACTCAAGAATAAACAATTTAAAATTTATAAAATTTTAAATTATCCTTTTAAAAATAAAATAAAATTATATATAAATGACTTTTTCTAATTTATATAACTACAAATTATTTCTTTGACATTTTTTTCTCTCAAAGAACCATATACATGGTTTTTTTAAAACATTCTTGCTTCTAGAAAGCAGAAATGTAACTTGTACGAAAGAGTTTCTTTGGTTTGTTTTCTCTGATATTTATCATGCAAAAAAATAATTATTATATAATTTTTCTTATTTTTCTTTTTTTTTAACATTTATTCACTTTCTTTTCCACACATTAATATGTTAATTTTTCCATGTATATGTGAATTTGCAGAAGCTCTACTCTGACAATATAAAGGAAAAGAAGGGACTTCTGAAGGGATTAACACTTGGGCGTGAAGATAAACCAAACATATCTCCTCTTAAACAGGTTATTTTTTATGGTCAAGAATCACTTTAAACTTATAGATTGATTGTAAATTATTTATTTCTATATTTTAAAATGATTTTTTAGTAAATAAAAAATGAGTTAAATATTTTTACTAAATTTTATAAGATAAAATATGTACTCTAAGTGAAATCGATAAATTACTTTTATTATTATTATTATTATTATTTCACACTCATTTTATTTATTTTATCATGTTAATATATAGATTAAAAAATTCCAAAATATGTAAATTCTTAACCTTGTTTTTAAATAATAATCAGATATGAAAATAAAATCATTTTTTAAACATTTTTTCTTCCCTAAGTAAACATTTTTTTTACAACCAGACTACTTTAGTAATAATGTAGTATAGGGAATCGAACCAGAACCTCTTCCTTGTTTGGGCAATTTAAGGTTCTATTTGGTTATGAGAAAAAAATTGAAGAAAAATGCAAAGGAACGGAAAGAAAAAGAAAAGGTATAAGAAAAAATGAAGGAAAATAAAATGGAATTAAATCCTACACATTATTATTATTTATTACTTTAAACTCATTTTATTTATTTTGATTTGTAAAGATTAAATGATTTAAAACTATGCAAATTTCTAAGTAATTTTCTTTGGTTAAGCATAAAAAAAAAAACTTTTTAGCTTTTTTTTCTTTGTACTTTCCAATGACCAAACACAACCTAATAGATTTTTAAAATTTTTGAAAATTTTTTGTTCTTTCTAGTTCTCATGCATAAGAGAAAAAATTATGCTTTTCTAATATTTTTTCTTCCCATTTTTCTTGTATTAGCCATAGGCTCTCTAATATAGCATATTTTGTCCCCGTAGGAGGTGATGATTATATGGGGAGATCACGACCAAATATTTCCCTTGAAGAAGGCCTTCGAGCTAAAAGAGTATGCTGCATCCAAACACGCCCTAGTGTTTATAATTTCTTAAAATAAAATAAATGAAGATTCTAACAAATATCATATATGATCTGATCATAGGGTTCTGGGAGAGAAGGCGAAGCTGGAAGTAATAAAGAAGACAGCACATGTGCCCCAAATTGAATTCCCCGAACGTTTCAATGCCATCGTCAAAAACTTCTTGTGTGCCTGATCTTCAATCTCCTTTTTATTATTATTAATTAATATGATTGGAAAGCTTTCTTGTTCTTCCAAAATAATTATTTTTACTGTACGATTTATGCAATTATTCATTCATAACATATAAGACATGTATTCAGTATATATATGTGTCAAGAAGGTCACTAACCTTAATGTGGAATAAACCCAATGACGGATGTCAATGTCCTGTTGTTACGAGCCTCAATGCACGTTCCTTAGTTCTCACAGTGTAGAGAATAGTCACAACGTGCTATCCCCAATCAATCTACATACCCATGTCCAAGGGGCAACGATGGTGATTTTCCAAAAGAGAGTTCTAGTGAGAAAGAATGATCGAAGGAAGAACCGTACGTTATGTTGTGTTGAATAATACCCTATATGATAAGAGACTTTTTAATATAAGTGAGACTCGTCTCATCATAACAGAACCGATAAAAGATTATAGTCCTATTAGAATAAGGGACTTATCCCTATCCCATCCAATGGGTATTCATATAGAAATTAACCTCTTGCCCATAATGGGCGGATATGGATTGGGCCAAAGCCTAGTCCAAAAGTCTAACAGCTCCGACTCGCCCACAATGGGCAAAACATCTCAATTAACTCACTTACTCTCATACAGGAAATGGGTTGTGCGACATTACAAGAAGAAACAAACAACAACGGGAGTATAGTTATTAAGTCACCACCAAGACTAAAAAAAATACATCACCCAAAGGCTACTCGAATATGTCCTAGATAATTTCATCAACACCAGATTAAGTATTTTAAATCTCTCATAGCGAGCAATACTCAATCCTACAATATATTAAGTGTTTATCAACCTATATCGAATACGAAATTGACATAATCGCTGGCTAACTTACAAACACGTGACAAGGTGTATTAGTAAATTAATCTTCCCTAAGAACTCATGTCAATTCAATTAAACCTGATTGCTTTCCTAGACATGCCCCATGTGGTTGTATCAATCATAGCCCTTAGAAAGCATGCTAAAGTAGCAACATCAAGCATCCTCTTCATGACTGAGCTTTAGATCATAAGGACATAAGTTAGATCCCTTAAGATCTTAGTGGCTCACACAGTTGTGGATTAGGAATTATCCAGCACTCCCATTATTAGTCAGCATTAAGAAAATTTAGTATGATATGTATGTTATGGTGTTGACTCATATAAATGAGCATGTCGCTATCAAATTTATACCATACAGATGAATGTCTAGTCATTACAAGAGTGCCCAACTTCACACTTGGCTTTCTCAGGCTTCACAAATTTGTGGAAAGAATTCTATGAACGATTCTCAAAGAATCTCATCTTAGTCATAACTAAGGCGACTATCAAGTAAAATCTTATATCGCTTCTAGAGCGCCATAGATTCTTTATTCTCATATTGCTCGCTACTAAAGTGTCAAGGCGAATTACCTGTGTGAGTAAGTAGATTCTTGCCTGTTGACATGTACTAAGAATATGCGCACATGTAACGCCCTAAAAATACTCTAACAGTTTCAGAACATGTTTAGGGTATAAAATAAAGTAAATAAAATTTTTCCAGAATTAAAATCATAAAAACGAAAAAAAATATACAACTCGGAAATTTTATAGGAAGCCAAATAAATTTAGTAAAAATGTCAAATGAGGACCCAAGTGTCCTAAATGAGGAGTATAGTGTTAAAAATATGAATGAAATGAAATTGAAATGAAATGAAAATGAAATTGAAATGAAGTGTTAAAGTGAGAAAAATGAGAAATGGGGATTTGTGTGTAGCCAAACAAGGCCTTATGAGACATGGGGATTTAAGACCACATTTTTGTCATTGAGAGACAAAACTCTCATTTGGGCATTTTGTGTGGGAGAGCTAGGACATCATCCGGTTGAGTGTTGAGGGAGAAAAATTGGTGATTTCTCCATGTGAACAAGAGATTTGGTGATCAAGAACAAGAAGGAACCTTGGTATTGAAGAATCCAAAGATTTGAGGTAAGAGACAAACCCCTTTTACCCTTTTCGTTATTGGCTCGAGAAAAACCCTAACTTTGTGTAAAAGTGTTCTTGCATTATCGTTGGGATTGGCTCGAATCGCTTTTGGAGAAGGTTTGTAAAAAGGGAAAAAAATGTTGGCTTTCTGGTATGAAATTTTGGTGCCAAAATTTTGTCAAAACTCATGTTCTTGTTTTGACTATAAATTAAGTTATAATCATCCAAATAAAGTGATTCTAATTGGTAAAGAACCATAAGAGATATGGATACAAATGTATAGAAGGGACCAGGAGTAAATTGTAGATCTAAGGCTCCTGAATATGGGCTTAAAGGTGAGTTTGGGTAGCTCACGGGTATGCTCTGTTTTAGGTGTTGTTATGGTGTTTTGGTCATAAGTTGAGTTTCACTCATCCAAATTGAGTGATTCAAAATTCTAGGTAAAATAGACTTCTATAGGAATAATTTATTTGAAGGAAGTGTGTGCAAATTGTTACCCCAAAGTGCCCACAAATCTTTTAAAGTGGAGCCATGTCGAATTACTTCGATTCTCGCTTGTACTGGAGTAAGATGGATATGTGCCGCAAATAACTGAGTTTTGGTGATCCAAATTGATGATTCCACTGGAGAAGAAACCTAGGAACCATAGCTTCAAATGAGTAGAAGGGACCATTACCAATTTATGGAGTTAAGACCCTTGAAATTGAGAAAAACAGTAGGTAACCGAGTGAGCTGGGCATACTGACTAGTTTGGCATTAAAATGCCGTAACTTGTGTTTGGGTGATCCAAATGAGATGATTCCAATTACTACTAAAAATAGACTCATAGAGCTATAATTTTCTTGAAGGAAGCATGAGCAAAATATGGCTCATATGTCCCCAGTACCTTAAAAGTGAAGGAGTATTTGGTAGACATCAAACTCTAACCAAAAAACCTTAATAACCGACTAATATGTGATTGTCATTGTATCTAACAAAATGACGAGAGGAGGAAAGCTCGCATTGAAGTCGAGATTCCAAAGATTGGAATCAGTTTACGATTTGGTTTGTTCTCAAACCCTCTCTCTATTTCTAAAATATTTGAATAATTACGAAATGATTTGAATTTTGGGTATGATTGACAAGAAAGTGTATATTGATTTGTGTTTGAAATGATTTGTTTTAAGTGATTTGAGACAATTGTTTGTGAAACGAATTTGCATAAGAAAATTGAATGAAAGTGAAAATGTTTTATTTGCATACAAATGTATATATATACTATTGTAAATTGTATTGAATGATTTAAATGCCCTTAAAAGAATGTTGACCGTTAGAATTCGAGTTAAGGATAAATTGGTATATCAACAAGAGTCGAACAACGCATTTCATTGTGGCATACTGACCAGAGCTCCAAATGGGATGTGACGTAGTGTACACCAACCGAGTACATATTTTTATAAAACCTTGTTTACAAAACGGGATCGTACCGGTGATTCGTTATTCTGTGCACCGAAAGCATAGGTTAAATTCGATAAGGGTTAAAATGTAAAATGATAATGAGAATGAAAAAGTACATGATTTATGATTTGAATGATTTGTTGCACATGAAAATACATAGTTTGAGATGACCAATAAATTGTAATTGATTAAATGGAAATATATCTTTATGTATGTATTGTACCAGATCGTCATTTAAGAAAGTATGAAAGCATTGTCTTATGAAATTGTATGATTTGATTTAAACTGAAATAAAGAGAGAATTGTATAAAACCACTAAGCATGAAAATGCTTAGCGTGTTGTTTTTATCAACGCGCAGGTACTAAGTAGAAAGTAGTAGGACCGAAGATCACCGAGCGCGGAGTTACCATCAAACAACGCGGAGTATAAGTAAATGCTCTGTCTCATGCATATCATTTCATTAATGATATTTTGTAACTATTTTGCATTGAATTCAATGATGTAAAAGTCTTCATGAGAAGAATATATTTTTAACTCATTTTGTTTTGGATATTTATGGAATGTGTTTTAAAGAAAGGTGAACTCTAAGAATATCATTTTGTAAATGTATTTGAAAAAGCATGGAATGCCAATGTGTATAAATGCGTTATTCAAAAACAGTTATGGACCCTATTTGAATTAAGGAATGTATATATATATATATATATATATATATATATATATATATATATATTCTTTTATGTCAAAGAATGTGATTAGGTGACATATCATATACCCATAAATAATTATGTTTTAATGAATATTACTATTCATATTAAATGCAGATATTTAATTGTATTTAACGGAACAGCTCTTTAAAAGAGAGCAAGCAGCACATGAATAATTATTTTGAGAGTAAAACAAAATAGAACTCAATAATAAATTATTATTAATAATAATGTCAAATACAACTCATAGAGGTGTCACATCCTACGCAATCTCATACTACCAACATGAGACTGAAACACATATCTAGTAATAGGCTTAGTCAATGGGTTAACCACCATGCTTTCAGTAGAAATGTGTTTCATGACCACCTCACCCCGTGCGACCATATCTCTAATGAAATGGTACTTGATTTCAATGTGCTTAGACTTCCTGCGATACTTAGGATCCTTTGCATACGCCAGGGCTGCAATACTATCAAAATATAATGTTACAAAAATTCCATAATGGGATGTAATGCTTCAGGTGTTGTGCAAGAATCTCTTCAACTGCATAGCTTTCTGCATTAAATACCGCGCCATGCCATACTGTGACTCTATCGTAGATAAGGCAACACAGGTCTGCTTCTTGTTGCACCAAGATACAGCGCCGCCTCTAAGAATGAACGCATAACCCGATGTGAATTTGAGCTCATCTCTATCACCGGCCCAATCAGCATCATTGTATCCCTTCAGCCTTAAGTCACCCCTATGGAAACACAGCGTCACGCCCGATCCGGACGCCAGACCAAATATCAAGCTCTTGACCTGATTTTTTTAAAACTAATCCAGCACCTGTGGGTATGGCCCACATCTTATACAGAATCAAAAGAACTACCACCGTGAGTTGCGCCCATCAAAATCTATACACATATAACTCAGTCCCATTTACTTATACAAATCGACCTTTACATTTACAAACAAGAGCACGGAACCTTACATATGTAGTGAACCCTTACAAGTGTGTTGGCCCAACCAGATATGGATGTTTGGTCGATGTCTTCTCCGTACTCTACACGGATTAAAAACCCGTGCTAAGCTTTACGCTTAGCCGTAAGCATATCTTATAACTTTATATTGATACACATGCATTTAAACCGAATCACATAAACTTATAACGTAAAACGTATATCAAAATCATCATGAATTCATATAATCCAGTATATAATGTGTCAACCATATTCGTGAGCAAAACTTAGACATATACAATGGCAAGGCATCCAATTCATCTCTTTACATAACTCGTAGAATTACACTATGGTAGACTTATCCTTACTGGATCTTATACTCATGGCACGGATCTATTCTTATTCGTATTTCAGATATCGTATTTGATCTTATTCATGTACGTATACTTGTCTCAAGCTCATACTTATTTCGATCTCCCGTAGGGAGTTACTTTGAACCTATGCTTATACAGCAGGTACTTAAACACGCATTGATATTTAGATCTATCCATATCTCCCATGAGTTCACAGAACTTATACTTGTCCGTACTGAGTTTACACTTGTCTGAGATACCCGTAGATATCACGTAGATTACTGAACGGTAATCGATTTACGGAACTTAATCTTATACGGGAGTACCCGTGAGTACTTCTTGATCAAATGTTTGCTCTGATGCCAACTTGTGTTGGTATCATAATCCAACAAGTCCTAGGTTAACGTATACCCATAATTATTATCGAGTACCCGTAGGTACTCACGGAGTTTATCCTTGTCTTACGGATTCTACTTGTACTACGTGAGTTTATTCCGCATTTCGATCTTATCCCGGTATTACGAGCATATACATGTATTTCCGTATTTTATACATGTACTACGTAACTTATACATGTATTTCAGATTTTATACATGTATTACGTAGTATATACTTGTCTTATAGAACTTTATATCGCCCACGGAACTTATAACGGCCTTACTAACTTATAATCGGTATTTTGGATCTTATACGTATAGCTACGTACTTTATACATGTATTTCGTATCTTACATGTATATTACTTTAACTTATATTTATCTTACTGAATCCTATAGTCAGGTACGTGATCTTATTCTTATCTTACGCATCTTATACTCGGGATTACGTGAACTGACATCGATTCGATACGTATACCCGTAGGGTACTACGTAATGATTTTACCGGTACAAAAGTACCTCGTAGGGGCTAAGGCATCGTATTCCTAAACTGAGGTACTCGTGAGGGTACCACTGACTTATACTTATCTTACTTGACACGAGAGTACTCGTAGGTAATACAGAACTTGTACTTATTTACTGATACAAGAGTACCCGTAGGTACTACCGAACTTAATCAACACAAGAGTACCTAGTACTACTGAGCTTAATCAGATACATATAACGGTAACTTTACTGTGAGGCCAGGAGTACCAGAAAATACCACCGAACTAAATCAAAGACGTGACATATTCGTGACATGTGGGTTAATCAACTGAACTTATTCGTATTAATCGGAGTACACCCGTGAGGTACTACATATAACTTATACAGACAGAGTTAATCGTAGACAGGAGTACCCATAGTACTACGTAACTAAATCAGATACGTATACCAGAGGTACTACAACATATACAGACAGACTTGCCGATACTGAGTACCAGAGGGCACCATGCATCGAGATCGATACGCATTTAACTGTATCGTGATACGAGTACCAGAAATACAATGATCGATACACTGTAATTTATTCAGATACATGAGTACCCGTAGGTACTACAGGACTTATTCAAATACGTGAGTACCCTTAGGTGACTACTTGAACTTATCGATCAGTATTTATTCAGAGATGTATAATCTGTACTACGAACCAAATCAGAGACAGAACAGAACAGAACTTAATTAAATACAGGAGTACCCAGAGGCACGGGCATTGCATATAGGAGGCCCGTAGGTAATGTACTGAATCTATTCAAATACGGGAGGCCCGTAGGTACTACTGTGAGCTTATACAATATTAAGAGCACCTGTGAGGTACTACAAACCTTATTCAGAGACAGAGTACCTGTGAGGTACGCACGGAATGTGACATGCAGGTACATTCAGATCTTTATTCAATGTCTTATCATATGTCCGTCACTACCTAGACCAATTATAAGAAATGAGTAGACGCAGTGATAACAAGTATCCGCGCACATAGCAAGATCGGGTGCCATAGCACCAACAGGAGGCACCGGCATTTCGAATGTGAGTGCCGTGAGCACTAATCGTGGAGCACCAAGTATTTCAATCAGAGTGCCGAGCACTAATCAGAGGCACCGGCACTAATCGAGTACGGAAAGCACTAATCAGATCGCCCACTCATTCATTCTTGGTCCTAGGTAGTCTTATGATCATATGTCTTTATATATTCTTGTTCCTCTATAAATCATCTTTACTCAGAAATTGAATCACTCCAATCGGATCATCCAAACTCGCTATGGCATTTTCATGCCAACTAGTCGATGCATCGATTTTACTGAGGGACAGATTGAATTACTCATTTTTCCGAGGTCTTAACTTCATATTTTGACACTAGGTCCTGTACTTATTTAAATCTAAGATATTAAGGGTTCTATTCCAACTGGAATCACCCAATTCGGAGTACCGGAACTCAAGATACGTCCAAACAACCCTGACCACGCTTATGATCAACTGAAGTGAGGAAATGGCCGTACCATACCTCACTTTGAGTGGATTTTCTGACCACTGAGAGTCAGAAGTTGGAAGATACCTTCTAAAGCTTCCAGGCCTCTTGTTTCATTTTAATGAGCCACTTGAATCACCTCAAATCGGATAAGAAATGAGGAAGTTATGGCCAAAA
This sequence comes from Tetrastigma voinierianum, assembly GCA_016808115.1. Taxonomy (NCBI): domain Eukaryota; kingdom Viridiplantae; phylum Streptophyta; class Magnoliopsida; order Vitales; family Vitaceae; genus Tetrastigma; species Tetrastigma voinierianum. Next base: position 3,343,608 of record JAEQBH010000767.1, read on the forward strand.
ATACGAAACTGGCTCGAAACTGGAAAAATTGTATCGTGTCCTACCGGTGGGACTTTAAGTTCCCACTCGCAGACTTGGCCAAACGACCGTAACCGAAAGTTTCCCACTGGCAGTGACTCAAGTTCCCACCGGTAGGAGACACTGGAATGTCCAGAATGTGTGTTTTCAGCTTCCATACTTGTGATCCCCAATCACTTTTACACTTCAAACACACACATCAAACAATTCCAAATTCATCTTTGAATCTCTTTTCATTCAATTCATCTCAATTTTATATCTTTCTTCAAAACCCTTCTGCGGATTTCTTCCAAAACCCATCTAATATGGGTTATAACCTACACATAAACACATAGATTAGTTAGGGTTTATTCTAAACCCTAACTCAATTATTTATTAACTATAGATTCATCCTCCAAGCAGAGGATTTCATGAGCTACTGTGCCATATGGGGGTTCCACCACCTTACTTGACATAAATTTTGGGTTAAGATGAACCTGACAAAAAAAACCCTAGATTTGGGCAAGAGGATAACCATCAAAGCATGGAAATTCATGCATAATCTCATAGGATTCTTAAACAAGGTGAGTTTCCATACCAAAATCCAAGCATCCATACCTTTTTGGCTTGATCTTGGCTTGAATCCTCCTTCTTCCTCTTCTTCTCCCCTTTCTTCTCATTTTGGTCCTCCCAATTTGAGACCAAATTGGTCTTAAAACATGGATTTGTTATGCCATGTTTGGCCCTCCAAATAAAACCCATTTTTGGGTTATTAACTTCTAATCAAGATTTTCGCCCATGAATTCTTCCCTTTTTTGAAATTCAACTTATGCATATTCTAGTTTAACCCCACACTCTCCTCTTTATGACTTTCTATCCTTTTTTTTTTGCAAAATTACAAGATTGCCCTCTTGTATCTGTAAACTTTCCGGTTTCTTAATTTATTTCCGAAAAATCTATTTAGCTTATAATATACCCTACACAAGTCCGAAAACTACTAGGGTATATTTTGGGGTGTTACACAAGGCAAAGTCTGTTGTCCCTTGAAGGTATCAAAAGATCCTCTTCACTGCTGCCCAATGCACAGGTCCTAGGTTACTTTGGTAACGGCTCACCATGCCGATTGCAAAGCATATGTCCTACTCAGGCATAATGATGGCATACATAAAGATCTCTCACCCGCCAAGATACGATAATCAAGTGGGACATGCGCTTTACTTCCTCATCTATTTTAGGACACCGTCCAAGCACAAAGCACTCTTCTCAACAACAAGGGTGTCAATGGGTTTGAATTTCCAAAATCGCTCAAGAATCTTCTTATGTAAGTCTTTGAGACAAACCAAGAAGCTTTAGAACGACTTAACAATCTCTAATCCCAGCACAAAATGCGCCCACCCATGTCCTTCATCTCAAAAGAGGACAACCACTTCTTAGTGGCAACAATAGAGTCCATATCATTTCCTACTATAAGGATGTCGTCAACATACAAAGATAGGATGAGCACACTCTTCTTTGAATGCTTCAAATACACACAATGGTCCTCTTCAATCATCTCAAAACCGTGAGAGATAATTGAGTCATGAAATCTTAAGTACCATTGTCTAGATGACCGTTTGAGTCCATAAATGGAACGTTTGAGCTTGCAAACTTTGCGCTCTTGTCCCTTGACTTCAAAACCCATAGGTTGACTCATATAGATCTCTTCATCGAGCTCTCCATTGAGGAATGCATCTTACAACCATAAGGATATAACCTCTAAATCCAGCCATGGACAATAGGTTGATAAGGGGAATACAGCAACCCATAATAAAGGGAAAATGTCTCATCATAATATATACCCTCTTGTTGGGTAAACCCCTTCGCCACAAGACGGCTTTGTACTCTGTCAATCGACCATCCGCCTCGCGCTTTAACTTTCAAACCCATTTGTTCTGACAGCTGCGATCAAAGTAAGATCCACTAACTCCCACACGGAGTTCTTGTCCATGGAGCTCAATTCATCCTTCATTGCATCCATCCATTCTCCCTAAGCAGGTGAAGAGAGCGCCTCTCTATAAGAAGGCTCATTAGCAGTACAAAGTAAAGCATCCCCCTCAATCTCAAAGCGAGGAATGTTACCTCTATTGCTACGACGCAGCTCAAGAGGTTCAGATAGCTCTAATGGAACACTCCCACTAGGCTGAGAATGACTCCCACTATCTCTAGCGATCTCAAGAACTAATTCCCTATCCTCGCTTGAAGATAGTACGCCTATCCATTCCTCCAACTCATGTGTCTAAACCTCATCGACATCGCTATGCCAGTGGAAATCATTCTCACTAGAAATCAACATCATGCGAACTACACTCCCCGCCTTCTCCCCCATCGTGGTGTTCACCAAACATTACATAGCCCTTCTCGAGCCTTCGTAGAATCTTATGAAAGTATGTTTCTAAATTTCAGTCCCACTTTCCATACTTATGGTTAGTGTTGTGAACATACCCTACTGATCCCCATGGGCTCAAATGCTCCAAATTGAGCTTTTTTCCATGCCACAGCTCATAGGAAGTTAAGGAAACAGACTGTGAAGGCACTCTATTCAAGATGTAGGCAGCAGTCGAAAGAGCATCCCCCTAAAAAGATATAGGGAGGTTGGTGATGAATACACATTTGAGTGATAATTATAATAGAATCTAGCACATTTAAATCACAATTTACCCACATTTGGCATGAAGAACAGTACTTTAATTACCAGGTTTTCGTACTTCAGGCAAGGTGTCTTTCTGTGTTTAAAACGAAGTGCACAAGGATGCTTTGCCCTAGAAGCCACACATAAAGTTGTGGACGTAAAGCAGCACCACTAAGTCTCGAACTCCGTAAAAGCAAGGAAAGACTGTAAGGCATCGAAGTTCTACCTATTAAACTTAAAGTTCCCACCCAGACAACTTGGCCTAAAATTGAGGTGCTGAATTAGTTCTACTCTAAGAGAACTTAAAGTTCTACCAAGACAACTTCTGGTTGAAAATCAACAAGAGCGGTTCTACCGGCATAACTTAAAGTTCTATCCAGACAACCGCATGGAACTTATGGAATTGTCCAAGAATTCAACTGCGACGTCGAAGGCACTCTGGCCAACAAACCAAAATGGGAAAAATCACATTGGAGGGGGCTATAAAAGGAGGAGACACAAGTAATAGAGGACCCTTTTAGTTTTTTAGTTCTTCACTTGTGGTTTTAGGTTTGATAGAATAAGAGCTTTTCCGCTGAGTTAGACTTTCAGAGATCCGTATTTTATTTCCATTCTTTGTAGTTCTGATTCAAGAGTTTGTAATCTTTCGTATAAATATTTATTCTCGCTTTAAATCCTATCCCATATTCTTCATTCTCAGTTTTACAAGTCAATTTCGATTTCAAGGTACTGCTTATGATTAATCGTTTAATTTTTAATTGTTCATACAAGTTTTATGGAGTTCTAAACCCCTACGCTGGATCATACGGGGGGGAAACCCACCCCGATCAAGGTAAAGTCCCCAATTCCTCTTTTGATTTTCAATGGATTGTAAGATTGACCACTTGTGTAGGAAAGACTAAATCCTTCTGCTAAGCAAATTCTGATAACGTAGCACGAGATATTTCCTAGACACGCTGTCAGGCTGATCATAATGCCAACTAAGGGTTCGCTTTAATTGAGAACAAGTGTTTAGTATTCTCGATCATCTTATTTTCCAAAGAAAGATTAAAAGATAAATCCTCCATCTAAGACCATTTATCAATGGTTCCTAGATGAGTTTATAAATAAGAGGTGGGACTTACCCGATCGAAGTGAGTGGAACCCTAAAAATCCTACACCTGCTCTTCTAGCTTTTAAAACATTTAACCAATCAACCGTTCACCAAACAACACAACATTACAATTCTCTTTAAATCATAATTTTAAAGCTGGGAATAGCTCCTATTGATCAACAAAGTAAGACCGCCTCGAGGAGATGACCTGTGGATTTCCACAGATACAATGCTAGGACTCCACCATAATTCCTACGCTGGGAATGAATTAGCACACTAATCGTATCAAGCACAGTCACACTATCATCGATCTAGTCATATCTAGAAGAGTCCCATTCCTCCTCTCTGCAACACCATTTTGTTGCGGGGTGCAAGGGATAGTGAGATGTCTTAGGATCCCTTTCTCCTCACAGAATTCCTTGAATTGGTCATACAAATACTTGAGTTCACGATCAGTCCTAAAGGTTTTTAAGCCTTTTTCATGCTTGTTCTCAACCTTTGCCACAAAGCACTTGAAGCAATCCAATGCTTCATGGCGATGAGATAGAAAATAGACATAACCGTAGTCGCAGAGAAATATCGCATTAGTGTGAAAATAAGAGGCCCCAGACGTGCCTTTATTCATCGTCCGCAAATGTCTGGAATGGACAAGCCTAATGTGGTGAGCAAATTCTTTTGTCATCCTAAAAGGTTTTCTATGTTTTTGGCCCGCTAGGCATGGTCTACAATTGTAGGTCGACTTTTGGTGAGTGAGCCTAAAAGGCCTTCTCTAGCCAACCAAGTCATCCTATCCCTTCCTATGTGACCTAATCTAGCACTAAGTTTCCGCACACTAATGTTATTACTACCAATCACATATGATGAAGCAGAATTAATAGATGAGTGAGAAGAAACATTTAAATCTAATTTAATAAAACCATCTATAAATGATCCATGTCCATATAAAATTCCATCCGCAAATATAACCAAACCATTATTCAAAAATTCAAAAGAAAAACCAAAACTAATCAAAGCAATAACCTGATACCGCATTATGTTGATCTCCTGACACAGAGTGCATGTCATGAAGAAGTAGAGTGCGACCAGAGCTCAAGTGAAGTTGGTACGAACCAACTCCAATAGCATCTTCACTAGTACCATTTCCCACGAACACTTTGTGGGTGCCTCTAGGAACACGGTAATAATCTACGCACCCTACCCGATCTCAGGCTACATGTTTGGTTGCTCCTGTGTCTACAATCCAATCAAGGAGAGAATGAGAAACTAAAACATGCAATATGCCACGATGTGCCAATAAAGGTAAGTGAATTTTTTACCTTCTTCGGCTCAGTGCAATCACGAGCAAAGTGCCCCTTCTTCTGGCAGTTAAAGCATTTGACTTTGTCTGTTCCACGCTCTTTGCCTCTACGATGCTTGGCATTATTTTTAGGGGCACTCTTGCTGCCTCCTCTACTATTCTTTCCCTGTTTAGGTGCACCATTATCTCCCTTCTTTCACTTAAACCCACTAGTCTTGCACGGATTGGCTTTGGTGAGGAGAGCCTAAGCAGTCTGGTTCGCCACAATGCAATCCGCCTCTAGTTCCACATGAAGAGATATATCTTTAAAAAAATTTATGTTCTCATTGTGGGTGAGGATCACTCATGTAAATATGAATCGAGGACTCCGATAAATGCCCGATCCAATGCCATCAATAAGGATATGCCTTGTAGCATTTAGATCTTTGGAATCATACTGGACATCCCCCTAAGATGCTCAGTCATTGATTCGCATGCTAGTAGGTTGTTCCGGAATCAACAAAATTTATAAACCTAAATTCTCCTATCGTCAGAGCATAGCTACACAAAGATAAAGGGTTCTAGGTCGAACACAGGATGGGTTTTCTTCGTAAATGATTTTGCGCTGGCTCAAAATGGTGAATTCAATTTGGATTTGGTGTTTTAAAGAAAATGCAAGAGCGGATTTACATCAAAATAAATGGCGTAAAATGTGACAAAGAACTCCTCGAACATCGCGCCAGTGGTCGAGGTCCTGTGGCAAAATGAAAGGTTCTCGTCCTCTTCTCATGGGCTGGAGGATGACCTATAGTCATTTCGAACCTGATCTTCATATTTGGCTATCAAAACCGAACCCTAATAATTTTTCCTTTTGAAATATTGTATTTAATGAAAGATAAACGCTTCCCGACAAAGAAAAGCATATCCTTAAATCTACCCTACACACTAATATTAAGAACTAGACGAATCTCAATGGATCTAACAATAAGCATCCATCAACCCTAAAAAGCTTGCCAAATACAAAGTTAATCAAGGTACATTTAAGAGATTTTAACCTAGAGTTAGAGATGGAAACATAAATACCCGTAAATGCTTGCATTAAACACATGAGAACCGTCATTTTACCTCAAAACCCTAGCCCAATAGCCCTCCTCTTCAAGGAGAAAAGCAATCTAGCCAACCATCCTCTGAGTTGTCACCCTCAGAGGGGTGTTTAGCAGCTGAGAAAATGAAATGAAAACAAAGAAAATGAAAGAAGAGGAAAGCAGCGGGAAAGCTTACCGCCCAGTGCTCTGTATTTCCAACCAAGCCAAAAAAATCGATCCCCTGTCTCTACAATGTTTGAGCTTATATAAAGCTCCAAAAAGGAAAAAGTACCAAAATACCCTCAATACACACTTATACATGGAGGGAAAAAGGGGTCAAAAAGTAGCAAAAGTCAAAATTTGCAAGAGAAATTTCACACCGGTTCGAAAATTTCACACTGGGCGAAATTTTCGCACCGTGATGCGAAAATCTCGACTTTTTCTGCTCTTCTTCTGCTCCTTCTAATTTCTGATCTGCAATGTCGAGTTCGACTTGAATTCGTCATGCTTGGATCGACTCAACAAATTTAGCATAAATAGCTTGCAAAAACTACAAAATTAGCCACAAAATGCAATCAGTAGAATAGTTGGGACCTTAATGTGCAAATCGGGTTAATTCGGTTGATTAGTACCCAAAAAGCCCTCAAAACCTATAATAAATAGGGCTCAAAATAGCACTTTTTGGGCATTAATCACTCTCCCCAACTGACGCATTGCTAGTCCCTTAGCAATGAAAGAAAGAAAGAAATAGCAAACAAAATAATAACAAAATTATGTTCTCAAAAAAATGGTATTTCAAAAAGTATGTGGGTGAGTAATGTCTAACCCTCAATGAGAATCATCAAGCCCTACCCAATAACCATCACGAGAGAAATATACAAATTCAGCATCAAAAGAGTTTCTTCCTCTAGAGAATCAACCTAGAATTTCCACCAAGATCTAAGTCTTTATATGATTAGCTTCTCAACAATAAATCCACAAACCGTAATTTCCCAACCAAGCACGCCTAACCTAGTTTACTAACCGACCTAAATAGATCAGGACCCACTCTTATTCCATAATTCTTTTTGTGTTGTAGGGGTGCAATGTTGAGGAATCGACTTCACCAAAGTCCATGTAATAGGGATCTACCGATGACTTCCAACCAACTAAGGCTTAGGGCATCAAGTCAAAAGGATTTTTCAACCACAAACTCTTCAGGTTTCACCCCTGACTTCGAATGACTTCGAGACTCCAGCAACTACAACTTGCTCAACCTCACCCATTCACCCATGTAGCGAGCACTAAGTCGGTGGCTCCCAACCGCTGGCTTAGGCACCAAAGCCAAAGACTTTTGCCATACCCTTCGGACTCCGTGCTCAGTTTCAAGGCAAAGGTCAGAATTTTCTTATTTTTGTTTTTCTTTTCTTTTTCTTTTTCTTTTTCTTTTATTTGGGAAGACTCATTGGCCTTCTTTCCCGGGGGGGGGTCCTTAACCTATTACGTAGTAAACAAACCAGGATAGGCTTTTGCAAGATTTAGGAGGTTAGACAGCTTTTTCAAATTTTACTGAAACCATATGCACAAGTGTGATTTAGCTGTAGGGAAGAAGGTTGAAAGCGCTAAGAATTGAACTGATCATCCACTTAATTAAGCATGGAACCAATCTAACATCAATAGCATTGGACAAAGTTTCAATTTTTCAAATTGCAAGCAGGTAAAACACAAAAAAAAAAAAAAAAAAGGGTGTAATTTTGAAACTGTAAGTGTGAGCTATATAGTATGTATATAAAAATAAATGACTATATTTTCAGCTTTTCAAAAACAACTAACAGCTTCACAAACAAGACAAACAGCAAGCCACTAAACAACACAAAATGGGCTTGCTCAAAATAGTAACAAAAGCATAAATGTAAGTGTCTAATTTCCTTCATGAACTTCCCCCAACCAAATGTCACATCATTCCCAATGGGGCTCAGATTGAAAGTTAGAGAAGGAAGGATACTCCTGATGAGATGTACCGTTGTTGATAGGAAACTTTGGGTAAGCTTTCCACTGAGACCTTATTCACCCATTTAAGCTCAAAATGGACAAGCAAAGACGAAAATAGAGAAAAAAAAAGTGACCAGTTGGAGCATTTTGAACATTACACCTTTATAATAATTTCAAAAGTGTTCTCTCTGGATATATTTGGATTCTACACTTAAGCTCAATCAACAAACACCAAACGTGAGCTTCTAATTTAAAAGCACTACGAAACAAAACGCGATCAGAATTGAGTGCGAGTTGCACTAGTGCGAAATTTGAAAATTCGCACTAGTGCGAAAATTTCTCACTGTGCGAAATTTTCGTACCCTTCTATGAAGCTGTGAATTTCCAACTTTTTATGCTCTTGTATCCTACATCATCTCCTTCAAAAATTTGATAAAAACTGTAAAAATAAACACAGGAAAATTTTAAAAAATGCGTAAAATGAAAATAAGCTAGAAACAAATATTAAATTAAACCTAGAGAAATCTAGTTATAAAAATTAAATAAATCGAAATAAAATAAAATAAAACAGAAAATCAAAACAAAAGCTGGGAGACTGAGAAGTCACGATGAAGCCGAGGAGAGTCTGTCACCAGAAACAAAATACCAAAATTATAAGAATGTGCAATTGAAAATGAGAAAAATTACGCATAAAACAAATCTAAAATTAAGAAAATTATGTAAAACTACAAATTAAACTTAAAGTAAAGCAAAAAAAAGTCTAAAAAAAATTAGAGTGGCTTCTAATTTACTGTATAAACCACTCCTACTCTGATAGCCCTTTGGTTCATGGTGGATCAAGGAGGAGAAGTCCCTCCATGTCCGCTGGTGGAGGCGAAATGCAACGTATTTGAGCTTCTCCGCCTCGCTTTAAGAACTCCGCTCTCGGTGGTGCCAAATCGTTGGTGCTCGATGAGTGACTGAGGCACTGGATTCTACATCAAACTCTTCATTGTTCTTCATCAACTCCTCCTGTAGTTTGTGAACACTGTGTTTTCCTGCACTTGGGCTAATCAAGCAGACTTCATCTAGCTCTTGCTATTCCATTGATTTGTGCTTGCTGCTTAGGTGGAAGAAGTTGAGCTCCAATGTCATATTGCCAAATGTGAGCTGCATGACTCCATTCCGGCAATTGATGTGGCCAAAAATGGCCTCCCAAGTATGATAGGTACATGATTAGTACTTCCTGCCACCGGCCCTATATCAAGGACGACGAAGTCTACCGGATAGTAAAATTTATCCACCTTTACCAAAACATCTTCGACTATGCCTTTGGGAATTTTCACTTATCTATTGGCCAAAGATAAGGTGATGGTGGTAGGCTTTAATTCCCCTAAACCTAGTTGCTTATACACTGAGTATGGTAGCAGGTTTACACTGGCCCCCAAATCCAACAGTGCTTTATCTACACAAGTTCCCCCAATGTTCACTGAAATGGTGGGGGATCCTGGATCCTTGTACTTCACTAGGGTCTTGCTTTGAATGATGGCATTGACTTGCTCTGTCAAGAAGGCCTTCTTATCAACATTCAATCCTCTCTTCACTGTGCACAGGTCCTTTAAAAATTTGGCATAAGTTGGAACCTGTTTAATCATGTCTAGCAATGGGATATTGACCTTCACTTGCCTTAGCACCTCTAAAATTCAGTCTGATTGGAGGCATTTTTCTTACTTTTTAATGCTTGAGGAAATGGAGGAGGCATGCTCTTCTTCATTGAATCTTCTTTTATAATTATGTTCCGCCCACTTCCTTTCTTCCTTGGTCTCTCAACAAGCTCGGGGCACTGGCCGATCAACCTCGCCCGCCACTTCAGCGATGACAAACTTTACTTCCATCCATTCTCAAAGGTGGTCGCCGGTAGAACCTATCTCATAGACTCCCCTGATCAGTCAGCTCTAGGCATGGAATTTTCCTTCTCCCGTACTCCACTAGCAATCCTAGTGGACGAGTACTCGCTGATTATCTATTTTTTATCGAGATCACTTCAGAGCCCATCAATCTTTTGTTCAAGGTGCTTTCCACAGCACTCACCCTTCGAAATAATTGCACGTTGATTCCTGCTCTTCCAGTAATAAAAATCACCTACCACCTTGCTCAAATTTAAAATAAATTGTTCAACAAGTGGATGAGGGATGGGGCGGTGGTTGCGGGTTTAAACAAGGGAACCACTATTGTCAGGTACTAGGGGACATAAGCCGCGGGTTTGGCTTCCGTGAGAGGTAGCATGGTTTCTCCGCTAGGGTTATATGTGTAACGCCCATCCCGAAGGTACGGTATGTAACCGTAGTTGCATATGTGCACCAAGGGCTTCAGTATAATTATTTTTAGTGGTCATAATAGAATTTTTGAAAGTCGCTTATGGGTGAAATTGTAAAGTTTTCAAAGAATTGTGACACTTTTGCAATTAAGGAAAGTGGAGGGGTGAAAGTATAAATTATGGAATTTCAAAAGGATAATGATAATAATAAATTGCCAAAATGGTTCAGGGAAGACTAGAAAATTTCAGACTTTGATGACGAAACTGACCACGCCTCAGCACTCATCTCTGATGAAATCTAGTGACCCAAAAAAATTTCGACGAATTCTGAAACAATCGTAATATTTACGATTTTCTGTAATGAAGTCACAAGGATTTCGTGGACAGATTTTTACAAAAAATCTCTAAGTCATGAAATAAGTTTTGATCTAAGTTCATTTAAAATAAATTGAACTGAAAAGAAATAAATTATTTCGGGGTAGAAATGGACCCGAATGAGACAATTAACATTTATCCAAATAATAATAATAATAAATAAATAAATAATAATAATAAAAGTCATATGGGACGGACGAATAGGCAAGGAGGGCGTGAGGTGAGAGAGAGTTTTATTTTATTTTCTTCTCTTCGTTTCTTTCTCAGATTTATGGAAATCAGATCGTAGATTTTTGTTGGAGTAGAAGGCAAAGTTGATCCACGCAACAAGGGCTACGCGTGGACACAAAAATCTTGGCTTTTCGTCAAACTTCAAGAGATAGGAAATTTTCCTACTTGTGTTATTTCGAGCCTAAAAGCTATGTAATGGCTTGAAATTTTCTTGGGGAGGTCAGAATTTCAAATTCCAAAATTCGATTGAGTTTAGGAATTTGTGACTATTTTCTGATGTCTGTGTTTCGTGGATTGTATTCGAACAGGTCGGACATAATTTTCAAAAATATTTTTGGGTGTTTTTAGACTCTATGGAAAGCTCCTTGAATCTAGAATCTAACCATATGTTCTGGTTATCAACATTTGTACCACATAATTTCAAAATTAATTAGAACCAAGTGTGAGAATTGCGTATTGGTAGCCACGTGTGTGGTCTAATACATCAAATAGTATAGGGTCGCTGGAAAAAGTTACTAAAACGTAATAGTTTTTATGCATTTCATTGTGAGCATTTCAGTCAATTTCCCACTTCATATCGATGTCCCATCGAATGGGACTAGCACGTAAAGTTTTGTTAAACAAGTTTGTTCATAGTCTCTTTTGAAAGCTCTTTGTATTGTTTGGTACAAATGTTGAACCGAGGGCATTTTCGAATTTCGTATGAATTGTGTAGGCGATTGAGCATACGATTTAATCTAAAGGCAGGTTTCGACAAGAATTGAAAGAAATTAGTCGAGAAAAAGGTGAGTACTCAAAATCGTTTTCGAAAACAAAAGTGTTTAAATTACAAGTTTGTAAAGTAAGCCAAAATATAATGTAATTAGTAAAGCATGTTTTTACCTCCCAATTTGTTATACTCAAAGGTAAAAATTTCATCTGGGAGTACTAAGAAACAAGCTTATTCGGCGAAAACCCCTAGATGGCAGCCAACCCGCCTTTCCGATCGATGGTCTCTGATTGTATGGCGCATGTGGACATTATGATTAACTATATTTCCCGGCCTAATTGGAGGCTAGATATAGTATATATATATATATATATAGTGAGTCGCCTCCGTGACATCTCGGTATATGAGAGTTAGCGCACATATGTTATGGTGATGCGTGTTGGTTCCGGAGGTTCCATCAACGGCATTTTGGTTCCGAGGTTCTATTATGTTTATAGATATCCCACTCGTGTTCACTGACCATATTAGATGTGTAGTGTTCGGTTCACTAACATGCCAGTTCGAGGTTCCCGTGGCATCACGTCTAGGTATTTCAAAATGGGTCAGCGTGAGTCGGGTACTGATTTACATTATAACTTTCAGATATTAACCACCACACGAAATAGTTTCTGTGCAAAGAAAATAGTTTTCAAAATACCTTTCGAATGGTTTTCTGAGTAAAACTGCTTATCATAAAAAAACAATGCACACCATTTATGTACAGATTATCGAGGTACATAATGTTGCACAACAACATTTAGAACTTATAAGATCGAGTCTCGTTGGCTCACTCGTTTTAAAATAATTCTTCAGCAAAGTAAAGTCGAAAGACCTTTCCGTGATCCTAGTCATAGACGCTCGTGGTTGTATTTATATAAGACAAGGTGTAAAGTAACTTAATAAAAGTTAAAATGCACATTCGGTGATATGTAAATATCTTTGTAAATATGCATACATGGTTTTGAGAAAAATAGGTCATGATGGAATTTATGTTGACTGATCCTTTATCTTATATTTTGATGAGACCGAGGTCCTCTATGGTTGTAGTAGGATTTCTTGGAAAATACTAGAGTGTGTTTTTTATACAGTGATTGATTGGCTTAACTACCGTGCACTAAGTATGTCATTTGATTTTCATTAAATCTAAAGGTGTGATTTTGATAGAAAAGTGAAAATTTTTATAACCAACGTTTTCCAAAGACAGTTTCAGTAGTTTTAACGACTTAGCTTCATGGTAACTTGTTAGTCGAAATGAGCTACCGGAAGGTTACCGGGAGTTGCTCGCAGACTTCAATAGGAAGTGGGGCCCTCATTGAATCAAAGCGCTTTAAAGTATAGTTCGCCTCGTTTACGCGCTTCCGCAGTGATTTCATGTAATTGTTTTTATAATGATTTTCCTATTGCAACCTGTATTGTTTTTGCTAACCTTGCATGCATCAAATATTGTAAAGTGTCAACAACATTTAACCTTGAAATTCATAAAGATATGTCTCGGACGGTGGTCGCAGGTCGACCTAGGGTCTTCCGCGCATCAAGGCACCGCCAGAGAGAAATGTCGAGCACACCCTAGATCGAAGATGCCTCACGAATCAAATTTCCCAGCTGGTAAATCCATCGAGGGTTGCGCACTGGGGGCGGTACTTGACGATGGATCAAAGAGCATGATTGTTACAAGAACTACTCCGTCATTCCATGGGATTCCAAAAGAGCAGAGGGCATGATAACGCGCTCTTAAAATTAGTGGGCTAAACTTATGATGCTACCGGGACCTGCAGGCAACAGATTTATGGTTAGACAGTATTAGTGAAATTTAGAGGCAAGGATAGGGTGTTCAAATGAGCAGAAAAGTCCTCTTTTCGTGGTTCTGGATGGCTGCCACTCAAGGCCCCATGGGAGGCCATTAAGAGGAGACCCCCTACAGGAGTCACTTGGGACTAGTCTCGAGCATTTATTGCATATATTTTACTCGCAAGAGTTATCACCGGGATGCAAAATAGAAGAATTCTTTAGGTTAGAGCAACTATCCTTGACAGTGACAGAATATGAGCAGAGGTTTTCGTGAGTCAGGAAATTGGTGCCTATGATACAGAAAATGAGGAACATAAGTGTAAGCGATCTGACGGCCGGCTCGAACCCTCGTAATTGTTCATCTAGCCCGGGCATCTCAAAATAACTCTCGAGAGCCGGTTGAGGCTGCACTAAAGGTAGAGCGACAGCTTCGGGGCTCTAACTTAGGGGCGTCAGACAAAGAAGAGAGGTGCTTCCCCGCACTAGTCACCAGCACCAATCGCCTAGAGAAAGAAAGGAAGAAACGGACCGACTAAGTAGAGGCTCGTGACTTCAGAGTAGCATCTAGTCGTGGATCCTGGCCCCAAGTTGCCAACAGCCCTGTGAGGTGGTAGATCTTCAGGATCTTTCCATTGTGCCCTACATGTCGAGGAGGCATCTCGAGGAGCGTAGGATGAACATGACAGGATGTTTCATCAAGGGGGCGTGGAAGGTCACTTTATCCGAGACTCCGTCCACAAACCTAGTAGATGCAGAGAATTCCTCCGAGTAGGTACAGTGATCATCTACCCCAGGCACCAACGGTCCCAACAAAGTTGGTAAAGGTGGTTCAAAGGAGAGGGTGGCAGACAAAGACCCGGTAGAGGTCGCGCAGGGGTGCAGGAGGCGCAGGCAGACTGACGGGTCGATTCAAAGTGGGACCGCATCGAGGCTCTGGGTATTTACACGCCACGCCAGAGGCGTGATGCATCACCGCACGTGATTAGTGGTATTATTTCAGTTTCTTTACGATCATGATGCATATGCATTGGTGACCCAAAATACTCATTCATTTATTTCAAAGACTATCTGACCCGAGGCACCAGATAGAGTCTCAAATTTCTATAGATGGTCGTATGGTGGTTTCCGTACCCAATGGGGATACTATGATATCCGAAAGGATAGTTCCAGGCAACAGAATGGTGATCCATAATAAGGATTTTCCAGCAGACTTGATAGTGTTAGGTATCCATGATTTCGATATAGTCTTGGGTATGGACTGGTTATCCAAGCATAGATCCATATTAGATTGCTATAAGAAAGAAGTAAGATTGGTTCGGCCAGAGGAACTAGGCGTGATATTTCGGGGAATCGGAAGAGAAATTACCCTACCTTACACGCCATGACCACTGAAAATGCTTCTAAAGGTTGCCAGGTTATTTGGAATTCGTGGATAGAGACAAGAGGGGGACACTACCGGGAAAGACATCCCCATAGTCAAAGAGTTTCAGATGTTCTTTCCGCATGATCTTTCAGTTTACCCTGATAGCAATTGAGCTTGTTATTGAACCGGTTCCGCAGACCGAGCAAATATCCATTCCTCCATACACGGCGCCAAATAGAGTTGAAAGGGTTTCCATCCGACCTAAGACTACACTCGTGGGAGCTCCAGCCTTCTCGTAAAGAAGAAAGATGGAAGCTTACGGCTGTGTATAGACTATGTGCAAATTAATTCCAAGGCTTAATAACACGCAACCAATATCCGCTTCCTCGCATAGATGAGCTATTTGACCAATTGCATGGATTCGTATACTCTAAGATTGACTCTAAGGTCGCTACTATCATTGAGGGTCCGGGAGAATGATGTTTCTAAGATCGCCAGACGGCAGATACGGTCACTACGAAGTTCCTAAAGTGATGCCATTCGGATTTACATTTAATGCCCCGTGCCTACGCTCATGGACGATGAACGGTATTCAGTCCGTATTTAGATAAGTTTGTGATCAGATTCTACTGATGACATTCTAAAGGTACCCAAAGGCCCAGAGGAACATGCAGAGCATCTCCAGACAGTATTGCAGATTCTTCGAGAGCGTCAGTTATACGCTAAGTTTAGTAAGTGCCAGTTTTGGTTGGACAAAGTAGCTTTGGGTCAGCGCCATTTTTCGGCAAAAGGTGTTAGTGTGGATCCTCAGAAGATCGAAGCTTTAGTGAACTGGAAGCCGGCCACGAATGTTTATGAAGTCCGTAGTTTCCTGGATCGGGCAAAGTTATTAAGGTGAAATTTGTTGAGGGATTTCAAGATAGCAACCCCGTCGACCAATCTATTGAAAAGGATTAGAAATTGAGTAGTTAGATACCCGCAAAGATAGTTTTGAGGAGTTGAGGCGTAGATTGGACGACAAATTTCCAAAGAGTTAGCACTACCGCCAGAAAGGACGGTTACGTGGTGCATGCTGATGCCCCGCATGCGGTTAGGTGTGTTTTGATGTGCAAGATGGTAGAGTGATAGCTTATGCTTCCCGCCGGGCTAAAGAAGCACTAAGCGTAACTACCCGAACGATGATTTAGAAGTGGCAGCAATAAAGAGTTTTTACTTTCTAAAGAGATCTGGAGACATTATCTATACGGTTCATCAAGTCGATATTCACCGATCATAAGAGCCTCGGCAGATATTTTCACTGTGAAAGAGTCAATCCTAAGGCAGCGCCGTGGTTAGGAGTTGATTAAGGATTATGATTGCACGATAAAGTACCATCCGGAGAAGGCCAATGTAGTGGCCGATGCTTTGCCGGAAACCGTGAGGGTTCCTATGCTTATCTGCAGACTGTATATCTCCCATTGTTGATAGAGTTGAGATATTTGGGAGTTCAATTGCAGGTAGCTGATACAGGCATCATTTTATGTTCATCCTCTTCTAGTGGATCATATCAAGGAAGGTCATGTGTTTCGTGAGATGATTGCTGAGGCGAGATCGAGGGGTGGTAGGAAACCAGAGTTCTAGATCAGAGATGATGGTGTAATAGTTAGAGGGAGTCGAATGTGTGTACCTGAAATAGGTGAACTAAAAAGGGAAATCATGGAAGAGGCTCACTCTTCAGCATACGCCATGCACCCTAGTAGCACCAAGATGTATCATACTCCGAGGGAGCATTATTAGTGGAAGGGCATGAAAAAGGAAATTGCAGATTTCGTATCCAGATGCCTAACCTGTCAACAGGTGAAGGCAAAGCACCAAAAGCCCATAGGAAAGATACAGCCCCTTTCGATTCCTGTATGGAAGTGGGATAAGATTACTATGGATTTTGTTATCGGGCTTCCGAGAACTCGGAGACAACACGATGCCATATGGGTGATAGTGGATAGACTAACGAATCACAAGATTTTCTCCCGGGCTAGCAATGATGAATTCGCTGGACAAGTTGGCCCAATTATATGTGGAGAAGATAGTCGACACATGGTGTTCCTATATCGATAGTCTCAAAACCGAGACCCCGACTACATCCGATTTTGGGTCCAGCTTACAGGATGCCATGGGGACTTGATTACACTTTAGCAATGCTTCATCCTCGTGACCGATGAAGGTCGGTGAAGAGAGAACCATTCGCACGCTAGAGGATATGCTCGCAGCATGCGTGATAGGAGTTTAAGGGGAAGCCGGGATAACGCATTTATCTCCGATGGAGTTCGCCACAACAACAGCTTATCAATCCAAAGATAGGCATGGCTCTATTTGAAGCATTGTATGGCCTAAGTGTCGCACTTAGCATGCTAGGGATGAAGTAGGAGAGAGGAGACTGATAGGCCTAGAGTTAGTACATATTACCTTAGATAAGATCCAGATTGTCCGAGACAAACTCAAGACAACAAGGGACAGACAGAAAAGTTATGCGGACAAACGCCATAGGGATCTATAGTTTAAGGTGGGTGACAGGGTATTTCTCAAAGTTTCCTTGAAAGGTGTCCGTATTCGAAGACGGGAAAGCCTGTGCCCGTATACATAGGGCCATATGAGATTATCACAAAAAAGGGACCAAGAGGCCTATGACTAGACCTTCCTCCGTAGTCACGAAGGTTCATAATGTGTTTCATGTATCCATGTCTGCAAGTACATTCCGCATCCCTCCCATGTACTCGTGAGATTAATGCAGAACAAAGATACTGGACCTATATGGTTACCCAATGTAGATAAAGAGGATCGGCAGAGAGCATTTTGCAGTATCAAGGTCATTCCTTTTAGTCAAAGTTTTATAGAGGAATCATGGGATTAAGGAGGCTACGTGTGGGGAGCCGTGAGGCTCAGATACAAATAATATCCTTAGTTGTTTTTAGATTAAGGTATCCTCTTTATGTTAGTTTTGTTCATTTCGAGGATGAAATGTTCTAAATGAGGGAGGATTTGTAACGCCCCGTCCCGAGAGGATGTACAGTATGTGTAACCGTAGGGTTGCATATGTGCACCAAGGGCTTCCTTTATTATTTTAGTGTCATAATAGAATTTTTGAAAGTTGTTTTTAAGGGTGAAATTGTAAAGTTTTCAAAGAATTGTGACACTTTTACAACTAAGGAAAGGAGGGGCGATATACAACCAGAAATTTCAAAAAGGATAATAATAATAATAAATTGTCAAATGGTCTGGGAAGCCTAAAAATTCTCTAGATCTCAAATGACGTAAACGCAATCGTATCAGTTAAATTCGCCCCATGAAATCTAGTGACCCAAAAAATTTCATCGACTCTAGACAATCAAATATTTTACGATTTTCGTGATAAGTCGTCAAGGGACTTCGGACTGATTTTACAAAATTTCTAAGTCAGAATGACTTGATCTTAAGTTCATTTAAAATAAATCGAATCGAAAAATAAATAAATTATTTCGGGGGTAGAAACTTTAATCGAATGAGGCAATAAACATTTATCCAAATAATAATAATAATAATTTTAAAAAATAAAAATAAAAATAAAAATAAAAATAAAAGTCAAATGGGACGGACGAACAGGCAGGGAGGGCGTGAGGTGAGAGAGTTTTATTTTTTTTTCTTCTCTTCGCTTTTTTATCAGATTTATGGAAATCGGATCGTAGATTTTTGTTGGAGTAGAAGGCAAAGTTGATCCACACAACAAGGGCTACGCGTTGACACCAAAATCTTGGCTTTTCGTCAAACTTCAAGAGGTAGGAAATTTTCCTACTTGTGTTATTTCAAGCCTAAAGGCTATGTAATGGTCAAATTTTCTAGATCAGAATTTCAGTCCCAAAATTTTTGATCGAGCTTTAGGAAATTTTAGGAATTTTTGGACTATTTTCGATTGTGTCTGTGCTGAAATTTCAGATTTGTATTCAAACAAACGGATGAATTTTCGTAAATATTTTCGGGTGTTTTTAGACTCTATGGAAAGCTCCTTGAATCTAGAATCTAACCATATGTCTGTCAATAGCATTTGGTACCCGCATAATTTCTGAAAAATTTTAATTGTAGTACCAAGTGTGAGAATTGTGTGGTTGTGCTGACGTGTGTGGTCTAATACATCGAATAGCATAGGGTCGTTTTGAAAAAGTTACTAAAACGAATAGTTTTTATGGGGCATTTCATGTGGGCATTTCTTACTAATTTTCACTCATATTATTGATGCCCTTATCGAATCTTATCACGTTGTTATAATCGGAGTCGTTTACGTAGCTCTTTGAAAGCCCTTTTGTATGTTTTATGGTTAAACATTAACCGAGAAAGCATTTTCGTGATTTTGTATGAATTGTGTGTTTATCGAGCATACGACAGAATCTAGCTATTGATAAAGAATTGAAAGAAATTAGTCGAGAAAAGGTGAGTACTCAAAAATCGTTTTCAAACAAAAGTGTTTAAATTACAAGTTTGTAAAGTGCTTGAAAAACAGAATGTAATTAGTAAAGCATGTTTTTTTACCTCCCACTTATTATACTCAATGTAGTAAATTTCGATTTCAATACTTAAGAAACAATGGTTCGGGTTTAGCAAACCCTCAGATGGCACAACCCGCCTCCGATCATGTATCTGATCGCGGTACGGCGTGGTTATGGACATTATGACTAACTATATTTCCTGGCTCAAGAATCGGGGTTAGATATAAGATATATATATATATATATATATATATATATATATATTTATATTGAGTCGACGTCTGGACATTCGGGGTATATAGATAGTTAGCGCACTGACATAGTACATGGTGATGAGGTGTTGGTTTCGAGGTTCCATCACCGGACATTTTGGTTCCGAGGTTCCATTATGCTTATAAAGATCCCGTTGTGTTCACTGCATTCATATTAGACGGGTAGTGTCTGAGAAATTCACTACGATGCCAGGTTCCGTGGCATCACATATAGGGTATTTCAGAAATGGATCACAGTGGTTAGTACTTGATTTACATTATAGAACTTTCAGATATTTACCACCACTAAAATAGTTTTCAGCAGCAGAAATAGTTTTCAGAAATGGTTTTCTTAGCAAAAACTCATTTTTATCAAAACAGTTTTACAACAATTTATGTACGTGATTTTCATTGGGAGGAAGATACAACAGCATGTTGAACATTTAGAACTCATAGTACTCATCGAGCCCGTTTGTTCACAGCCTTTAAAATAATTTTTCGTGTGCAAGTCCCGGCCGAAAGACCTTATCAGATCCTCACCATAGACGATGCTAAGCATTTATATATAAGATAAGGTGTAAAGTAAACGTACAAAAGTTAACATGTGACATTTGTATATGTAAATATCTTTTGTACTGCATGCATGGTTTTGAGAAAAACAGGTTAAGTATGAATTTATGTTGGATCGATCCTTATATCTTATATTTCGATGAGGATCAAGGTCCTTTAGTGTAGTTGTAGTAGGATTTTTTGAAAATACGGGGAGCGCATTTTTTTATACAAGTGATTGTGATTTGGCTTAATCCACCTTGGCAAATTGTTATAGATGTCGGATTTTCTTTAAATCTAAAGGTGTGATTTTGATAGAAAAGTGAAAAATTTTATTACCAACGTTTTCCAAAGACAGTTTCACCAGTTTTAATGGCTTAGCTTCATGGAAACTTGTCACCGAAATAGCTCGGGCTGAGGTTATTGTGGAGTTGCCGGCTGCATTCTCACATCAGAAGGGGTCTGGCTAATATGTGTTGTTGTATTGGGCATTGGTTGGCAGCTTGTATTGGCCCACAACATTGGCATGCTCAGCCATCAAATCCCTCACTGAAGGAGCAATTAGGCAATGCTCTCCTTGGTGATCAATGGACTGGCAAATGAAGCAAGGCTGGATTTACATAAAATCTCAATCACGCCTGCACTCTCATGTTGATTTCTCATTTCAAGCTCTTCCAGCCTTCTAGCTAAGGTAGACAGCTTTGCCTTCATCTCCATATTCTCTGGGAGTGAGTACTTGCCTCCTATTTGATTGGTTGCAGGCCTCACCCTTTCTACCTCTTTGGGGTTGGGTTCATCCCATGCCTTGGATGTCTCAGCCACATAATCTCGTAGAAGTCCATGGCTTCTTCCTCGGATTTACTCGCGGTCCCTCCACACATAGTTTCTAACAACTGCTTCATAGCAGGGGACATTCCATTATAGAAGTGATCAACCAGCATCCAAGTATCAAAGCCATGGTGAGGACAGGCATTGATGGTCTCTAGGTACCTTTCCCAGCACTGGTAGAATTTCTCATTTTCATAGGCTGCAAAGGTGTAAATTTGCCTCTTCAAGCTGTTGGTTTTGTGTGCGCTAAAGAATTTCTTCAAAACTCGCATTGCAATTCCGCCCGCTTAATGGACCCCGCCTCAATGAGTTGAGCCATATTTTTGCTTGTCCTTCAAAGTAAGTGGAAAGACTTTTAACCTCATTAGGTCCATATTAGTGACACCCTCCATGAATGTACCGCACACCTCCTCAAACTCCCGGATGTGCATATATGGATTTTCATTTTCCATTCCATGGAAGGTTGGGAGCAGAGGCACTAGGTAGGGTCTGACAACCATGTCTTCTACAGGAGGCACAATGCATGATGGTGCACTCACCCTTGGAGGATGTATATGATCCCTCATTGATCTATATACATTGGGATCTCTGTGAAGCCCCCTGGTGGCTTTGTTGTTCCTCGGGTGGAGGCTCCATCTGACCACTGTGTATTCTCATTTCACAGCCCTCTTCTTGTGGGGCACTACTCCTTTCTAATATGCATGCTGTGTTCCTATCCCAATGGTGCATAATGTGGGACCCCTTTCCCTGCCCGACCCGTTTTGGCGGATCCGAACCGAGTCCGAGATGCCCTATTATCACTCAATCACTCAAAATCCAATCTTTGCGGAAGCGGTTTCAAAATTTGGGCAAGCCCATAAACATTTACATTTAACAAAATACATTTACAATGAAGACATTCAAGCTCTTTCTAAAATGATTTACAAAAAATAGATGTTTAGAGTTCCAAATTGTTTTACAAAATATCAATATCCAAAAGAAAACATGGAATTAATGCAATATGTCGAAACATATCCGAAATCTCCTTCTTTACGACTCGACGCTCGATCTCGGGTCCGCTCGATCACTAACTATCACACGGTACCGCAAGATTGCAAAACAATACGCCTAAGTATTTTCACGCTACTGTCGATACAAATCCATTCTTCAGTTTCACTTAAAACAAATCATGCAATTTAACAATTCAAAACTTTCAACCTTTTATGGATGATCAATGTAAATACAATACATATACTTGTTATATATACAATCAGTTATAGTTCATTGATCATCCCAAAAATACACTTTCATATTCAATATTTCATAATCTCAAATCAATTCAATATGCTCACAAATTCAATTCAATTCAATTATGCAATTCAATTCCGCTTATGCAACCGATTCTATGCAACCAATCTGCTTATGCAAATCAGCCTGCCATGCCAATCAATTGGGTTCCGCTTATGTCAATCAATCTCGCTTATTCTAACGAATTTAACCTATGTCTTCGGAGCATATGTGATATTAGAGTCACCGCAGACGGGTCCCGCCGGGCTGCGTGCCAAGATAAAACGTTTCCGAGAACACAAAGATGGTCCCGCCGGCCGTGATCAGTTATAAAAATCACCAGTGAACACTATCGATACGGTCCCGCCTACCACGACGGAGTAAATACATCAATACAATCGCTTATAAAGATCGCTTATTTTGACTCTATTGGTATACCAATCTATCCTTAATACGAATCCAAACGGTTAACATCTATTAAGGGCGTTCAAATCTTTTCTAGCAAAGTACAGTACAATATGTACATTTGTATAAATAGTTCACTTTCAATAGTCCTGCAGTTTTCATATGCAAACATTTTACAATCAATTCCTTCAAATCATTCAAAACAATTCAATATGCTTTTCTTATGCATTTAGAACAAGCCTTTCAAATATTGAAACGAGAATAGGAAATATAGAACAAACATGCAAAAACTTGAAACGAGGAATAGAAGTTGGTAGAACAAACCCAAAAAGATTGTCGTCCTTCAATTCATGTCCTTGGAATCTCGATCTCAACTCAGGCTTTCCTCCTCGTTAACTGATAGGCCGAAAGCGTGATGTGTAAAATATGTACGCCTATAAAAGCAAGCACGCGTCGCCTGGGTAATATAATGTACCTATGGTACCGAGTATCTATCCACTCGGGATAAGTGTCATGAGTACGTAGGATTGGCTGAAAGTATTATCTCGATATAAGTGTTATGTGAAAGAGTACTAGTGTCCTAACTTAAACTAAACTCAACTGATCTTTAATGAATTCATCAGATAATGGAGATTAGTATATGTCTCCCCTTGCCACTTTCGATGGATTATATCCTAAATATGATATTATTCAGCTTTATTTATAACTTATTAATGGCTAGGTGGATCATGCTTTACGAAATACCCTCTTCGAGGTGTGTATCCGCCTATTTCACTAGTAGTGTTGGAGTGTATCTCTACCCCAACTCGATTCTCGAATGCTAAATGTTTAACCTTAATTGCCACCCCTGGATCGTGGGAATATTCTATTTACCGACCAATCGAAGGTCATTTATTCGTATCCCCCGGGTATCCTCATATCCTAATCTCTGATTCCGCATAGTCATGCTAAGGTCAAGCAGACATCACCATGTAAACATCTCACATATATATAAAGCGATGTTAACAAATTATAAAACAACCGAATAATATAAAATACTAATCTTTAATCCATGCAATTGTGACAGGTTCAACAACACCCTAGGTATAGATCTAGAACATAATTAATATATATCAACTAAAGGTTTAATGTATAAAACATCGTGATTTCTATCCAAAAAGAAGAAAAATACAAAAATGATCGTTTTCCAAGGTCAAAGTCGCGATCGTTATGATTTCCGTGTTCCTAGTTCATACGCTCCGATCTCCGACCACCCCGACTCGTCCCCTTTTGCTTTAATGATCGGTAGCGTATCTCGTGCTGACGCCACGACGCCGCTAAGTCGCGACGCTGATGTCACGACGTTGAGACGCCGCGACGCTGTCGCTTGTTGACTCAGATATGTTGATTCAACGCCGCTGACGCTGGGACGCCACGACGCGGGGATCGCCGCGACGCCATGACGCCGCGACGCTTCACCCATCTTATGCAATCGCGACCGCCCGTAATTCTTCCAAAAGCACCTTTCGCCTCAGATTCACACCAATTGCACAAATCAGATATCGAGCTACAAAATTACGAATTTAAATATAAAATAACGCTAAAAACATAAGACAGACGCGGGTATGACCTGAGTATTTCAGCCACTCATCACACCCCCAAACTTAGCTCGCTTGTCCCCGCAAGAATCGACTTTGGAGTAAACCTAACACACACTCTACATATTATAGTCTAACGAAGATGTTGATGCACATGCCGATAGATAGAGAATCAATTTGACCTAATTTCACACCGCCGCTCGCTTGAAGTTCACAGATTCGCGGGGGCGGTGTTCGACTCTTCGAAGAACTCAATTGAACTCTGAAGTCGACTAGTGCCTCAAATTTCTCCGAGGTATTCAATGACCTTCCCAAAGACCCTATGCGTTGAATAAATGACTCCTAGTGTACTTAGGTTCCGATGCCCCCAAACTTGAGTTCAACTCCCCTAATTGGGAAAATCTAACTACGAAAGGATAGAAACACACCGTTTGCAATTTTCAACATACCTAATCACAACATAGAACAAAACTAGTGCCCGTAAGTTTATGTTAAGTGTTCATGTAGCGGATTAGTTGACTTACCGCCGTTAAGGGCACCGGGCATTCGGGCCCCTCGAACGCCACCTCGAACACTCAACTAAACCTGCGGTTCGTCGAACTTCACTGCTCACCCGTGGAAGTCACGACCCGCCAGTTGCCTCAGGGCATTGGGCTTTGAGCGCCCTGACCGTGCCCGGGATTTTGATTGGAAGATCCCACTTATTCTATCTCTATTTTTTTTTTTTTTTTCTTTTTTCTTTTTTATTATTTATTTTATTTTTATTTATTTATTTAATTTTTTTTTATTTGGGGCTCGAAGGCAATCCTCTTTTATTCACAGTGTCCCATCTCTTTGGTGTCAGGAGACTCCTGTGGCTCATGAACCTTAGTAGTCGGGTTTCGCACTCAGGCATACCCTAGAGGTCATTATTTGTGTGTGAGTGTGATGTGCTCATTTAGAACTGGTTTTCAATATCCCAAGGATTCACTATGCCTCCCCCACCTCGCTCAACCTAAATTCCCGAGCATCAAAACATCCTATGAATCCTTTCTTCCATGACAATAGTGGATTCGACTCAAAAGTGATCCCCTCTCAAACATGGCATCACACACACAAACTACCTAAACACGACACCACTACACATGTATATGATCTACCTAAAACATAAACATGAAATGAACACAAAACTCAACATCCTAAAATGAGCAAGCGGAAATGAAGCTAAACTAAAAAGCAAACTAACATGCATAAACTAAATTAAACTACAAAGATAAATAAAATAATACTAATCTAAGAAACTCCGAGCACCACCCACACCCCCCAAACAAAGCGGGCAAAGTGGTCCCCACCGACAATGAAAGAACAAAAGGAGGTGAGATGAACTCCCCTGCACCGGCAAGTCACCGGTGGGTGGTGGTGGAGGCGGGTGAGCAGAGGACTCGCCCAATGTCATCCCGGGGTCGCCCAGAGTCCAAAGCGCCCGATGGGGCCGTGGAAGCTCGTCCGTCCGAGGGCTCATGACCCAAATCGCACGTCCCTCAGGTCGTGGTACACCCGCTTTGTCCCGCGAATCGATATAGTTTTGATTGCAACTACGCTCATTGTCATCTAGGCACCTTTACTGCTTGCATAGGCCATATATGAGAAAAGTGGTACCCTTAAGTTGAGTTCATCTTATCGTCCGGTTATGGAGGATGGCATCCTCACATAACACGCCCATTATCGAGGAATATCTGAATGATGGCATAGTTGAGCAGGGCACGCTTGGCAATCACTTCACACACGTTCGTCGTCGAGATGAGGCGGCGTGATGAAGTGATGCGGGAACACCCCTGAGATATCGCCAGTAGCAGCAAAGTGGGCGAGTGGCCCTCATTATTGAGTTTCCACTCACCCCGCCCATTTGTCAAGACCCGAATGACCTCGGGGTAGTCGGGTCGCTCGTAAAGTCGATCGAAAGGCTCCGGGGGGACATGATCAAGATTATAAAAATGGTTGATAGACTCTGCGTTGAAGTCTACCAACACCCTTCCGGACCTTCTTGACGGCCGTGGGGCGAGTTGGCGCCAATTATCGCACCACACTCTTGTGGCCCGGATGAATTGGACGGCAAAGTGCTACCGCCATCCCTTGGCGCCCGATAGTCTTCGCGGGAAGAAATCATCGAGGTGGTAAAACCCTTTTCCTTAATAAAAGATCCGGTTCTTGCGGATGGTCTTGGCGTCCGGTGGCACCCTCGTTGATAAACCTCGATACATCAAAATTAGGGGGTCGGACCTCCTTTGGTCCGACCCGACTGTAAGCGACTTTTTGCCTCTTGCAGTTTATTACCCAGTGTATGAGGCAGATAGAGGCGATTGAAGTTGCATTAGACGAGGTAGCGATTAGCACCAGCGGGATCACACCCTAATGGACTAGGCAATGTGTCAAACACCTAAAGTGCACTAGGAAAACGAAGATCAAAGGGGAAATAGGGAAGTAGACACAAACCCTAGGACACTCTTGGACTAGACCCATTGAGCTGGGCTTCAATGTGGAGCTGAACTGGGTGGAAGCAGGCCAGATGCAAAGACACCCCTCGTGTAGTGTGGAAGGTGCGAGATAGGGCGATGGGTGGGAGTGTGGAAAGGAGATGGTAGTGGTGGTGTCGAGGGCGTCGAAGGCGAAACACAATGGCCTCCAGGCGGGTGTGGGAGTAAACTCCGTGAAGTTTGGTGCGGGGGCACGACCACGGGGGCACTAGGGTTAGTGTAACACCCGTCCGAGAAAGTCTCTGATACGTGACAACTGTAGGGGTGCTCAGTACCCAGTGTCACCTTGAAATATTTTGGAGACTAAAATAGGAGAAGCTAAATAAATTAGTAAGCTAGGAATTGTGTGGTATTAGCGAGAATTTTGATTGTCATTTAACCCAAAAGAATATAAGAAAAATCAAAGTGAAGTGTAGAGATGGGCCATAGTAGAAATTGGAATAAGTTACAATTGTAATAATTAAGAAGAGGGCTAATTTCAATTAAGGAAAAATATGAAGGCTAAATGTGGGAGACCGAACAAAATAACTCATTTTGTCTCATACTTCAGGTTAGGGTTCACGATTTGGTGAGAGGAGAAGAAACGAGGGAAGAAAGAAGGAAAGAAGAAGGAAAAGGAGAGGTTTAAAATCAGGTATGCCTTTGTCGCCAGAATCAAGTGTATGGGATTTCTAGGGCTTTGGTATGGAGATTAGTTCTCCCCGGTCTAGGTTTAGTGCGAGAAGCGCATTAAAGCCTTTGAATGGTTGGGGTTGTGAGTAAAACCCCAATTGATTCTAAAAGAAACTTTAGGTCGTCAAATTACATGATGTGTAGAAGATTGGTGGACCTTAGGTAGTGTTCTTGGATTTTCACCTAAGGTTTTGTGTTTTGAGTTCCCAGCGTAATTGAATGTTGTGGAGTGGTTTTTAGATAATTGAAGTTGGTTTTGAGGTATTATGAATTATAGAAGTTATATGGAATGATTTGGCATCAAAAGTGGGAAAAACACACATTTTGGGCACTTTTCGGAGACTTGTACCGGTACAAGTTGAACAATACCAGTACATTTTTGCATTACGGTCATTTGGCCAACATGCCGTCTGAGTTAGACATCTGCCGTCTGACTGTCTGGTTTTCCTGTTTCGACCAGTTTTTCGTATTTTGGCCTGCTCCCTCTGTTTCTTATCAATTTGGAGTTATTCAAGTGGCTACGTAAAATAGACTTCCAAGGAATAAACTTAAAAGTAGATATCTATTGAAATTCTGATCCTAAGTGGCCTAAAATTCCCTCAAAGTGGGTATTGTGCAAGAAAAGTTCCTGCATCAGCTTGGACATAGAGTAGTCAGGGTTGTTCGGACGTAACTTGAAGTTCGGTGCTCCAGTTGGGTGGTCCAGTTGGAATAGAACCCTTAGCACCTTAGCTTTAAAATAGTATGAAGAGTGTGACTAAGTCTAGGAAGTACGTTAAGTTATGCGATTAATTTGTCGTCGTATTCGTTTGAGTGTAGGTTAAAAGTAAAGGCGGGATAAGTGTGGGCTGTGCTCCAAGTTAAGCAAGCAAAGAGGTGGAGTGTTTCTAAACTCATTTTTCCAAATACTAGTGTATTATTATTATTATTATTATAAATTGTTTACACTGAGTATTACATGGTTTTGAATGCAAAACCATTTCGAAAACGAAAGCGATGAATTAGAAAGCGACAAATGGTTTTGAGTTAAACCATTTTGAAAAGAAAACATTAGTTTTAAATTGTAAAGAAACCATAATTAAGCAAACAAGCAAGTAAGAAAATGGTTTTGAAAAGTTAAACCATTTTCAAGCAAGCTAGCAAATGGTTTTAAATTGTAAAACCATTTTACAAAAGCAATGCTTAATGACAATAGAAAGTTTGTGAAAACAAGGCCTTCCCTAGTTTAAGCAAGCAAACTGGTCGAGGAGGTATCCCGATACGTGTGCACGGTGGTGTTAGGTTTCATACATGCATTGTGGTTGCACGGTGGCAAGAGCTTAGGACATCATGCATTTAAAGGAGGCCAGGTGACACTTTCTGAGGGGGTACTATCAGGTTATGGGCTCCTAGCCCAATTATGGTGATGGCGACACGAAGTTAATTCCACCATATTCACTTGGAAAAAGGTGACGCGGACACAGGTGCTTCCACCGGCACGGTTGAGCACTGAGGTTCCGTGTTCGCACCGGTATGATAAGCAAAAATAAGCCCACTCCATTGGTTGATGTTTTATAAGCATGATATCTTGTTTGAAAAATCATTGGTTTCCCGATCATCGGGTTTCAGGAGGAGTTTTAAAGCTGTCGGTTGAGCCGGGCTCAGTTTAGATTTCAAAAGCGATAGTTAGGCCAAGCTCCATGGTTTTATTTTCTGCATGTGGTTGAGCTCGAGCTCCCATTTTTATGAAAAGTTTGAGAAACTTTTTTAAAGCAAATGTTTGTGAAAGGTTTAAGAACTTTTCAAGCATGATAAACCAACCAACCAAGAAAAGAATTAGTGAGAAGTTTTACATAAACTTCAGCAAAGCAAAAATAAGAGTTTTACAAACTTTTAAAGAAAGAAAAGCAAAATAAAGCGAGCAGTACCAAAACAAGCGAGCAAAGAAAGTTTTGAAAACTTTTTAAAGCAAACAAAACAGAAAACTACGGAAAATAATTGTAAAAGAGAGTTTTACATTTTTGAGATGTTTCAGGAAGTAAAACCTTTTATAAAAGCATACACTCAACTAATTTCGTTTAGCTCATTAGTTTCCATTTAAAACTATTTTCCGGAATGCAATTAAAAGCGAGTATTTGGAGCACAATAAGTTCTGTCAGAACATCGGTATAAGTGTTATTATTATTAATTATGTTTGTAAGAACATACTTTGAATATATTATATGGAACATATGTATGTACATAGTTTAGTATGATGGGAATGTGTTGGTATGCTGGTTGCCATATTTTGGATGTAAGTGTAAATTGAGATTAATATACGAGGTTGGAATTTAGACTATGCGTAGATGTCGCTGAAGTTTTTCGCTACTAAGATTTTGCCAAATCTAAGTTATAAATTAAAGAAAAAAATTTATAGGAGGTTTAAGCAAGCAATACGGCTTAGCTTCCACGAGGGGATTTCTAGTCGTTAAATTAGCAGTGCAGGGATTTAATGGTGGTCGGCTACTTGTAGGTAGGGGTGGGGGTGTGTCGTCGACGAATCTGAGGGTAGGATCAAGGGTGGGGGGTGTTTGGCCTTAAACGGAATGCTTCGCGTCAGCGGCGTTCGGGTCTGGTAACTAGCGTTCGAGAGAAAGCGATAGCGACCGGCGGCGTTGCGATCAATCTTCGCTGACGTTCAGTGGTAAAACCAAGCGTGTCGCTACATTCGAAGTGTAAACGGCGTGGCGGCGTTGGCAACGTCCGCGGCGTTCGAGGAGAAGGTATAATCGGCGTCGCGGCGTTCGAAGTGCAAAACGGCGTCGCGGCGTTCGGAGAAAGTGTCAAATTAGCGTCGCGGCGTTGAAATGCGTGCGTTTTCGAGCCAATGAAAATGTTTAAACGGTTTAGGTGAAAACTCCTCGTCGATTCATTTCTCTGGGCTTTTGGTGCTCTGCATGACGGATCCTCACAGTACTTTGATGCTGGGTGAGAAGAGGGAAATTTAGACATCAAGGATGGTCACCGGGCGGCGTGGGACAGCTTCAACTTCCATGGATAACAAAGTTGATTCACTAGAAGAAATTTTCAAGGAAAACTTGGGTTGCCTCAAAAAGTGCTATGTTTAATGTCGTTGGCTGACGACCACGAATCTGATAATAGCGGGAACTTGAGAGCTCCATGTAAACTTCTTGTACTTTTACGTCTGATCGATGGAATGATACCTTGTCATGGAACTTCGCCCCCAATGAAACTAACCGTTGTGTGTTAGCTATGAATGTTTGCTCTCGGGATGTGTAACCTCTTGCCCTCCCATTATGGAAGGGCCTTGGTCAACAACGAAGGTCGACCATCCTAAACTTCAATTTCGGGGAAAAGAGTTTTTAGATGGGGTGTGAAGGACTTGTTGTCGTATGAATTCCTTACAGTAATGTGTTTATCGTGCGGAGCTTTTGTCTTT
This sequence comes from Tetrastigma voinierianum, assembly GCA_016808115.1. Lineage (NCBI taxonomy): Eukaryota > Viridiplantae > Streptophyta > Magnoliopsida > Vitales > Vitaceae > Tetrastigma > Tetrastigma voinierianum. The sequence continues at coordinate 3,374,471 of JAEQBH010000767.1, forward strand.
TCCTTGTAAATCGGCATTTTCATGGAGCTCAGACTCTGAATCGTCTAGTTCATGAAATTTATCTTAGTCGCTTCCTCATGAGCTAGTGTCTTGTCCATGTTCAAGCTATGAGGTTACTGATGGCTCCCGATGCTCGATTCCACCCAGCGAGGTGACATGCTGCCATAAACAGTCGAAGGCGACATACCCAGAGGTGTTTTTTAAATGATGTTCGATTAAGTGCATCTTCAATCTTTTATACTAGTCCTAAAAATCTTCCTTCATTTTCTATAATAGACTTAATTTCTCGATTTGATACCTCTGCTTACTTATTTGTTGTGGGTGATATGCAAAGGGATGTCGATGCTTCCAATACTTTTGCAAAAGCAACGTCAATGTCTTTATTGCAAAAGTGATACCAGTTATCCCATTATCAGTGCTGCAGAGGTTCGAATCGAGAATATGTAGCTCTGGAGAGTTGACCACTATGGCATCATTAGTGTGGTCGAATTGTGACCTACTTGAGACATGATCATGCAGATATCTGAGGTTGTTTATAAGATGGAAATGGTCCGTGAAATCCATCCCATCAAATAATAGTTGACTTCTAGAATAGGATGCATGAAGTAGTTTCATCCTTTCTGAAATGCCCCCATTCGTTGACATTTGTCACATCTTGGATACAAAATGATGAGCATCCTTAAATAAGGTAGGCGGTAAAATAGGATTAAACACCTTATTCTTATTCGCCTTCAAAAGTGTCTACATGATAACTGATGTAAGCGTTGTGCAAGATCACATCCATCTCATCTTGGGCACACATCTCAGAATCACTTGGTGACACGTGTTTGTAAAGAATCAAATATCTCCCGATAATGGTGTTTTGAGTGTGCAAAACCTCTTTTGTTGATAGTTAAATTCAGAAGGACTACCTTAGCTACAAATAATTCACATAATCTGAGCCATGGAGCGCCTTCTTGTCTTCAATAGCCTAAAGTCGCTCGTCACGGAAAATCGTCATTCACTTAAACCTCATCTTGCCCTTCCAATCAGTGAAGATGATCACGCCACTAGGTTCTGATGTCTTTCTTGTCTTTAATCTCAACATCGATTATGAATAAAGACACGAATTAGTCGGGTTTGAAAATGCATTTTTTTTTTGAATGTCAAAAGTATTTTATGAGAATGATAGGTGTGAACTATATTGTTACCAATCAAATAAGGCCTAAGAATTTATGAAAATAAAGACAATAGCTAATAGTTCTTACTTTGCATGTGGCGTAGTCAAGCTGCATCATTCAAGTTTTACTCATATAGTAGATTACGGAAGATTTTCTCTCGTTTCGCACAACCTTTGCTCAATCATACAATCCTTGTGTCACATAAGTTCAAGTAAAATGACCAATTCGGAACTACTACAAATGGGGTTGTGCCAATTTATCTTTTAACAAAATGCGTGTAAACATTGAATTATTAAACTCAAAGGAGTCACTTGGACAGGAGATTAGACAACGGTTTCGCGTCGAGAGAAGTCTTTGATGAATCGCCTATAGAAACTGACATGGCTAAAACTTCTTATCCCTTTTATTGATGAGGGTGGAGGTGGTGCCCATTAACTTGATCTTTTATGCAATACACCTCTTATTCCTCTTTAAAAATCCGATGTCCGAGTACAATACCCTCTTGTACCATAAAATGGCACTTCTCCCAATTGAGTACTAGGTTGGTCTCCTCGCATCTTATCATGCGGTTCAAATTTTCAGACAGTTGTCAAATGAATTGCAATACCGAAAATCATCCATGAAGATCTCGATTGTCTTCTCAGCCATGTCGGAGAATATAGCCATCATACATCGATTGGAAAGTGCAGGTGCATTGCCGCGACCCAAAGAACATCGTCCCGAATGCGAATGTCCCATAGGGACATATGAATATTATCTTCTCACGATCTTGGGCTATAACAGTGATTGTAGCGAGAATATCCGTCAGCGATAGTATTCGCGGTAGGCTATTCGATCCCGACATCGATCAGCGGCAATGAAATGATCTTTTCAGTGGCTTTGTTCGATTTCCGATAATCAATCACAATCCTCCACCCGGTAGCTGTTCGAGAAAGCGAGTAATATGTTATTCTCGGTTCTATGAGGTTATTCCCTCCCTTTCTTAGGAAGTACTGCCCGAATAGGACTTACCCACATTACTGTATCTGAAATAGGATAAATTACCCGGTATCGACCATTTTTAATACTTCCTTTCGGACTACCTCTTTCATTGTTAGTTCCAACCTCCTCTCTGCGCTTCCAGGTTTATGCCCGTCTTCCAGCAAAATCTGATGCATGCACATGGAAGAAGCGAATCCCTTTTTAAATTGGCTGAGACCATCAGCGCATTTTTATGATCTCACAAGGACCCTCAATAACTTCTCCTCCTCGATTCAAGCAAGGATCTTTGAGATGATCAGTAAGGTGGATGCTACCCCCCGAATGCATACTTCAAATGGCTAGGTAAAGGTTTTTTGTTCCATCTTGGGTAGTTGTTGGCAGATGGTACTAGCGGTTTAGCACTTTCGCCTGAGATTGGTATTTCCTTCTATTGGTCTGAAAGAATCCATCCATTTCACATATTCCACTCTGCCTCTTGGCTCAAATTCTCGAATCATTCAAACAGGCTGTAGCCTCAGGTCCGTGAGACCACTTTGGCTAGACAACATAGCCTCTTATCTCTACCGTAAGCAGGTATCACTTTTACGCGGATGTCTCACGGCTTGAACCACGTTAGTTAACTTCATCCTCGTACTCTCGATTTTAGTTCTCCCCTCTGAACGACTAATCATTGCACTGCACGATTCACGAAAGCAGTCACCGAATTATGGGTATTTCTTTATCCTCGATCATGCTCATCTGATGAAATGTTGGGAAAGATAAACTTGTCAACCTTTACTAAGACATCTTCTATTACCCTCTCGGATACTTCAAGGATGCATGGCAGTAAAGTATGGCCGTAGTGGGCGAAGCTTTAATCTGACGTTTAAAGATGGGCCGAGGGCATGAGATTATGCGGCACCCAAAATCTACAGTGCTCTCGAAGATAGCGACATTGCGGGATAGTGAAGCCCGGCTGGGTCTTTTAGCTTTGCGGCAGCTACTCACGAAGTGGCACTACATTCTCGATTAAGTTAAGCTGTTTGAAATCAAACGATGCTTCTCTTACAGAGGCAGTATGTCGCCATAAATTTTACATAATTAGGCATCTGTTCAGAGCATCGCCAACGGGATATTGATGTGCTTCTTGAACACTGACTGGGCTGGCGCTGCCATCAACATGCTTTGCTGAGCGTTGTGGACTCTATTGAATTGGATGGGTTGTCCCTTGCTTGATGGTGTCTCCTGCGTTTGTTTCTCTTGAGGTTGTTCCTATCCCCATCATCATTAAAGTAGGAGTTTGGATGACCTTCTCATTCTCTACCTCCTCTATAACTGGGGATTGCTCCTGTGCCTCCAATTCCTTACCACTTCTCAACGTGACTGCTTTAACATGTTCATTCCCATCTCTTCTCGGGTTCACTTCTGAGTTGCTTGGTAAGGAACAGGTTATATGCTACGGTAATAGATTGGCCGTTTTGTTATCTGTACCTCGAGTTTCTCAAGCGTCTTTGCTTGATTGTTCCAGAATTCGATTTAGCCTCTTGCTTTGCACCTTACGCCTTTGTCTCATTCATAAAGCGATTGTGTGAGTGAAACATCTATCACGAGGCTTGTTACAAGTCCACCTTTTTCTCGGGAGGTGGTTCGCTCCTTTCGGGGTGATGGCGTATTGTTGATTGTTCCTCCGTCCATACCCTTGAAGTTGTTTGATTGTTCGATTCACAGTTATTCGCCAACCTTGGCCTTGATTTTGATTCGATAGTTGTTTCCCCCATCTTTTGTCGCGTGCTGTGGCGGCTGCGGTTGAACCTCGGCACGTCACTGGGCACGCTCTCTTGTTGGTTCAGTGACGATGCTGTCTTTGTTGTCTTGTCCTCCCTGAAATTCACACAACTCCCATGGGTTAGTCTGTATAGCATTCGCGGTTCCTTCTTGTCTGGTCTGCTTGTTTAGTAAGGTTGTGCAACATGATTAACCCAGTTGTTTAGGAACCTCATTATCAGGTGCCACCCGGCACTATTGGTGTAGTCTTCTCCCTCGACCAGCGGTTGTATTGATCGTGGCATCTTCAGATTTCATAAGCTTGGTCGGGTGGTTCTTCATTAGTGCACCTCTAGCCGAGGCATCAATCACTGTTCTGGTCGCATTCCTCAGGACGTTATAAAGTATGGACACATCCATCTGTCAGTCTGTGATGTGGGCACTTCCTCAATAGTTCGTGAAATCCTATCCATGCCTGCGCCGGGTTCTCTCCCTACAGTTGTCCGAAAGTATTGATCTCTTATCTGAGTTGTGTGATTTCAGTGGAAAAAACAGTCGGGGAATTTTTACGCACTAATCGTTCCATGAAGTAATGGAATCCGGTGGCTGACTTGTTGGCTTGATGCTTGGCTCTATCTTTAGTAAATTAGAGTGATCTCACCTAAGTGCCTCTTATTAACCCGTTGTATGATCTCGTGTCGTAGACTTCGAGAAATGGTGAATCTCGTATTTGGATTCTCATGGGGTAGTCCATAACAGATGTTGAAGCATGCGTAATGTTCGCGACTTGACTCGAAGTTGTTTGCACGAATGGGTGGTTTCGGATGGTTGTGCGCCGCGACTATAGGCCGTGAGACAAACTCTTGCAACAAATGGATCATCTAGTTGTATAAACGGCCTAGGTGCTTGATTCCTTCCGTTATTCCCATTTCGATCCTGCTCTTCGTTGTTCTCCATGATTCTTCAGATTTCACCGATGCAATTCGGATTCTCTGTTTCTCGGCATATTAATGTAAGTTCTTTACATTTCGGGATCGAGAAGCGGATGTTGGTCAGCTTTGATCTCGTGTCGCATACGCTCACTTGAAACCTTATTTGCAATCACACACGAAACAAAAGGCCATTACAACGTAAAACAAATAAAAACAAAAATTCGGAGTAATATCTAATTGCTTTATTCTCTATATCACTCTAAACCCTATCCCGAACAATGGCATGAAAACTTGATGGGCGAAAGCATGATGTACATGAAATATGCATGTAATGCATGAAGTGCACCGCAGTAAGCCCCAAGTAATATAGTGTACCTGTAGTGCGATATCTATCCACGAGGGATAAATGTTGATACGAGATTGGCTTTGAGTATTATACGGATACTTAAGTCGTATGTGAAGTACTAAAGTGTGCGGAACTTAAACTAAACTAACTAAATCTTGACCAGACCTTATGCTTCATGACTGGAGACTGAGCTGTATGCCACACACTTCGATGGATTATGTCTCAAAATATAGTATTATTCGTTGTTTTATAACTATTATTACAGCTAGAGTGATCTTGCTACAGAAATACCTCTCTCGAGGTGTATCGCTTTATTTATTAGTAGTGTTGAATTGTATCTATGACTGGATACTCAGAATGCTTAAATGTTCTAACATAATTGTCACCCACCGGGATGGAATATCTATTACAGATCAGCAGAAATTTGCTCTACTCAGATTCTTGGGTATCCTCATCTCGAATCTCGGATCTCCGGTATAGTCATGCTAATATTTGGCGGACATCACCATGTAAATGATTACATATATAAAAGCGGATGTTAACAAATTATAAACAAGCTGAATAATATAAAATACTAATCTTTAATCCATGCAATTGTGAGTTCAACACACCTAGGTATAGATCTAGAACATCGAATATAGAGCACACCGGTGTTTAATGTATAAAACATCATTATTTCTATCCGAAAAGAAGAAAAATACAAAATGATGTTCTTCTCCAAGGTCGAAATCGGTTTGATTTTGGTGCCTAGTTGTGCTCTCGATCTCAGTCCCGAATTCTGGTCCCTTTTTGGCACCTTGATTGAAAGGATCATGTGGCGCGTTGCGTGTTAAAGGCATTGAGACGTCGCGGTTGGGGCGTTAGGCGTCAGCGGCGTTGAACGTCGCTGACGTTACGGCGGTGACTACGTATATGTTGACCCAGCATTCGCTGACGTTGGGGACGTCCGTGGGGGCGTCTGGCGTTCGGCGTCCGCGGCCCGTTCCCAGCCATCTTTATGCCGCGCCTTTGCTCCGAAATTCTTCCAGCTACGCTTTTTCGCTGCATTTACACGATTGCACCGTGGATGTCCCGGGCTGCAAAATTCACGGTTAAATATAAAATAACGCTAGAAACATAAGGCGGGCGGGTATAGACACGGTATTTCAGCCACTCATCATTAGCACCGTCCATCACACATATTTCACGTCGAAGAATAACTGAAAAATCATTTGTGGGTTCTAGGATTTTGGGTTGGGGTTGATGTCTACCCAATACCTTCGCACTTAGGAGATTTTCTGGGGACAATTAGGCCATAATATTTTTCTCATATCCTTCATGAAAATTATATCTCTATGAGTCCTATTTTATTAAGATTTGAATCATCTCATTTGGATCACCCAAACCTGAGTTATGGCATCTTTATGCCAATGGTCGGTAAGCCAGTTAATTCAGGTTACCTACTGTTTTTCTCAATTTAAGGTCTTAACTCCATAATTAAGGTAATAGTCCCTTCTCTGTTTGAATATATGGTTCTAAGTTTTATTCTCAATTGGAATCATCCAATTTGGATCAATATAACTCAAATTTATAAGTTTACATTGAGACTACTCTAATTTACAAAACATAAATGAGATTTTTCCTTTTACCTGTTCCCCTTTTGAGGATTTTGCAGGCACTTTGAGTTCAATTTGTAACCTTCAACTGTCATTATTCTCACTTGAAGTCTGAACACCAGAAATTTGAATGTTTCAATTAGGATGAGTGAAAGCTCAACTTATGGCTACCAAAACTACTCCAAAACACATAACTGTTTCAGAATTGAACCAGAAATTTATCCGAAACAGAGCATCACTTCAACGAATTTATGGGTCCAATTGGGTCCAAATTTTGGTACCCTTACCTCAGGGAGTTTGTTCTACTATAAGTCTAGTGTACTTAGAAATTTGAATCACTCATCTTAGATAAGAAATGACTCAAGTTATGGCCAAAACAAAACATAGGTTTGGAAAATTTTGGGCAGACCTTTGAAACACCATAATTTCCTCTTCGTGATTTTCTTCCAAAACACCTCAAAACTCAAAATAAATCATGTCAATCACTCCTAATAACATCCTAATATCATCCTAAACCAATCACAAGCAAATCCCATGGACGATTTAGGGTTTTCCTAACTCAAACATCATCATTAAAATAAAATTCTAGGGTTTGTGTTCTTACCTTGAATCTCTTTGTTCTTCAAGCCCTAGCTTCTTCCTTCTTCCTTCTAGCAAAATTCTTGCTCAAATGTGGGTGGAGATGGGTGATTCTCCACCAAAGGTTTGATCTCCACACAACCCTAGGTTTTCTGCCCTCCACTCTCTCAAAACGTTTTTTTTTTCCAAGGTTGCACAAATGTGGTCTTCTTAGACCAATTTTGGGTCTTTAAGTCACAAGGCCATGTTTGGCTATTCTAAAATCCCATTTCTCTTTTTTTTTTTTTGCATTTAACTCTCCTATATCTTCATTTACCATTTCATCTAGAATTTAATTCACTTTGGCTTTTAAGCCCATTTTCATTATACCCTTAGGTCCCTTATTTTTACCAAATCTCTATTTTGCCTTTTTCTATTAGTTAATTTTTCTGCTTGGTCACTTCTCATTTAGCATATAATATTTAATTATATACTACATATTCATTTGCACTTGACATTTATCCATATAATCATATATCATTTAACATTTATCAATTATCATTTAATCATTTCTTAATTTCTTGGAAAAAACCAAAGTTTGGCTCAATTTATACTAATAATAAAAATAAAAATAAAATTGGGTATTTTTGGGGTGTTACACATAAACTCCTATAAAAGAGCACAAGACATAGCAGGAAACAAAAACAAAACAAGCTACCAAAAAGGTTAATGTTAGCTAGAAATAAAAATAGAAATTGTATATTGACAAGATAAATTTGAATCAATCTAAATAAAGGAATTGCAGTAATTGAATAAGAACGACGGGTCAGAATTACAATGATTTGAAGATAGACATAAACTAATAACTCATCATTTGCAAAGACTTATAGTACCATCCCAAGAATCCGCTGGCCATTTGATTCAGGTGCCGCGAGGTTGTTCCGGAATCAACAAAATTTATAAACCTAAATTCCTCCTACTGTTTAGCATACACGCAAAGATAGCTGGTTCTAGGTCGAACACAGGATGAGTTTTCTTCAAATGATTTGGTAGCTAGCTCAAAATGGTGAATTCAATTTGGATTTGGGGTTTTAGTAAAACAGGTGAGAGCTGGTGATTTGGCGCACTAAAAATAAAATGAAGTAAAATGTGACAAAGAACTCCTCAAACATCGGCTACCGGGTCGAGGTCCTAGCAGAATGAAAGGTTCTCGTGTCCTCTTCCTCGTGGTTAGGAGGATGACCTATAGTCATTTCCTCGAACTCTGGATTCCTTTCATTTGGCTATTAAACTGAACTCATTAATTTTTCCTTTCAAAATATGGCATTTAATGAGCATAAATGCTCTCGGACAATAAAAGCATATCCCCTAAATCTACCCTACAGCAACTAATAGAAGACAACTAATGAATCTTATGGATCTTAACAATGCAAGCATCCATCGAACCTCAAAAGCTTCCAAACACAAAGTTAATCAAGGTACATTTAAGAGATTTTAAACTGGAGTGAGAGATGGAAACATAAATACCCGAATGCTTGCATTAAACACATGAGAACCGTCATTTTACCAAAACTTAAATTTCAAAGAGCCCTTCCTTCAAGGAGAAAAGCGATCTATCCGTACCATCCTCTCGAGTTGTCACCCGAGAGAGGTGTTTAGCAAACGAGAAAATGAAAGGAAAACAAAGAAAATGAGAAGAGGAAAGCAACTGAAAGCCACGCCCAAAGGCTCAGATTTCCAACCAAGCCAAAAAATCGACCCCGTTCCTACAATGTTCGAGCTATATAAAGCTCCAAAAAGAAAAATACCAAAATACCTCAATACACACTTATACATGGAGGGCAAATGGGAAAAGTGTCGGGAAAAGTAGCAAAGTCAAATTTTGGTGTGAGAAATTTCACAATCGCGAATTTCAAACCTTGATGCGAAAATCTCGACTTTTTATGCTCTTCTTGTGCTCCTTCTAATTTCTTATCTGTAATGCCGAGTTCGACTCGAATTCGTCGTGCTTGGATCGACTCAACAAATTTGGCATAAATAGTTTGAAAAAGCTACAAAATTAGCCATAAAATGCAATCAGTAGAATAGTCGGGACCTTAATGTGCAAATCGGGGAAGCACTGCTGATTAGTACAATAAAAGTGCTCAAAAACCTACACAATGTGGCCTCAAAATAGCACTTCGGCATTAATCACCATCGAACCTTGGGGTCTTTACAATGTCCTTAAATTTCCCGTAACCAAGCTCCTAAGCCTAGTGATTAAGGTTCTGCCGAAAGTGAACTTCAATTGTTCCCACATGGCCATAGCAGTAGGAAAGTTGTCAAACTCCCCTATGAGGCCATCGTGCATGCTATGCAACATAATATAGTGAGAAAGACTATCCTTCTTGGTCCAAGTTTCACCACCCCAAGGTCATGACAGATTTGGCCCGGAAAATTGCGACTTCACATTAGGTGCCACCATCGCAAAGTATCAAATAAGTGGAAAGGTCATGTTCAGTCATAAGAAATTCCATCTTTCTACACCACATGTCGTTGTTTGTGCCAATTAGCTTATCAGCTTGGTTAAGTTCGGCTGACATGATTTTAATTGTCATAGCTACATTGATAATGCACAGAGTTGACATTAATATTAATCGCATATTCTTTTATCTTGTTCGGAATTTAATTTATAATTATTATCCCTTCCTACTCATCAAGATCAAAAAATCGCATAGCTCCTAATCATCTCCCAATTGAGTCGGTTGGGAATATACTATAAATTATCTTTCGAACAAAATTCTCATGAAATTAATCACATCCACATCCACAAGATATGTACCAGTACAAGAACCTACTGGGTGGTACCATATGGATATCTCACTGAGCCTATGCTAAAACAAGTTTACGAACATAGTAGACAACGCGCAAATACATCATTTTACAAGGCTATCCATAATAGAAATTACAAATTCGTAAAACTACATTCCATAAGAAAACTATTACAAATGATCTACATAAATAATAAATAAATAAGGATGTCGCGCCACGAACTATGTAAGAGAACTTGTTTTATCAAACAAACCTAAGCTTATAAAAGGAGTAATCCAATACAAAACTTTATCCACCTCCTAAACTAATATGCTAACACATAAACATACAAGATGGTCTTTGATGGATAGAATATACATTCAACTCATGTAGGAGGCGTAAAAGGTCCTACAAACCATGCGAAGTGAGAAATAAATATTGCGGCAACATAACCCGCCCAATATTTCCACATAAATAAAGCCAAATATTTAATTAAGTTGATTTTAGAGACATTTTCTATAGAAATTACATTGCACAAGTCTCCCAATGGTCACACATACTCCCAAGAATACATAAAAATGCAATAGTGGGTTCTGGAATTTTTCAGAATTAAAATAAATAAAAACAGAATTTTCATTTTACCTTTTAAAGCTCATATTAAAAGGTATTAATTATGAAAAATACCCAGGTATTAATTATGAAAAATACCCGGACAAACCACGTTTCGACACCTCCAACTCAGAACAATCCCAAATAATCCCAAAAAAATCCACAAAAAATTTTAGAATTTGGATAAAACAGTAGGTCCCACTTGCTCAAAATAGTTTTTTTCCAAAGGCTATTTTTAATCAAAAAAGTAAAATAAATAATTTTGTAAATTTTCTTTTAAAAAATACCAAAAAAATAGGAAATTAAATTTTGAGCATACAAGAAAAACGGGGACCAAATTGGAGTCCGGATAAGCCCTCACGCTCCCCCACACGCCAAGAGTCGAAAGTGAAAGATACATTAGCCAAACTTTCGATCGATCGCTACGTAGCACCATCGCCATCGCTATGTCAAAGAAAGTTCCACTTCATCATACCACATCATAAAATGACGTCGACGTCTGGTTCATCGTTCCCAAACGATCGTTTTTCACTTCCACGCACCCCATGCATGAGGCGAACTTTGCGAGGCTATATTCGGAGCTACAGACGTCCATTTGACGCCTTTGAGGTACCGTTGCGAAGCTTGTGCAACATAGTTTTATAATATATAAATTACATGTTTTGTTATCTTGTTTTATGTGTCCAAAAAATGGCATAAAGAAGGCGAAAAATGCCTTGGAACGCAACTAGGGTTTGAGTTTTCTCTCAACCTGTACGTCCAAATTGGTTCAAATTTGACGTGGAAGATCCTCATAGATATAAGAACACATCAGTCATTATTTTTGAAAAATATTAATTTTTTTTTTTCTTCTAATTAAAAAATTGGACCTCGAGAGAAAACGGAACCATCAATTAATAGCGAACAAATGTGCCTCACACTTACCTCGCATATCACCAGATAATGTGTGCAAGTATTCATACATAACATATAAGACATGCATTCAGTATATATATGAGTCAAGAAGGTCACTAACCTTAATGCGGAACAAACCCAATGAAGGATGCCAATGTCTTGTTGTTACGAGCCTCTGTGCACGTTCCTTAATTCTCACAGTGTAGAGAATAGCCACGGTGTGCTATCCCAAATCAATCCACGAACCCACATCCAAGGGGCAACGATGGTGATTTCCCAAGAGAGAGTTCTAGTGAGAGAGAATAATCGAAGGAAGATCCGTACGTTCTGTTGTGTTGGATAATACCCTATATGATAAGGGACTTTTTTAACATAAGTGTGACTCATCTCATCATAACATAATCGATAAGGATTATAGTCCTATTAAAATAAGGGACTTATCCCTATCCTATCCAACGAGTATTCAAATAGAACAACTTCTAAGCCATAATGGGCGATATGGATCACAAGCCCAAATTTCAAAAAGTCTAATAAGCATTTCTTCAAAGGGAAACAAAATCGGATCCCCTTCCGGTATATCCTCATACATTATATATCCATCATGGGGGGTTACATAGTGGCCCTCAATTTCCTAACGTTGCCCCTTAATTTATACATTAACTACGTCGGAATACTTGTTGAGATGGACAGCCGCACATGCTCCGTTTTGCTTTATCTTATATGTCTGAGGCGTCTAGTTTACTCGAGTATCTGATCTCATTCACCTCAATGCTCGAGGTGGTTGAGCTAAGGGTCATGCTCGATCTTCCTGCCTGTTGAGCTCGGGTCACTCACATGACTGTCACATGATCAGGTTCGAGTCACCTACATGAATGTTCAGGTCACCCACATGAATGTCATATGCACTGTAGCTTATCCTATTCCACTAGCCATTTTCGGGTATATTCTCATACATTATATACCCATCGTGAGGGGTTACATGGTGGACGGTTATGAGATGGGCGTTGATGAGTGACCCTCAATGTCCTTAAGTTACCCATTAATTTATACATTAACTGTGTCGTAATACTTATTGAGGTGGACATCAATGCATGCTGAGCCCACGATTCCCATTCCCGGTGCACCGGCTCTGGCCGAGTATCCGATCTCCATCCACCTCGATAACCTCGATCCCATCCACCCCGATGCCCAAGGTGGCTGAGTCAGGGGTTATGCCCGATCTTCCTCGCCCTATCAGCCTTCCTGGTCAATTCTACGATCGGGTTCCAGAGTCACCTACATAAATGTTCAAAGTTAATCACTAATTTAATGCCACGTACACTCAATGATCAAAATATCGGTAATCACGGATATATCGTTATTTGGATTTTACAGATATATTAAAAATATCGGTAGATATTTTGACAAAGATATCGATAAAGCGAAAATTAACAAAAATATTTTGAAATTCATGGAAATACTTTATTAAACTATAAAAAGACATAAATAAACAAATATAAACTTGTCACATAATATTCATTATAATTATCATAAATTACATTACAATAGTCTTTTAACCAAAATGAAGATTGATGTGGACTCTATTACATTATTTGACGGCTGATCCCATCTGTCAAGCATACCATTCAAAAAACCAAGATCTTCAAAATACTGAGATAAATCACAAAGAAAATAAGTCAATCGAGAGTCAAATGGAGATAGGATGTCGATGAATGGGTTTGTAAAGAAATTCTATGATTTTAAGAGTATTTATAAAAAAAAATTTGAGTTAAAATAACCATTGGATTGTCAAAACTACGCATTTAATTCTAATCTACGATTGATTATCAATACTCATATCATATATCCGTTGAAAATCAATCTAAACCGTTAGATCAATCTTCAAATTTAAAATCAACCGTTGGATCCAAAATATAACCTTTAGAATATTGATGCTTTTAAAAAAGTGGATGAAATCTAAACTTTTGGATCAAAGCAAGAATGGATCTAGGTCGTCAGATTACTGGTTAATAAGTCAAAGGCCCGGTCGATATTTTGAAAATATCTGCGATATATCTTTGATATTTCACATATAATCTCCGATATTTGCCGATATTTTGTTGAAAATTCCAACCCACGCGTGCGTGAAATATCAACATTTTTTTATATTTCACCGAAATATCGACGATTTTCCCAATATTATGCCAATTTTTAGACCAACCCACTATCGTTTCACAATATCGTATCGATACCGACCGATATTCGATATATCGATTGATATTGACGATTTTTTGTTTCTTGCATACGTATACTGTAGCTTATCCCATTTCAGTGATATATGAGACACTCAAAATTATGAAATTAATTTTAGTTGCATTCCAAATATTGCAGCTAATTACTCGTTTCCATGTTCACAATTTGCAAGTTTCCAACAATGTAATCCTGTTTTTTAATAATCGTGGATGTATGGGTCAGCTTGCGTAAGCCTCGATTATTGACTAATCCTATGAAAACCCGAAGTTAACAATTAGATAAACCTTCGATTGCCTTGAATGAATTCGGACCAGTGACCATTAGGAAGTACATCCAAGGTTGAACTAAGAACCCTTTGAAGAATGGTTTGTTGAACCTTGGGTTTACTCAATCAATGGTCTACCATTTGAGTTCCCTCCTGTTAGTCCAAACACAATAATCTAATAATTTCTTAATGCATATGTGTGTATATATAGAGAGAGAGAGAGAAAGGGAGAGAGAGGTGGAGAGAGAGTAGAGCTGACAATTTGAGCCCAACCCACAAAAAATTATAAAGCATATAGCTTCTATCGTTGGCCTGCCTAACTACTATTTTATCATTTTTAAAAAATCAAGCTCTAAATTTAAATTCAATCAATCCATTTTTTTAGTCTTATAGCATATACTCTAAAATTGACCCACTCAGAATCAAGATCGAACCACTATTTTATCAGTCCAAAAAAACCTGACCAAATTTGGCCTAGCCCGATCCCGACCACCCGCTTGAATTGCCAGCTCTAAGAGATAGTAGGGATATAAAGATAAAACCAGTAAATAAAAATAAGTAAATAATTTAGCTAAACAAGTCAGCGCATTTTTCTCCTTCAACCCAGCGTCCTGGTTCTTTTTTTCCTCATCGGTCTCTAATATTTCTAATGTTTGGAGGTCGGTATCAACTTTTCTTCACTCGGTTTTGACATTTCCCCCATTTCTCAATTCCGTTATATCGTGTTATTAATTATTCCCTCTTTCAGACTCCTATCTTGACTCTTAAAATAAAAAAATAAAAAAATAAAAAAACTAGAAAGTCAAGAAAAACTATCTAGAAAATTTGATTTTTTAAAAAAAGGAAAAATGTTTTTTTTCCAAGAAAATAAAAGACAATTTAAAATTATTATTTTTATTTTTTACGATTTGATGAAAACAATAAAAACAAAAACTCATTTATCATGACTTAATTTATTGATTCTCCAATATACAACTATATTTTTTTTTCAAAATTTTATAAATATTGTTTCTCCAATACAAAATTAATTATTATAATTTTATAAATAATAAATATGTTTGAAAACCTAAGTAGCAAACATAAAATTTCCAATTACAAAGATAATATAAATGCATTAATATAACAAATATTGTAGAACATATTTTATAAAACATTATCTAGTTTTAAAAAATAATCTATCATCTATCCACATCATGGTAGAGCTTTAGTTTTATAGTACATATATATTGCAATAAAGTGATTAATTATCAAAAAAAAATACTATCTCTTAATAAAATATATTCTCGAGATATATAAATTGTATATTTGTTTATTAAATAAAGTAGTTATTTTAGATACCTTCAAGTTTATTATATTTTTCGATATTTCGTTGTTTTAGGGGGTTTGATTTTGTACCGTTCATTTTGTTACGCAAGTAAATCAAATTCGATTAAACATATAAATCGGATTATGGATTATGGTTATGAAATGAAGTCATATTTTTGGTAATCACTATATTATTATCAAAATTGTATTTTATTTAATCATTTATAATTTTTAGTCATTCGGTATATGTGTTTTTATGGTTGTATGTATTAATAAAATTATTTAATTTTCAGAAAATTAAAAATTCAAAATGGACACTGGTTTTCAGGAATCATTTACGTAACAAATAAATATTTTTATCCTTTGGTCAAAAGGCTAAGGCGAGCCAAAAACCGTAGCATCAAGACAAACTAAAACAGAAAGAAAAAAATAAAAACAGAAAAAAAAGACAGATCGGACGGCTGAGACAAGTTAACGACATTCAACAAAGGTCACAGACCACTGGTTCAAAGGCAAAATCCGAAAGAACAAGAGAAAAAAAAAAAGAAAAAAAAAAGAGGGAAAAACCAGACTTCTCAGTACAACTCAGTGGTGGCTATGGATATATATATAGAAAGAGAGGAGAGCGTATGAATGGTGGATTTTCCCGAGAAAACAATTCCATTCTATTCTATGTAAACTGGTTTCCAACTTTCTTTCTTTTACTTTGACTGACGCCATTTTCTTAGCAGCTTTCGGCGCTCTTTCTCTTCTCTTCCCACCAGATTCACTTCTCCTCTATCTTTTCTCTCTGCACTTCTTCACATAAATATAAACAAATTTATATATATAAATATATAGCACACACACACACACATATATATATATATATATGTGTGTATATAAATCTCTGTCTGTGTGTGTATATAAATATATAAGCATACATGGTGTCAGTGGCGGAATAGACGAGCAATCTTCAAATCAGGTACTTGCGATTTTTCTCTCTCTCGCTCTCTCACTTTCTCGTTCTAGATCGTTCTTCTTATTTTATTTTAATTGGAGAAAAAATTTGGTTGAATTTTTGGCTGAGATCTCTGTGGAGGATCGCGGAGGCGTAGATCAAGAGGTTTCCGCTAGGTCGGTTTTGGTTGTTGATTCTCTGATAATGCTTTGTGTTTGGTGATTTTTGGAGGGTTTTGGGGGATTTTTGGAGGTGGAAATTTGTTGACTGGGAGTGGAGGTGGACATTAGAGGTTTTGGAAATTTTAGCTGAATTTATTTATGGTTATTTGTTTCTATTTCTTTTGTCCTTTCGGTATTTTTTTTCCCAAGGCATCTTGAAAAAGCATGAGAAATTGGTAATTGATTTAAAGGGATGGAGAGCAGAAACAGTGTCTGAATAAATGTTTAAAAACTAAGCTGTGCTGTTTATGTGGCTCATTGATTGTGTTTATTCGTGTCAAAAACTGTCGAGGCTTAGCTTATTTATTGTTTTCACTTGTTCCGATTTTCCAGCCAACTTTGTAGAGAATCAAATCGGATTCATGGGAAATTGATTGTGATTCCGATTTCGGTGGACTATTATTGCTATTTGATTACTAGCTGGCATGTAAGGCAGTATTACTATTTAGCATGGTCTTTAGCAAAACCAAATTCCCAGTGCTTATGAATTTAACTGAATTTCGTGGCTTGCATAGAATAGTCATAAAAATTTTACAATTTTTCTAATGAGTATAGCAGATTTCTGGGCAGAATAAAATGCTACAGTAGTACGTGCTAATTTCTCAGGATCAATGTTTGGGCACAGCTGATTAGATGGGAACAGGTTTAATTCCTTGGTGAGACATAAGAAAACCATTCCATGGATTTTATGTGTTGGTTTGAACTCATGGCTTTGATTTTGATGTGAAAATGGGTTTAGGTCCTTCAGTGCCAAATTCTGTGTTCGGCCTTCTGAAAAGTATCATCCAGTTTTTAGAAATTTGAGTTGGAGGGTAAAGTAGCTTATGGGTCTTTATTTAAGAGAAACGAGGCTCCTTTCTATTTCTGCTTCATGGTTTGTAGCTTTGTTATCAGGTGAGGTTGAACGGATTGTGAGTGAGCTCTACAAAAGGGAGAATCTATCAGATTATTGTGGAATACCCCAAATATGGTGTGGCTTGACTAGTGTATCTTCTATGCTCTCTATTGTGACACAAAGAATGGGTTCAATCTGCAGCAGACACAAGCATTACCATGAAGCTGATGCTGAAGAGGATGCACAGGTAAGATATGGTTGACCAAATGCAGAGTTCTGTAGGGCAGCTTTTCAGTTTCCTCTCTATAATAATTCTGTAACTATCTGTTTGATATTTTTCTCTGTTTCCATAAGCGCCTCCAATTTATTTATAAGCTCATCTTTTCAGGCTGCAGAAATAGAAAGGAGGATTGAGCAAGAAACAAAAGCAGAAAAGCATATCCAGAAACTTCTACTGCTTGGTACATATGAATAAATGGTGCTTCTTATTACATTTTTATCTTTTGGTTATTTGTTTTATTTTTTATTTAAAATATCGAGTTGCATGATGTTCTTAATAATTCAAGCTTAAAGCAAATTCAATATAGTGAGAAAAGAGAGCACAGGGGTATCATGTGCTCTCCGGAATTTGGGCGAATGTATGTAGTTATATATTAGAATGTTTGATGAGGGCCATACCGAGCTCTTAAGCTTGTATGTAACTTGTTTGGAATAGTCATATATGATTCTGCATTGCAGAATGAGGACTTAGTCTCAGTTCTCCACCAGGGTATTATACTGTGCTCTCAACCTGTCTTCAAAAATCCTGTGGCCTTTCAAGTGCTCTCCATCCTAATGACCAATATCAGTATTATGGCCAGTGGCAAATTATGATATTGCTAAACATTGCCTGCTTCTTATTTAGGAGTTTGTTTTCTTAAGTTTTGAGTTAGGACTCAGCTACTGGAGATACCAATTCAAATTCCATGTTCTACAGCAGTTAAAATCTTTGGGGGCTGTGGTTGACCGGTTTCCGTACCTTAGTTACTTCTATGGATTAAAAGTGTTAGTTATCCATTGGGCTCTGAATTGTTGCATCATCAAATAAAAATTATAGATATTCCTAGTAACAATGTTCTTTTGTGCAATGGTGATTTTATATCATTTGAATATTTATTTTAGAAAGCAAAACAATACTATTGCTAGAGAGCCAGCATACAAGGAAAGGTTTGAACATCAAATCATTCATGTTATTGATTGAAAACTTAACATTGCGAGAATCGAAGTTCAATCCTCTTGTTTTTTGATTAAAATTTAATGCATGTAATTCTTGTTGGCACAGTTGGGGTTAGCAGATTATTTAAGACTGTTTATTATTTAAACTTTAGCTCTTGGAACTTCTAGAAGTGATTTTTTTTTTTCATATTATTTTTAAAGATCTTTTTTTATTTTGAATGTTTTTTCTTTTTTATTTTTTCTCTTTCGGGTTTCTCAAAATTTGATATTGTCAATACTCTGGGTGTTAAGGTGCTGGAGATTCAGGGAAGTCCACAATTTTTAAGCAGGCAAGTCGTGATATTAGCCCTCCCATGAATTGTGTGGCTTGGACTTGCTATTCTCTGTTTTCACAGAATGCTGATACTTCACTTTACATGATTGGATTGCAGATAAAACTTTTGTTTCAAACAGATTTGATGAGGCAGAGCTAAAGAGCTATATCTCAGTCGTCCATGCCAATGTGTATCAGACAATAAAAGTATGCAATACTTGAAAGGGTGTGTTGGTTATTTCCCTGTTTGCAAAATATAAGTAGTAACTAGTGTCAGCTACTTAATAGGGATATATAGTTTTTGATCATGGGATGGGTTGAAATCTTGTATTCAAAGCTAGAAGAGATGATATGTGATCTTTGCATTCATAGCTTAGTATTTCTCTTGAACAGGTTTTGTATGATGGGTCTAAGGAATTGGCTGAAAATGCAACAGATTCCTCAAAGTATGTTCTGTCCATTGAAAATAAGGTTTGGGTCTCAATCTCATTGTCTATTACACAATCTTTCTGCACTCCTCTTTTGAAAAGGTTGAAAGTACTCAAAACAAAGAATGTTGTTTTTAGTCTTCATTCATTTGATTCGTCGTAAAACCATTTAGCCAGTTAATAAACATTTATCTGTACCAGGATATAGGAGAAAAATTGTCAGAAATTGGAAGCAGGTTGGATTATCCTTGTCTCACAAGGGAGCTTGCAAATGAGATAGAGATGCTATGGAAAGATGCTGCAATTCAGGTTCCTTCTGCTTCATGTAGATGAGAAAAGTTTATTACTGTCAGGACTCTGGTCCTGTTCTGAATGAAATATTTTCAGCCTCTAATTTTTCTTTGAACGTGTAGGAAACTTATTCTCGTGGTAATGAACTTCAAGTTCCGGATTGTGCACATTATTTTATGGATAATTTGGAGAGATTGTCTGATGGAAATTATGTTCCAACAAAGGTATCTTGAGTTCATGATATCTTATTAAATTGTTATACAAAGCAGTTAGCAGATGATGAAACTCTGGCTCAGAATTATTATTATTATGATTATAGATTTCTGGTTGTCGTAATTATAATGTTGGGAAATAGGAGAATTTCATATATGAATAAACCTTTAGCGCCAGTAATCAACTTTGTTTGGAAAATGTCATAATTAAATTGTTCAGTTTTCTTATCAAAAAAAAAACTTATCACTAGTAATCAACTTTGTTTGGAAATCCTGCAGATTTTACACATTTCCATCAAGAATTAACAAGTAATTTATACTTTCAATTACTGAATGAAATTATGTTTTGATGTGAAATCATATATCAAAGAATCTCAATGAGTTGGAAAGTGTATTACTATATGTCTTTGTTCCATTTTTTTAGCTTCTAGGCTATTTTTTGTTGTTTCCATAGAAACTGAATTTGTGTTCTAATGTTAGATATGTGCTAAGTGTCATAAAGTTACATAAAATGTATAGTATCAAGAGCTGCTCCCTCAAACTAAAAGTAAGTAAAGCAAAGAAACAGTAGGATAGAAGGGGAGACTATCCTATGGGATAGGAGTGCATTGCATTGTTATCTTCTCTCAAGAACTGCTCCCCTAAAAGCATCAGTAGGAAAACCCAGCAATACTAATGAAGTGGAGAAATTAGAAAATCCTTTCCCTTTAGAGTGCATTGTATCTTCATCTTCAATGTACTTATCTTTTGTCAGTATTATGTGAAACATTTGGTTATATAACTCTAGCTTTTCCATGTTACTGATAAAAAAAACTCTAGCTTTTCCATGCTTCATTGTGTCTTCCATAATGCAGGAGGATGTTCTCTATGCAAGAGTTCGTACAACAGGTGTTGTAGAAATCCAGTTCAGGTATATTTGTTTTATCACTAACATTTGTTTCCATTTTTTGTATCACTGCG
Organism: Tetrastigma voinierianum; assembly: GCA_016808115.1. NCBI lineage: Eukaryota > Viridiplantae > Streptophyta > Magnoliopsida > Vitales > Vitaceae > Tetrastigma > Tetrastigma voinierianum. The sequence continues at coordinate 3,395,296 of JAEQBH010000767.1, forward strand.
TCCTTTTTCTTATGCTGCCTAATTGCTGAGTCCTCCCATTCTGAATCATGCTTTGCAGGTGCTGTTTTTTTTATCATGTTTGTTTCAGTCAGGCTTTTTTAACTGCCTAAACTTAGTTGTGCACTCATGAAATACTCATTAAAAAATACATATCACCTCGTTCATGTTTGGAGCTGAAGAGTAGGATAAGTAATCATTATTTGAAATAGTTAATCATGATGTTATAGCATTGTACCTCTTGGATGCTACTGTAATTATACATGGATTGGTATTGAACTTTAGATTGATCATTTATGGATGCTTATGTGTTTGTGTAACATTTGAGCATGATAGCTTACTCCTATATTCATGTATCAAACTTAGTAGCTATTCAATAAAGTACTTATTTTTATTTCTAGAAGTTAAAACATGTCTGGAATTCGCTCTCCTGATAAGTCCATCAATGACACAATGCTGATTATAATGTCTACAGTCCTGTTGGAGAGAATAAGAAAAGTGGTGAAGTATATAGATTATTTGATGTTGGAGGCCAAAGAAATGAGAGAAGGAAATGGATCCATTTATTTGAAGGCGTGACAGCTGTAATTTTTTGTGCTGCTATTAGCGAGTAAGATTACTATCTCTTTCATTAAACAGCTACACAATCATATCCATGAGGCATTTATGACTTTTCAGACTGCCTTAGCTATTAGCTATTGCCTCTCTAGTTGGTTAATGAATTTTTGCCTCTTCAATGGTTATAAATGCTTATGTACTCTATGTTATTGTGAGAAAGAGAGAGGACTTCTCATACTTGAGAAACACAATGGTTTCCTTTCTTTCTTTAGATAGAAGACTGTTGTAGGCTGTTGGGGAACTGTTTTGTTGAAAAAAATGACAAAATAGAAAATAAAAGTAAAATCCATTTTGGTTTTCTCAGGTTGGGCATTTAGTAGGGACAAGTTGCCATCCCAGCCCAACCAGTGATAAGGAAAACGATAATGCTATGACTATTGTCAGAATTGAGTCATGCTGAAGATGCTTTCATCTGATAATTGTGTTCCAGGTATGACCAGACTCTCTTCGAGGATGAAAACAAGAACCGAATGATGGAGACAAAGGAACTCTTTGAGTGGGTCCTGAAGCAACCATGTTTTAAGGTTTTCTTATATCACTTCTACAGTTAAACATTTGAATTTTATTGATATGATGGATGTCTTTTTTCAGCTTATTTTTGCCAGTTTTTTCTCTTGATTCCTTTCTGATCATTGTAAACATTTTGCACCAAGCTGAGAGACTTTATGTCAAGATTGTTGAGAATTTTTTTCTTAATGACTTTTGTTTATTTCCTTTGTGCAGAAAACATCCTTCATGCTGTTTTTAAACAAGTTTGATATATTCGAGAAGAAAGTTCTGAAAGTAAGGGCTGATAAAAGCAGCATACAACATCTTACTCATACCTGAAAAAGCTTACCAGTTTGGATCTTTGATATTTCTCTGTATTCTAGGTGCCTCTAAATGCATGTGAATGGTTCAAAGACTACCAGCCGGTTTCAACAGGAAAACAAGAAATTGAGCATGCATATGAGTAAGCATCTTTCTGGTTGTTTTTCTTTGGAAAATAGGAATTGAAATCCCTAAGGCATGATCTGTGATAGTCTTGGCCACTAAAAGGTCTGGGTCATACTCTTTCCAATTTGGTTATTTCCCTTGCTGTTACTGGCAATAATGCTATACTCTTCTTGGTTGGCAGTTGGTTTTTGATTTAATCCCATGAGCTGCAGAGAAAATTGATTATAAATATAAGTGAATAAGAGGTTGTGTTGAAGAGGCAAAATGTATGTTTTCCTACAAATCTTAGGTTATAGCTTTCTTCTGTCTCCAACACCAACCCCATGTTCGTATTGAAAGGAAACCAAGCCTTAGCAGCTGTTTTCCACTGGGCAATTATAAGATGGGCCTTTAATTAGGTGGCTTCAATTGGTCGGGAACCCATTGAGGGTAGATGGTATTATTGTACCCCTTCCTGTTTTGAGCTCCTTCTTGGTTGTGCCTTTTTTATCAGTGTCTACATCTTGTATGTTTCGGGTTGCTCTTTTGGTGCCTCTTTTAAATGTGTATATGTTCTTATTTTTCTATCAAAATAATAGTAATATCTAGATTCTGGAGTTACCAATTCTTCTCAACAATTGTTTGGCATTGGTTCATGTATTCGATGACCATTCCATGTCATGAAACTTGGCCTGCAGGTTCGTTAAGAAGAAATTTGAAGAGTTGTATTTTCAGAGCACTGCTCCTGATTGCGTGGACCGGGTCTTTAAGATTTACAGAACCACTGCCCTTGATCAAAAGCTTGTGAAGAAAACTTTCAAGCTGGTAGATGAGACTTTGAGAAGGAGAAATCTCTTTGAGGCTGGCTTGTTGTGACCATGGAGCAATTTCTGAGAAAAAGCATGTCAATATTTCGAAGAACTTGATCAGATTTTTGGCATTACATTCCGAAGGAACAAGCCCACCAACTCAATTCACCTCTGGTATATCAAATTCATCAAATTCTATATGTTAAAAAAGTTTTGGATTCCCATTTCTTTTTAATGCTAAGTTAAAAGTACTTTGATTCTTTCCCCATGATTTTTTCTTGGTTGGTGGTTTGGCTTTTGGGGAAAGCTCAGCCCCAAGAATCTATTCTATTGTTTGGTTGTTGCTTTTTGTGGGTCTTGAATCATCATCATACATGTTATAAACTTCATTCTTTGATCCGTATACAGCTCATTTTACCTATAATTTTTTTTTCCTAACAAGCATTGTGAAAGAGTTAATTATAGGTGTAGGTTTTTATAATTCTGTGTTTTTCATTTTGCATGTTGTGAATCAAAACTGAGCTGATTCTTAGCATACACCATGTGTCAAACGGGGATTTCGGGATATATAGTAGGAATTTATCAGGAAACTTGTGTTTCAGCTCATTGATTGAGGAATAATTATAAAAGGCATAAAGAATGAAATACACATTCAGCTCTAAAAGTAATTCATGCTTGCATACAAGATCTAAGTATTACTTTAATAAACTATGGTGACTATCTTGGCATAATTTAATATGATAGTATCTATGATATTAAGGTATTACTTAGATATTATCATACCTAAAATATAATTATTTTTCATGAATATCTTTTTTACAATTATTTTAAAATTAATGGGCTGAAAAACAAGTTTCCTTTTGTTTTTTCCTTTCCCTTCATGGTACGCTGCATTCAGGATCATTTGATGGCAGAAACTGGAGACCTTGCCTGGTATTGTAAGCTTTAGCCAGTACTGTTCGCTTTGAACGTCAGGTTTCAGGAGGGCTAATTGCAGAACGGAAAATTTTCGAGCCCAGGCAAAGCGTGGTGGTGGCGCGCGCCGCTGCCACGGCACCACTAGCCCAGGCCTGTACTCTGTGTCAAAGTTGCCATTTTTTGATTTGATATGAGTCAGATCCCTATCTTTGAGGCGGGTCCTTGTATGAAGATCTAGTGTCAGTTCTGTTTTTGTTTGGTTTTGTGTTTTTGCAAATCAGTAATACCGTTTTATTTGGTTTCCTTGTATGGTCCTTGGATTTTGAAGATTAACCGTTGGATGTTTTGACCGGTTTGTCATTGTACCTCTCGATTAATCTTTATAGAGTCTTAAACTTAATAGTTGGCTAAACGTCTGAAAGGAATTCGAACTTTTGATTATTGGGATAAACCCTAAGAGCCTAATTGAGCTACCTTTTACGATTTATTTGGTTTCTGTTTTGGAAAATTATTCTTGAGAACAAATGGTCACTTGTTCAAATCCCTAAAGCCATTTATGCCTTCTGGCTCTGTTGTTAAATTCAGTGGTTTTGTGTGGGATTACCAATATGTGCGACACCTACTAAACATCTACTGCTATAAAAACTATTCTATCAATCTTTTTCGAAAACATAGAGAACATTATAATTATGTTTTTTTGAATTTAATATTTTTTATGTTCTTGTAGTTTTTTTTTAAAAAGGGAACCAAATAGTGTTTTTATGTTTCTTCCGGGACAACTAAACTCTTACTATAATATAAGAATTTGCTCCCATCGCACTCGAACCGAACTCGGGACCTTTCGCTTTGTCGCTCATTTTTCAAATATCAACATTTTATCACACGAATAGTTAGCGATGGACTTCTCTTGTTATTCATGAACAAAAGTTTTTGAAATCAGAATAAAATAGCCTACCATACTGCGCTACTTTTGTGGTGTAAGGAAAAAAGGGGGTTTGGCAATCTCTTCTTCTTGGATGCTATAGGGGTGTGTTTGACTATATAATGTAGAGTAATAATGAAAATGTCATTACCCCTTAAGAATCATTCCATGTTTGATAAAATTAGTTATGAAGGAATGAAATGGAAACTAGTTCAAAGGGGAATTAAATTCACTTTTAAGTAGGATTTGGATTCCTTAGATATAACTAGTATTATAATTCACCATTCTCATTTTATTTGATAACTATTCACCATTCTTCTTAAAAAACATAAAAAATTAAAATTACTATTTTACCTCTAACCTTCATCGAACAGCCTAATTCCAATGCACACCTGATTCAAATTATGTTTTGCTGTATCTTTGGTATTTGAGCTTTCTTTGATTGTAAAAATTTTAATTTATACGACGAATTGCATCTCTCAATAAATAAAATCAATTTAATAAAGATAAAACTCTGTTTCGCATATGCAATCTAGTTTTGACATTGAACCTTTAATAATTTAAAACATTTTATGAAAGTTACGTGATTGAAAATCCAAAAAAATTGTCTGGAATATGTTTTGAATTTTTATTTACTTTTGTGAGAAAATACTTTAATATTTTATTTTATCATTAAATTTATAATATTGAGAAAACATTTTATAAAGCTGTTACATAAAATCTAAGAAGGATTCTCTGAAGAATTTTGTTCTAAAAACCAAAAAATACTTTGAAAATTATTTATATATTAAAAATAATTTTAATTTCTAATATTTTATTTTTAATCATATGACTATAATTATTTTTATAAAATGAAAATAATGGAGAATAATTAAAATATTTAATCAATGAATGACCTTTTTTTTAAAGCTCTAAAAGTTTTAAAGTATTATTGTTAATTTATTTATTTTTTATTCTAATTTTTAGTATTAACAAATAATGAAATAAAAATAAATAATCATTTTTATGTAAGATTTTTAAAATAATCAAAACACGAAGAATGAAATCAAATTATTGATTTCATTCTTAGAAAAATAAGAATGAAATGGATTGTTTTTTTCTCATTCCCCGTTCTAACGCATCAAACACACCCTGTACGTATTTGCCAATCAGAAAACGGGGAAAGAGAACAAAGTCTTATTTGTTTGTCTTTTATGTTAGGTTTTATTTAATTGTATCCTAGTCTTATTTTCATTTCCTTTTTAATATTTTATTTATCTTTCAGTCTCATCTTTCTCCATATATCAATGACATAAATCATCAATATTTTTATCTTTTATTTTTTTTTAAACGAATAAACTTATAATTAATCGTGGAATACAGACACAAAATTCATGATCCACTAAATTGAAAAAAAATAATGATGATGCATGGTTTTGTGTTAATAAGGATGTGAGTACAATCCTTTACAATATTCTTTGAGCTAGAGAAATGTAAACTTTCATTTGACGGGGATACACACATTTATTATTGAACTTATTTAATATTTATTAAAAACTTAAAATAAGTTAAATAATTTTAAAATATAATACAAAAATAATTTATTAATTTCAAATTTATTTTTTATTTTTCTTTCCCTTCTATTAGAATTCCTCCATTTATAAGAACACTTAGATAAAATTTATTTTCTCTTTATGTTCAAATTTCACCCAATTTGAAACCTTAAATCTGAAAATTTAAACTAAAAATAAAACATAAAAATACATATTAATATGATTTGAACCCAATAAAATTTTTTGTGGTTAGTCACATCGAGGAAAGAAACCGTGTGGGCGCGGGTGGAGGCAGGACATTGAAAGTAGGAATACTTCCAAAATTAAAAAATTAGTTGGGTTGGCACCACCGGCCAGGGCCAGCCCCACCCAACATACACCAACACAGCTGAACTATTCCAATGTTGTTTGGAAAGAACTCACTTAAAACATCAAATAGAAGATCAAATCTCTCATTCGACGCCTTATTTTATCATCGTTTTATTTGATGCTTCAATAAACATTATCTAATCTGCGAACAAATTCCAAAACGAATCAAATTAGCCTATTTAAGTTAGCTGTTGAAAAAAAAATTATCATTGAAAAGAGCTGTTAGTGACCCGCCACAAGATTGATGTTTATATTTTCTCCTGCATCATTTACATCTAAAAGTTGAAGTATCAAATCGATGATCAATTAATAAGCCAGACAAAGACCTTTAAAAGATTGGCATATCAAATCGACAATTACCACTACTTAATTGCCACGCCCAATCAAGCCGTTTAAAAGACATACATCATCTATATATATATATTAATTTTTGAAATGAGGTACTTACATTATTTTCATTCTTGAAATAATATGGGAGTCACCAACACAGTGGTATGTTTAGCATATATTCATGTCAGGCCCCCATATGGGCTGTTAGCACTTGGCTTTATTGTGATTCCCCTAGATTAGATTCTTCATGCACTTGAACTAAGATTTCCCTTTTCTATCTCATCTTCTGGTATAATTGTGTTTGATAAAATTTCTATTGATCAATAAAAGGGTTATATTCTTGTCAATTCGCATAACACGGAATTATTTGGTTTAATTATTATATTAATTAATATTTAACCCAAATTGACCCATTTAATAGGTTATTTATATAAAATATTAATAAATTAATTATAATCCATATTATTTTAAATGACCAAATTAATAAATGGGTTACTCATGTCATCTCATGTTATTTTTACTTGATAATTATTCGTGTTCGTGTTAGGATTAGCGAATACAATGGAATAACATGACCCCCAAAGATACAACCATATTACTAAGTTACGGCTTAACATATGGATTTATAATCATTTGGGCTTCCTCTCCTAACAACAACTAGCTTTTAAGGATAAGTTATATCCAAGTTGTTATAACTTTGGTATCAAACCTATTTATTTCTTAAAGATGACCCTTGTCTTGGAATTGTGGTTATAGCTTTTATAGGTTTTTTTTTTAATTTAATAATAATAATAATTATTATTTTTGAAATCAGGTACATACATTATCTTCATTCTTGAAATATATGGAATCTGGTATATTTAGCCTATATTCATATCAGACCTCCCATATGGGCTGTTGGCATTATTATGATTGCCCTATATTATATTCTTCATGCCCTTCAACAAAGATTTCCCATTTCTCTCTCATTCTTGGGTTCTATTTTTCCTTACATTTTCACTCTTTTTTCAATCTTAGTCTAATTGAAGTGATCACTAATTGAATTGAAGAAAAAAATTTCAAAACTAGTTTTTTGCTCTTATATCGATATCATTGAAAGACTCGCTACTCCATAAACAAAAGACACTTAGATTAAGGTTTGTTTTTTCACTTAATCGCCTAATGTAACTTTTTCGGAAAATTAACGTCAATAAAGACTTAACATTAAGATGTTTCTGTTTGCTTTTAATATTGTGTAGCTGAAGAGGGTTTATTAAATTAATGTATTATTTTAAGTCATTCCGTTCTCTCGCTCTTAATGGCACATGTTTAATTTAACGAATCGGTTTTTAATGTGTTTGAGCTTATTTTCTCAACCGATAATTTTGCCTGTGTATCATACTCATAAAACCCGGTAAATTAAATTTTCAAAAATTGCAAAACGCATTAAAATAATAAATTATCATAATTCGTCGAAGTAAGCTTTAAATTTCTAGATCTCGATAACAACTGGATCGCGCTCGTTAAATTGTTTCACGGGAATCTAATGATCAAAAAGTTTCTGGTCGACTCGGTGCATAAACTAAATTTTTTCGATTGTTACAGCCATTACAGCCACTCAAAGGACGAGGATTTTTCATTTGTGGTAGAAACGACCAATGAAACAAAAGATGGAATCATCATATCCAAAATAATAATTAATGTTTCCTACCCTCGATTATATTTTAAAATAATTTTTATTATTTTATTTTTATACTTTAATATAAATAATAATAATTATTATAATTTTTAATAATAATTTTATAAAAATTCATAATATTTTTTATTTTAATGAAAATATAGACTTTAATATAATAAAAATAAAAAAGTAAATATAAAAATTAAAATTTAAAATAAAATAAACTGTATAGTTCAATTCTTTCATTCCCCGCCTCGTTTAATTTTAAATGGTATGCAGCCAGACCAAAATAAACGAGCTCGGCCTAGGGACGACCGCTCTCTGGCCCCAACCCTCCCACACACAGCAGAGCCAGATATCACAAATTTCTTCTTATCTGACAACGACGAGCTTTTCTATTTTCATGAAACCACTTTTGTTTAAAACCAAATATTTTCTACTTTTATATTTTAGAATCCTTTTTAAAAATTTGAATAAAGTCATTTAAAATTTTAAAATTAAATTATTTAATAAAGTCTATTCAACTTTCAAAGATTGCTCAAAAAAACAAACAATACCTTAATTTAAACTTCATTCCACATCAACGTGTACTCTTCAATGCATTTGTTGATTTCTAGTATGAGTTTGAGAACTAAGAATGACGATCATAATTATATAAATTATTAGATGAAGTTGTAAGATCATATTCATATTTGTCTTCATTAAAAAAAAGAAGTCATATTTGTCTTCTTCAACCTTACGTAGCTAAATAAAACTTTAAGACAAGGTTCAAATATGATGGTATACATGATTAAATAAAGTCATAAAAAAGGTGAATTTTCTTGTCACAAATAAAACATTCATTAATATACAATCGGTTTAATTAAAAGAACACTAGATTTATCATACTCCACGATTTAATGGATTCTTAGTGGGGGGAGTTTGTTGGACAACTTGCAACCCATGATTTGTTGGCATTAATATATTTTTTATACAAAATTAAATGTTTCGTCTTATTCAAGCTTATTAGCTAATTAAAACTTTAAGACGAGATTCAAATATGATGGTATATGTTGTTAAATAAAGTCATCAAAAACTAAATCATATTCTCTGCCAAACAATTCTATAACTATTCCTTACCATAGTTTTAAAAAAAAAGATAAATAAATTTTGGATCTCAAACATTGAACGTTTCAAAAAGAGTGGAATGGCTAGTAATAATTAGAAATCTGATTCTACTCATATGATTTTAGTCTATCGATCAAATATCCCTTTATTATTAATTGAATGGGAACAAACAAGGTTTGATTTCGTAACTTTGAACGAAGGGGTTTTTCGGTAAAATAAAAAATAAAACATAAAATTTGGATTATTTTGTAGTTTTGAATCATGTATTTTACAATTAATCTTTTTTTTTTAATATATATTCCTATAAAAAAAGATTTTTTTATATATACTTTTTCATTTTTCACATGGAGAGTCATAGTGGCAAAAAGTGGAGAAAACACAAGGGAAATTGGAGCCGTCTCTACCCGCCAACGAATAACCTCTTAAATGGGGGTGATGTGATCAAAGGAAAACCGAATATATTTCCTTCTCCACGTTTTCTCGAAAATGGTGGACCGACCTGTTCCTTCCCATTTTCCCTTTCGAAGCACCTGGACAGAATATAAAGCATATTCCATTCCCTTGATTACTTTCTCTCTATTTTGAAATTTTCTTTCTTCAAAACCCTATTTCTTGAATGCCTTCATCTACTGTTGCAAGTTTGGAACCTTTTCTATCTCGTGTTCTTTTCAGGTTTGCCTTTTAACTTTTCGTTTGCTTTTTATTTTCCTTTTTTTCCCCTTCCCCCCCGAAAAAGAAGGCGAGGAAATGGAGGAAAGAAGCGTGAATGAGTTGGAATGTGGCCCCTTAGATCCTTTCAGCGTTTTTTTAGGTGGGAAATTTTGTTTTGACTTGATTGTTAGATTTGGCAATGGTGGATTCTTCGGGGGCACAGGATTGTTCTTTAAGAAGTTGCGTTTAATTTGTGATTTATAGGGTTTGCATTGTTCTTGGATTACTGTGATGTTTGCTTTAATGGTTCTTGAATTTGAGGAGATTTTGTGGGTTGGTTAGAGTAATGCTATTCTTTCCTTAACGGTTTCTCTCCAAATAGACGCATTGGGCAAATGCTGATGATTTTGCAGAAAATTCCATGCCGAAGAGGCTGAGTGATGATTTAGGTTTTTCTTATTTTTATTTTGCTTGAAATGTATTCTTCACTGCCAGAAAATTTTGAGGAATATTAGAATTCTTTATTCTGACCGAGGATTTATGCAGGGTTTTGAAACATCTCCCAATTCAGATAGTTTGTGGCTTTTGATTGCGAGCCAATAACAAAAATGCGGAATAATTGGTTGTTCTTCATGGACCCTGATGGGTATTCTCCATACGTTTATCCCATTGAATCCATATCAAATGGTTTTGGGTGTCACTTGCTTTCCCATGTGACTTCATTTGTGGACAACTCTGTTTATGGATCTCGACACTTGTATGCCCCGGGCAGTGCAGTTCTTCAAGAAGCATTTAACTGCTTTTCGAGATTTGCAGGTGCAGTTCTTCTGTGGCTCTCTACTGGATCAAATTCCAGTATTAGGCACAGGTCGTCGGGTGATCTACACGTTTCAGAACCTAAAAACTGGAAATCCTGCACAAAATTGGATCAAACTTGTTTTTGTAAGCATGATCTTGCTGGATTTTACGTCGGTTCTAGGTCAAAAGGAAAAGCATCTGGCTGGTTGCCTTTTGCTAAAGTTTCAAATTTCACAATTAGACGATTCTGTGGACAAATTCAAGGGATTGAATCAATTCCCGTGTTCACATTAGCAGCTACTCTGGTACCGCCATTGGACAATATGTGAGTCTTCCCCATTTTACCTGTCTGCAATGGCATATCTGAAGATCTAATTTGTCCTTTTTTTTTCCTTTCGTTTGAAGAATTTTTGTTTCTGAATGCTTCTCTCTGTTGGTTCTTATCAGAACTCCCAAAGTAATGGCTGTTCCATTGGAGGATACTGCTGTAAGGCCCTGTGAGGTTGAGCACCATAGGTCTGCTCTTTTTCCTTTTCCTGATTTAAACTGGACAAGACATGCAGTTGAGCCCAGGACTGGCATTGAATTCCCTACAATTTTAGACGACATGTTAGTTGGAGAAAATGATTCCAATTCAGAGGTTTTTTTATTAGACTCTAAAGCTGTTGTTTTATTGATGTCTGTCATTACTAGCATACTGTTTTTTCCATGGTTCAGCTGCATCTATGTATAGTTTTGTTACTGAGATTCAATTATTTGTTATAATGAGCATGTTTTAGAGAACACGAGAAGCCGAAGCAAACTTATTCATGTTTCATCAGTTTTTGTCATGACAAAGTCTATGCTTCATGGCGTATATTTGTCTGATGAGTACATTGTCTTCACAAGATGCTTTAACAATTTTGTATGAGACTTCTTTTTAAATAGCTTGACTCTCCTCCTCTGTTGATAGTCTTCTTCTTCTTGGTTGAGATTTCACTTTCTTTAATTTTTCCTATCTACTCATTTTGATGTTCCCCTCTGTATTTCAGGTTCTCGTAGGAACTGGATCCAGAACTATGAAAATAATAAAAATAAAGTCTCTGAAGGTTTATGCTTTTGGTTTCTGTAAGCACTTTTGGATTTCACTCAATTCTTCTTCATTTTACTATCCACCTCTGCAAGATGTTTCCTGTCATTCATTATGTTAAATTTTTCCTTATAGATGTTCATCCTTTCTTGGTTTGTGAGAAGTTGGGACCAAAGTATGCTTCTGTTCCAGTGGATGAATTGAATAAACGACAGGATTTTTACGAGGATCTTCTCAGGTACTTTCGCAGTTATTATGCCAAACATATTGTTTCAGTTCTTCTAGTTTCCTTTTTGGGCAGTATCAATGCTGTTTTTGTTGTTGTTTATTGAGAATTAAATAGAAGTTTGTTAACAATACATAAAGGATAAGTTTTTGCTTGGGATGATTCCTTTCTCTGTAAAATTCTTGTTCACAAATAACAATATTCTTTAAAGCTTCTCAATCAATCAAAAAAAATATATATATATTTAAAGCTTCTCTAAGGTCATTGCCTCTTTTCATTGAAATTGTCAATTAAATGTTCCTTAAAATCTTTTACAAGAATGGTACTTGGTTTCCACCTCTAAGTTCTGGCAAGAAATAAGGCTGGAGAGCTTGCACCAATGGTTATTTTCAGCTTGCATCTCTCTTTTTTTTTCTTTTTCCTTTTGGCTTTGATTTTGATGAATTCTTCTTTTTGTTTTCTGCATTGGTTATCCCCCTTTCTTATATATAGGTTATCCCACATTCCATTCCTATTCCCAACCAAGACCCTTACCACCTGAACCAGGCCTCAAGGGTAAGATGACAGGTCTTTCCCGTGTTCCAGATTGTTACTTATTATTATAAATAGTTAAACAAATTCACATTTTCCCGCAATTCTCATTGAGTATATATGTTTAACACTGGAAATTTTGAATTTCTCCTAAAACTTCATGTTCCAACACCACATTTTTGTGCATGGAAGGTTTAGATTTTTGGGTGTGGTGACTCTTGAATTTAAGGTTTATGATCTGGAGTTACCGCACCAAGAAGTATCTTTAGACAGTTGATGAACTTTTTCTGTGGTGACTCATAAATTGAGGGTTGCAGGGCGGATGTCAACATGACTGTTAGGCTTGTGGTTAATTGCAACGGGATGAAAATCAACTCTGTGAAAGAGTAAGTTATCTTTCTTCTTTCGATAAAAAAAAAAAAAAAGGTTATCTTTCTTCTCAATATTTCTTGTAATATTAAATCCTGAATATTTTTCATCCTTAGTCTGGATTGAATTGTTCTCAGTACTTAAGCTTAATTTTCACCTATGTTTCCGTTTTTTTTTGAAAAATAAATTTTCATTTTCTATCTGGTTACTTAATTCTATTGGTTCATACCATTTTCTGAGTCATTACGGGTTTTGGGGAACTATGCAGAGGTTTGAAATTTTTTCATCATTAATTTTGGTGTTACTATAGAAAAATAAACCTGTGCTAACAATAACCATTAGGTGGCACTTTGATCTGAAGATATGCAAACAAAATAAAGTTGTCCTATTGATATGTCAATTGCCTATATAGTGTTGTTAACACGAATTCTTTAGTGGATTTTTTGGCTTGGCAAGGGTGTAGGTAGGGTTCGCAGCTTTTTTTGGGGTTGGTAGGATCTTCGCAGGCTCCATCTAGTTCCTTTTCGTTCACTTCCAGTGTACTTTTTGGAACCTCTTGGTTCTTTTGGTCAATATACTGTTTTTTTATCAATCGAAATAAATAAATAAATAAATATATATATATATCTATATATATATATATATATATATATATATATATATATATATATATATATATATATATCAAGAAAATTGCAACTGAAAGTAACGCTTGATGATAATGATGTTTCCAGAGAGATTCATCCACTTGACTTTAATAAATATAATGACATTTGTTGGCATTGAGCTGGGGGCTTTAGTAAGTGTTGCAAATTCATGGGCAAGACCTCCATTATGCAATGTTGGCTCTATGCAACATTTGATGTCAGAGCCAAGAAAATTTGGACAATATTTTTCTATTTAACCCATGCCATCCCTTTGTGAGTTCCAAGTAACACCTTGGGTATTGTTGTCCCAATGGTGCCGAAGGGCTAGTATAATCATCCATACGTGCAAGCTGGATATTCTTGTTGACTAACAATATGATATTTCCAAGAATATTGATAGATAGAAGGAGCCCATTATAGGGATAAGATTGTCATGGTTTGCATATCTTTTTGTCTGAGCGTCAAGTTACCTTGGCCCAGGTTGGCATGGTGAGCTAATTAATTTGGCTTGTTTTGGTTATGGCTCATATTAGGTTTGATTGCATTTGCCTAGAACTTTACTGGATTGACATTGTATATTCTGTTGTTTTATTCGGTGGATTATGCTTTAGGCTTTCAAGTTTCAATTCTACAAATCCTACAATAGTATGAAGCCTAAATTCAAAATTATTTTCTGAGCCAGGCCCATTGTTGGTTCATTCTTTCTGGTTTACGCCCTGATGTTTGAATCACATTGATAAATTATGAAAATTGATGAAGAAGTTAAATGCTATCTTTCCATTTATCAAAAACAAAGAAGTTAAATGCTATCTTTCCTCATTGTGTGCTTTAATTTTATCTATTGCAGTGCTTTTGAGAAATCCCTTCGAGCCCGATTATTGAAGGTAAATAAAATCTGCTTGTGAAAATTCATTTTGGTGGTGCTATGCTTATTCTTTGAGGTGATCATTGACAATTTTATTACCTTTCATAAGACAAACCCAGACACCGATTACCAATGCATGACAACATTTGGATCTTATTTCACACAAGATATCCCATTACCTGTGGTATTTCTCTATTCAATCTCACAGTTGATTTTTCTTTATTAAACATCATGGAGTATAATCTAACTTTAGTGGAATTCTTCAGGGGACGACAATTGATTTTCGGAGGACGGCTGAAGGACAACTAATCACTGAAAGTAAGTCATTTGATCGAAAAGTCTTATACAATGAAACATGTGATAATGGAACATGTGAAACACGTGATAATGGAACATGTGATGAAAAAAAAAATTGAAACATGTGATAATGGACAACTAATCACTGAAAGTAAGTCAAAACACGTGATAAGTGTTGCATTTGTTTAGACTCATCTGCATGATTACAACTGCCTAAAGTTTCCATCAACGTTTTCCATGATGTTGCTTAGGCCCCTCTAAGCCAACCCACCCAAGTTCCTACCAAGGTTTCCTTAATTAACCACCAGAGATAGCAAACAAATGGGTCATGTTTTAAAAGGAAAGCATAGAAACCACATATTATTACCGTGTTGTCCCATATCGCCTAAAGAGATGAAGGTTAAAGATCATATATGTAATACTTTAATTCAACACTATCAAGACATTTTCTTGAGGACGTAGGCCCAACAGAGAAGCAAAACTAGGACGGGTTAGTGGGAAGCCTTGTGTGCGCCACTGTAGTCTTGAACCGATAATACGAAAAGAGTCAAGGTTACTGGGGCCAGTATTAGAGCTTGATCTCTAGCTAGAAATGTGTGTCAGCGAGACGCTTTGGCCCCCAAAGGGTGTGGATTGTGGTGTCTCACATCGCCTAAAGAGAGAGGAAGTTTGAGGTCCATATATGTAAGACTTTAACTCAACACTATCGAGCCTTTTCTTGAGGGCGTAAGCCCAACAGAGAAGCTAAACTGGGATGGGCTGGTGGGAAATCATATTTGCCCCACTGCAGCCCTAAACCAGATAATATCGGGTGAAGAGTTGGCTCATTGCAATTATGCTCACAAATATTAGAAGCAGTCTAGGCTTGCAGGACAAGAATCTAAGTTTTAGGCAACTGTCTTTATATAGTAAAGCTTTGTAAAAATATATGCATATAAACATCCTAGGGAGGTTACATCAGCAACACCTCCTCTAAGCTACCATAAGCCCATGCATCTGCCCGCTCACTAGTATTACTGTGCTAAGCCGCCTTGATTAAGAGAGTTAAACCTATTTTCTTCACCCAAGTCTTGGTACCATCTTTAAATCGACTTTGGACATCATCAAACCGCTTGAATTAACAATTGCCTCTTTGCGTGCAACTAATGCCCCTTGTTGTTAGCTTCTCTCAACAGACATCTCATATCATACTTGATATTCATGTAGCTAGGCATGCATGCTCCATATCTTATTATCTTGTAGTTAGCTTAAAAGGATTTTATGGGTTTCCTGTATTCCCTTCTCCTAGTTGCATTTTCAGTATTCCCTTCTCCTAGTTGCATCCATTGATGTTTGGCTAGTCTCTCGATTCTCATGAACTGCACTTCCATGCTAAGCTATAGCCTGCTTTACAATGCAGTTCCACTCTCTACATGATTAGGAACGAGCAATTTGTCTAATTGTTTAGATTTTATACAGCTTCTCGAGTTTGATATGCACAAACTTACTGTGAAACATCATTTGTGCAGTTGAAGGCAAAACGATTGGAGTTGTTCATAGCAAGGACCTTTGTAGTAAGTTAATTCCCGTTTTCAAAAATTCTTGACTTTGCTAAGATTCTAACACAATTCCACTTCCAGGGGCTTTCTTCGGCATGTACATTGGAGATGTTCCTGTGTCTCACCAAACAAAAGAAGAGATCGGTAGAAACGTTGCTAATATCATCAGGAGGTGCTAAGATGGAAGCTGGTTCGTTCATTTCTGCCGTCGTCTTTCTCCCTTTTTAAAGGGACAACCCTGTAGCAGGGCTAATGCAGATTAGTAGCTTCAATTCTTTGTGGGGATTTGCAGGGGCAAAAATTGGTGCCCTGATTAGTTTCTTTCTAGTAGAGTAAGGAAAAAGAATAGATTACAGACATTTCCAGGAGGAAATATACATAAATATAGAAATATCATTCTTACCCACAACGCGCAACATGTGGCCTTGAAGTGGGGATGTAAACATTTAGAGCTGGTGTATTCCACCAGATTGTATTATACTATTATCATGTTGTCTACATATGCATACTAATGCTCTATTACTATTTGTTATTGCCCAAGGGTCATTTTCCTTGTTTCCAAGAAGTTGTGATTTTGTCATTGATGAATTCCCATTACAATTGGCGGTTTAATTAACATTACTTATTGGATCTTGTAATTGATAAAATCAAACACCAATAATCTATTTGAAACCCTTGATTTCAGTCTACTATATAAATGCGAGGAACTTCAAAATATAGGGAAAAACTGTATAAATTCCCATTAGACTTATAATCGTATGTCTAATTTAATCCCTCAGTTTTTTTTGGTTCATAGATGTTCTCAACTAAAGTGTCATAACTCATTCATGGATTTGCATAAATGGACAAGCATGAGCTATTAACGTGACACTTTATCTTAACCCGCATTTATCGTCCGTTTGTATTCTCGTGATGTTGTTTACTTAATGAAGCATGACACTAAACATCAGATCATGACGGAAAAAATCTTAGGGCCTAAATTGAATATATACTGATTAGGGATATTTATGCACCTTTTATATATATATATATATATATATATATATATATATATATATATATATATATGACATTTTTTGTATAAGTAGACTAGTAATGTATTTGAATAAATAAAACAATTAACGTCGTCATGTTGGCAGAAACTGAAATTATTGTATGAATAAAATAGAAAAAATGCTGACAAATAGTGATTGTTGAGAAAGCTGATAAGATCAGGAAACCCATATTCAGAAAAAAAAAATGGTATTACAACATGGGTGGGAGGCAAAATGTGTGTTATGTCGAGTGGATTTTTCTCAAACCATGACTTAAAAAATCTGGATGTGATGTCAGTCTTCCTAAGCATGTTTTGACATATTTATTATGTAAGAATAATTATATGATAGAAATTCTTTTTTTTTTTGAAAGAATATGATAGAAATTCTTAAAAATTAACTTAAGTTGTATGCACTTATTTATTAAAGCACGAATCTAGACTAGGCCAAGAAAGAGCATATGCCCCCCAAAAATAAAATAAAATCCCTGATAGATACTTTTACCTCATACACAGAAAAAAAAAAAAAACTTTTCATTGGACTAATAAATAGTAAATACCACAATCTCCTTATTTTTAACCTCTTGAAATATTTCCTCTATTCGTACCCTAAATCTCCATTTCCTTCTTAGAATTATTACTTATATCGCTAAAAGATAATATCCATTTAGTTAAAACTTTTAATAAAAAGCTCATAGCATATTAATTATTTTTATATAATAACTTGAATTATACTATATAAACCTAGATTTCTATTTGTTGGATTTTTTTTTTTCATATGAGTGTAGCATTTACACAATCTTTTTTCAATATATTTTTTAATCATTTTTCATCGTATTACACCACTTTTTCCTTGACAAAAGCGACGAGTGCTTCCTCTGCTTCCTTTTTTTTTTTTTTTAACCAAAATAAGAAAATGATATAGTTAGGTAAACGAGTAGTCAAAACTGTTTCTCTAACCCCACGTTTCCAATTCCCATAACCCCACTTTTTCTCACCATCCAATCAATGATAACACACAAGAGATCAGCCAAACCCCCTAACCGCCAATAACCAACTCTTTCTTCCTTCCCGCCATCAAACAAAACCAGATCCACTACCTCTTTTATCATTCGTTTCCCCCAAAACAAACCTAGGAACAGATTTCAGAACAACCCTTAAACAGGGCACAACCCATCAGCCTCTGCATAAAAAATCATCTTTCTCGAGCTTTTGATTCTTAAATTGACAGAACCCTTCAACCCCTCCATAAAAAATTTTTTTTTTCTTTTTAATCTTTGGTTTTTGGAGTTTGATTTTTATTTCAAGAATTTGTTTTGGTTGATGGGGATGTTTGTGAGAACATCTGCTGCCATTGTTGTGGCATGGCTAACTTTGTTTGAAGGGTTTTTGGGGTTGGCTAAGGGCAGTGATTTTAACTACAAGGAAGCTCTGACAAAGTCCCTTATTTTCCTGGAGGCACAGAGATCAGGGAAGCTCCCTGCAAATAATAGGCTACCTTGGAGAGGAGACTCTGGTCTTCAGGATGGAAAAGAGGAGAATGTGAGATTATTTCCCTCCACCCTTTCCTGTTTTTTAAAACTATTGAGAACCGTTTTTGAAAATGAAGAAAACATCATTTTAGTGGTCATATGTAAATTTACTCATTTTCTATGAAATTACTATTTTCTGTCTTGTCCGTGAAAAGCTTTGAGCCTGTTTTTGAAAGCCGTTATTGGAACAGTTTTTGAAAGCAAGATAATACCATTTTGATGGTTTTACCTTAATTTACTCATTTTCTTTGAATTTACCATTTTCTGGGTTGTCCTTGAAAAACTTTGAGCCTAGTTCCTGTTTTTTAAATCAAAAACAGTTTTTTTAAAACACGGAGGACATCATTTTGGTGGTGTTCTCTGAATTTACTATTTTCTGTGTTGTTTTGGTTCCTATTTTTGAAAACACAATTTTGGTGGTGTTTTCTGAATTTACTCATTTTCTCTGAATTTACCCATTTTCTGTGTTGTCCAAGAAAAACTGAGTATGTTTGGTTCCTGTTTTTGAAAAATAGAGGACACCATTTTGGTGGTGTTGTCAGAATTTGCTATTTTCTGTGTTATCCATTAAAAACTTTGAACATGTAATGTTATCGAGAACAATTTTTGAAAACATAAAAAACATAATTTTTGAATTTACTCTTTGTACACAAAAACCGTTTTTCTTTCTTTTTCTGGGGTTTTCATCAAATATTTTATCCGATTGATTGTTTTTTGAATTCAGGTGGATCTTGTGGGAGGATATTATGATGCAGGAGACAACGTTAAGTATGGGCTGCCCATGGCTTTCACTGTTACCACTCTTGCATGGTCTGCTATCTTTTATGAATCAGAGTTGAAAGCAGCTGGTGAGCTTGATAATGTTAGAGACGCTATCAAATGGGGCACAGATTATTTTCTCAAAGCATATCCTAAGAAGAACCTATTGTATGTCCAGGTAAGGTTGCCTGTAAATTGTTTTCAAAAACAGTTATTTCTTAAAACAGTTCTGAGATTTTGTTTCATAAAATTTTCAAGGTGGGAGACCCGGTTCAAGATCATATGTGTTGGGTTAGACCCGAAAACATGGAAACACCAAGAACAGTGCTGAAGATTGATGATAAAAATCCTGGAACTGAGATTGCAGCTGAAACTTCTGCTGCCATGGCTTCTTCTTCTATTGCTTTCAGAGGTGTTAATCGAACATATGCTCGTAGGCTTTTGAACAAAGCGAAACTGGTATTTCACCATGATCTTTTGTTTTTTTTTGGGAGAATTAGAATGAGATCAATTTCAATTTTGTTTTTGTATGTGTTTTTGCAGCTTTTTGATTTTGCCAATTCACGGAAAGGAACATTTGATGGAGAATGCCCCTTCTATTGCTCCTTCTCTGGCTACAATGTAATCTTTCTCCACCCAAACTATTTATGAAAGAATTGTTTTGAAAACATAGAAAACTTGTTTTTGAGATAGTATTGGGCCTGTTTGTTTCCAACTTTTGAAAACTATGTAGTAGCCTAAAAAACAAGGAGGATAAGGAGAATACAGAGAATACTTTTGGTTTCAAGTTTTTGGTTCCTGTTTTTGAAAACTTATATTGAGATCAATTTTTTGAAAAACATAGATAATACCATTTTGATGTCCTCTGAAAACTGTTATTGTTAATTAAATTTAGTGTTATCTATGGTCAAAAGTGTTCTCCTGTGTTATCTAACAATAAAATAGGAACCAAACATACCTAAAAATTCAGAGAATAAAATTGCACTTATTTTCTAAATATAGTATTTATTGCGTTGTTCTCTAAGTTTTTCACAACAGAAAAACATGGGAACTAAACATGTTCTTTGTGGTAAATTGCAGGATGAGCTGTTGTGGGCAGCAACGTGGCTATACAAAGCCACAAGGAAGCCAAGGTACTTGAATTACATACAGGAAGAAACCATGAGTGCTAGTGTTGCTGAGTTCAGTTGGGACCTTAAGTATGCTGCTGCTGAAATCATCCTCTCTCAGGTTCCCCCCATCTCTTCTACTTCTTTTTTTTTCTACCCTTTTTTATTTACTTATTTATTTATTTGGTTGTTTTGTGCATCGTACTGTGAAAAATGCAGTTTTATTTTGAAGGGGAGAGCTTAGAGGCATTCAAGAACAATGCTGACAGTTTTATATGTTCAAATCTTCCTGACAGCCCCTACCACCAGATTTATATCACTCCAGGTAATTTCTATCCTTCCTCCCATTTCTTCCTTCTTAATCCTTCAACCCGAAAAATCATAAACCAAAAAAAAAAAGAAAAAAAAGGAATTATGATCTGAAAAGGGGTAATTTTATGTGATATACATGCATGGTTGAATTTGCAGGTGGAATGATACATTTGAGAGATGGTGCTAACACCCAGTATGTTACTGGAACAGCACATTTGTTTAGTGTTTATAGCGATATTCTTGCTCGATTTAATCAAAAGATTGTTTGTGGGGACAAACAATTTGAACCTGATCATCTCATGGCCTTTGCCAAACAACAGGTACTCCTGCTTAGGATAGTTTAATATGAATATTATGTTTCTTAACCCTTCACTCACATGTAACCCTTTTCTCGCACATGGAGAGTAGCATGTCCAGGCCGTCCAAGTAATGAGGTCCTTGGCCCGATTTGGGTTAGGCCAATATGCTTGTTGACTAGTCAATTATAGGCTTTGCATGTTGCTGAAGCCAACATGCCTTATATTAGGCAAGTCAAAGGGCCTGTTGAATAGGTTAGGCCTAAGATGAAACCCATGGCTAAACCTTTCTAAAAACGGGTTTGGGTTAGCTTGGGGTAGAAGTAGGCCTTGAGCTTTTTAGAGACCCATAATAGAGAGTCAAATAAACCAAATATAAGCATTCATAGACTTTTAAATAAATAAATAGACATTCAAATTACAAAGAAGTGACCTGATCCCAAAACCTCCGGTAGAAACCAGGCTTTGATATCATACTAAACAATCAACTATCCTAAAATCTCCAACTTTAAGATTTGGGTGTAATATAAATATCCTGCTCCTAACAACTTCTACTTCTATTTATATCCTCAATATTGATTATCTTCTAAAATAACATTGTAGATGGATTATTTACTTGGAAAAAACCCAGAGGGGAGATCATACATGGTGGGATTCGGAAACAATCCTCCAACACAAGCACACCATAGAGGAGCTTCGATTCCGAAGCTGCCGGAAGGCTCGAAGGTGAGTTGTGCCATGAGCTTTGTGTACTGGTTCAACAGGAGAGACGCAAACCCGAACGAGCTCACCGGCGCCTTCGTCGGCGGCCCCGACCGCAACGACAACTTCGACGATCATCGTTGGGATTCGTCCAAGACCGAGCCATGCACTTACGTGAATTCGCTCTCGATTGGCGTGCTATCAAAGTTGGCCATGCAACCACTAGCTTAATTATAACCCTAGATGATGATGTACGTGCAAAAAATTTGACCAAAAATGTGTTGTAGGTACATGGACCGTTCAGTATTTCAGAATAAAAATAGATTGTTGTTGCATTTGAAATATTTTTGTGGCATCCCATGACACTTCTTCATCTTTCGTTTATGTTTGATTGAAGAGGATATGGTAAGAGAAAAATGAATGGCAAGGACAATCTTAGGGGAGCAATAAGAATATATATTAGTTTCAAGGGAGTAAATATGAGCCAAAAGCTAATGTTTAGCTCACGGCTCATTGTGTCTATCGTAAGTGTTAGAGCGCTTACCAGGATGGGTTTATTAACTTAAAATTAAAGTGTAATGGAAAAGAAAGTTTATTTCTTTTCCAAAATTGAGCTACCCATACCAAAAGGGGTTTGTTGTTCAATGTTCACACTTGAGTCCCCTTTAAACCACTGAAAGAAAATTATACAATCCTATCCTAGTAAAAACTAGAACCAATTAATGGACCGTTAACTTCAAGGCCCCAAAAAATTAGTAACCACCCACATTTAAAAAAAAAAAAGAAAATTATACAATCCTACCCTAATGTACAGATGATGCACGATCATTCTTTTCTATAAAAACTTAAACAATTTATCATATTTAAAAAATATTACATTAGATTTTATCAAAAACCATAAGAAATATATTTATTATAATATTTTAAATAATTTTACATTAATACTTTAAGTTTGTTACATTAGTCCTCAAAACATTGTTTAATTTAACGATTGCAGACAGATTAAGAACTCCAACAAGGTTCAAATCTGAGCGAGGTGTGGCTGAGACAGTGATTTAATAAAAGTGAGGAGAGGAGATATTTAAAGATATGGGTCCTTCGTTATAACTATTTTATCTAAATGCTGATGCTATCGTTTAATTATGCATGTTTAATAATTGCTTAAGCTACGATATATTTGGTTTGTTTCAGAAATTAGTTTCTATTATCATAAATTTAGCCTTTCTTTTCTCTCTCATAGATTGTATGGGTGGGCTTCGCATGAAGGATATTTTTTACTTATATGAGAAACCAAATTTCTATTTCCTAATTATAATAAAGCATTTAAACACAATTCCCCCAAAAAAAATATTCAAACTTAAAAAATGGAAACTATTCCTCCATTACTTGAATGATATGTGAGCCTAGACTTTATTTCTAAGTACATTTTATTTTATGGAAATGTGAACTACACTCGTATTTTCTTTCATAACCTAATTGGCAGGCAGCTTCACGTGACGTCCTACCTAGTGTAGACAAAGAAAGCCCAAGTTTTGAAATGGGCCAAACAAAGCCAGCCCGACCGACCCAATTCATCACCTACACAATATATTTCCAAATCTAACTATTTTCCTTAAAACCTAAAAAGATGTAAAAAAAACACCTTTTTGTATAAAAATGCTTTTAGGGTTTGAGTTATAAGTTATAACGTGGGATTTGGGATAAAATATTCATAGAGATTTATTTAGATATTTTCACCCAAAATATAACATTTTTAAGGTTAGTTTTGCAGCGAATAGTTTTATTAATAACTTTTAGATTTATTACTTGAAAAAAAAAAATTAATTAAAATATCTCAACATATCCAAAATTTATAAATCTTATCTATCTTATATGTTTTTTCTTATAAAAAAAAAATCTATTTTAGACAAAACCTTTTACCGTTTAACGTATTTACATGAATCATTTAAAAAATGGTACTTTTAAGGAAACTTTCGTCGAAATAAGATAAAAAATTAATGCAATGTTAGATTTCCAAAATTAAGTTTGGAAAAATGATCTTTTAATAGAATCACCATGAAGGTGGTGGAAGAGACAAAGATCTTGTGAAGACCCAAATTTTCACATGTGAACCCACTAAACCTAACCGCATTGGACAAGGGGCTCGTGAGAGACAAGCTTTAATTTGTCTCTCCCATTTTTTAGTTTCTTTTCTACTCGGATTTGCATGTTCTTTTTTCTGTTTGGTTGATGAGAATGTGTATGAGAAAGGCATCTCCACATATTCTCCTGTCATACTTAGCTATTTTCTTTCTGTTTTTCGTAGTCGTTGCTAATGGCGGAGATTTCAATTATAAGGAAGCCCTCACAAAGTCTATTATTTTCTTTGAGGCGCAGCGATCAGGAAAGCTTCCCTCGACGGGTAGACTTGGATGGAGAGGAGATTCGGCTCTTGACGACGGAAAACTTGCAAATGCAAGCAATACAAATTTTGTCTGCCGGTTAGCTTTTTAAGAGAATATTTTCAAGTGAAAGATATCGAAAAATTTGCTATCTCGAATATCGCTTTTACACGCTTGATACCTGGAAAACTGTTTTTTATAAAGGTTTTTGAAAACATAAAAAACATCATTTTTATGTTTTTTAAAAACAATTATTGAGAAGGATTTTTGAAAACACAAAAACATCAATTGTGTTCTTTGAAAATTATTGTTTTGAGTGTTTTCTACGTTTTAGTGTTTTTCACAAATTTTGTATTCTCTGATCTTATTTAAAAATTTGACTTATTTTGGCTGTTTTTCAAAACAAAAAAAAACAGATTTCAATACATTCTTTTTTTTATTTAGAATTTTGATGAAGTTAACCGAATGTAGGTGAACCTTGTGGGCGGATACTACGATGCGGGCGACAATGTGAAGTTCGGCTTTCCAATGGCTTTCACTGTTACCACACTATCTTGGGCAGCTATTTTCTACCAAGAAGAGCTAAGATCAAGCGAAGAGCTCCAGAATCTTCAGGACGCCATCAAATGGGGCACCGACTATTTTCTCAAGGCAGCTTCTCGAAAAAATCGGTTGTACGTCCAGGTGAGTGTCCCACATCGGCCGGACACTAGATTTCGTGGGTTTGAAAATAGTATAAATAGTTTCCAGTTAAAGTGATTTTTTTTCTTTTTTAAAAAAAGGCTTGGTTTGGGTAAATCACTAAATCCTTTGATGGAGAAATGATTTTGTGTTGTGTTTGAATGGGGGGAGGGGATTAGGTGGGAGACGCAGTGGAAGATCATGAGTGTTGGATTAGGCCGGAGAATATGGATACGAGGAGGAGTGTGCTGGTGGTGGATGAGAAAAGTCCTGCTTCTGAGATTGCCGCCGAGACTTCCGCCGCCATGGCTTCTTCTTCCCTTGTCTTTAAAGCCTCTGATCACCCCTACGCTCGTTCTCTCCTCAATAAAGCCAAAATGGTATTTCTTTTTTTTCTTTTTTTTCTTCGATGATTTTGATTGAAAACCTAATTTCGAAAATTTAATCGCTCATCCATTTTTGGTATGGTTTTAACAAAAATACCTTTCTTAAACATAATACAGATATATGAAATAAAAGAGGCATTTTTGTAAAAAAAAAAAAAAAAAGTTAGATTCATAAATCATCATTATTTGTTGTCTTTTTATACAAATATTTGTTTTTGTCTTCTGATATTCACGTGAAAAGACAACCTTGGGCTTTGGGCGCCATTTTGAGTTTTAATGTAAGAAAAAAGGAAAAAGAAAGTTGTTTTTTTTTTTTCATATTTAAGTGCAATTGTTTGATACTGTATATGCAGCTTTTCGACTTTGCTGTAACATTTAAAGGAAGTTATGGTGGAGAATGCCCCTTCTATTGCTCCTACTCTGGTTATAACGTAATCTCTCTACCTTTTTGCCTCTTCTAATTCGGAAAAGATAAGAAAATTAAAAAATTAAAAATAAATTTGTTGTTAAATATCATTATTTTTAGAAATAAAAAACATACTAAAAATTCTTCATATAATATTTCCATTTCAAAGAAATAAATGTAAAAATAAATAAACCTTATATTTCAAATGTATACATTATTATATTCCATTCACATTCAAAACGAAGTCAAATTTTTTACGACAAATAACAGTCCGCGAAATATATATTTTATACGATTGATTAAAAGACAATTTGAAAACCAAATTTTGAAAATTTAATCTTTCCACAATTTTTGACATGGCTTACAAAAACCCCTCATTGCCCTTTCCTAAAAATAATCCTCCTTTTTTTCTATAGACTAGTGAATATATAAAATGATAAAAGACATTTTTGTCCTGAATAAATTATTTTTCCGAAAAATATATGGAAATGATTATTAGTTGTACAAAATGTTGTTTTATTTGAGGTTCTTTAACCAACATTTTCTATTTTATATAATGAATGACTGGTTTATCCTTACTATATACTCTATATTTTTATGAGTTTTGTTTTTTGAGATCATAGTTATAATTTAGAGAATTTTTTAGAATTTCATCATTAAAAAACTATTTACTTAGCAGATTGTTGAATATTGATGTATTTCATGTAAGTAGGGATCGAATCAATAACCGAAAATCACATTCAAAATCTCGTATTCTTGATTTTCTATTCATGTGTGCATAATTTAAATAACAGTTTTAAAAAGACTAACTGGATCAGAAATTGGAAGTGTAGGATGAACTACTATGGGCAGCAACATGGCTATACATTGCCACAAGAAGACCAAAGTATTTGCAATACATTGAAGAAGAATCCACAAGTGAAAATGTAAAAGAGTTCAGCTGGGATCTTAAATATGCTGGAGCCCAGATCCTATTATCTAAGGTATTATCTGTTTTTGATTTGCAATCACAGTTTTTTTTTTTTTTTTTTTTTGAGTTATCATCATAAATTGACCAAGTAGGTATTCATTTATTTATCTTTATAGAATGCAGCTTTATTTTAAAGGGCTGAAGAGTATGGAGAAATTCAAGAATCAAGCAGATAGTTTTGTGTGCTCTGTTCTTCCTGATAGTCCCTCTCGGAACATCTACATCACTCCAGGTTTTCCCCTCCCTCTCAATTCTATTTTCACTGTTTTGAAAATTAATAAAAAATATGCAAAACCAATTTATATATATATATATATATATATATATATATATATATATATATTTTTGGACTTAAAAACATCCATGTTTCCATTCCTTATATCCATAATAAATCACAAACGGGCACCAATAAAACCTAACTTAAGTGGTTTACAGCTCAATGAGGCATAAGAATGGGTTAGGTATAGGGTTTGAGGTCCAATGAAGATAAATTTGTTAATGAAAATATTATTATAATGTATTGCAAAATGAGTAAATGTAAAAAAAAATCAGGAAGTGGCTCTATTGGATATTCCCCGTAAGAACAAATTACTACATCTTAATATAAAAAGAAAGTAAATGTCAAAAAAAAAAAAAAATCTTCACTATTGGAATCTGCCCTTTCGAGTCATGATTCAAATCATAAAGGTGGGATGGGTGTACAAGTCCAAAACTCAAGTCTCTATACTATACGACGTTGAACCGGACGTAATCGACGCACAAATTGTCGGATACTACAAATCGACCGTTTCAACGAAAAACCAATAAGTAATCGAACCATACGGTAACCGCTTAATTCGACAATCAAACGGATGAATCGATTCGCTCAAATAACTGCCGCTTCGCCTCCACAATTTTTATTTTTTTCGTTTAAAACGACATCGTTCGATGCTTTTTATATCGAAACGACGCCGCTACGGCGCAAGATTCAGAGTGCTAAAAGGTTTGTAAAGAAAAAAATTCAATCAAATACATGTTTCGTGGATTCGAATTTAAATCTTAAGTTACAGCTTTTAACCACGATCACTACGCATCGTGATTATTTATTTATTTTGCATTGCTAACAAAATTATATATTACTACCACTAAAGTTTTTTTATTTATATAAATAAGTTTTTTTTAATTTTAATATGTTTTTATATTTAAATATTATACATATTTTTAAAATAAATTTTAAAATACTTTATTTATATCAAAAGTAATAGATAATATATTAAATATTATTAATTATATATTTTTATATTTAAATAAAATATAAATAATCTATTTATTATGTCATAGGTTCAACTATGATTCGATAGTTTGTTCGATCAACGAATCGTGAACCGGTAACTTTTTCGATTTAACCATCAATCCGATTTTTAAACTATTGATACTGTGACGATATATAAATGAAAAGTGAATACATGCCAATAAATTATATATATACATATAAAAGAGTTGAACACATACACATATTCTAACATTTTTTTAATGATAGGTGGCATGATTCATATAAGAGATGGGGGGAATAGCCAGTATGTTACAGGCACAGCTCTCTTGTTAAGCATCTACAGTGATCTACTCGCCCAATTCAATCAAAACGTTACATGCAATAATCAGCAATTTTATCCAACTCACCTCATGGCCTTTGCTAAACAACAGGTATGTTTTTCATATTTCAAATTATTCTCAAAAAAGAAAGAAAAATAAATGTTTTTTTTTTCCTGGATTGCAGATGGATTATTTACTGGGAGAAAACCCAGAAGGAAGATCGTACATGGTGGGGTTCGGGAAGAATCCGCCGATACAGGCGCACCATAGAGGCTCATCGGTTCCGAAACTGCCGGAAAACTACACAGTCGACTGCGGAATGAGCTTCGTCTACTGGTTCCTTAAAAATGAATCAAACCCTAATCTTCTCACCGGAGCCATCGTCGGCGGCCCTGACCGCAACGACGCCTTCCTTGACCGGCGTTCTCAATCTTCCATGACAGAGCCTTCCACCTATATCAATTCGCTTGCCGTTGGTGTTCTGGCCAAGTTAGCTGCTGCCCACCCTCTTTAACAATTTCACAAAGGAAAAGATAGGCTTTTCATTTTTCTTTATATTGTGATTTTGTTAATTTAATTTTTTATCCTACATTTTTTTTAAGTTGGTCATTGGGGTTATTTAAGGAAATATAAAGAAAAAAAGTATTGAAGTTCCTTCCCTTACAAGTTACAATTAAGTTGGGTGATCCGAATTTTGTTCCATCCATGATCCAACTTGAAAGATTCCAACCCAATTCCATAATCCAACACCACGAACGCTTAAAGGGGAATGATGCAAAAAACCTACCTTTTGTTTTACCAAAAACCCATTTGCACCCTAAACTTGTTTTTTGTCTAAAGAGACCTTTCATATTTACCCCCATAACCCACTTAAACCTCTCCCATCACCTAGTGAGGGGTGTGGGATGGCTTGGACGGGGTACTGGTGGGTTGGACTGGGATGGGGCTAGGCTAGGGGGTGGGGTGGGGGTTTAATGGCTAGTTTTCTCATTTTATAATCAACGTTAAGACTTGTCTAATAAGTTGACATATACTTATATAGTTTCATAAATCACCTCTCCTTTTTTATGTGAGATATGACGATCCACTTGTCATGCAAACACAACATTTTTTTTATGTCTCATAAGGTTTCGAAGGAAAACGGATAGATATCCCTTATGGGATCAAACGAAATGATCCTCACTTAAGGTTAGAGCCAATAGGACAAACATTCCCTATGACTAAAAAAAAAAATTAAAATGAGATATTTGGTAAAATGTAAAGGTTTTTTTTTTTCATCTTTACCCATAGCTTAAATCCAAGCTTAAGTGAAGATCTCAGAGTTTAACTTAATTGTCATTAAGCTTGAAGGGATGGTTTTTTTGTCATTCTTATAGCCTATTTTTTTAAGTAAAAATGTGTGATTTTTTTTATCATTTTTGAATCTAAAATCCTGTCCTAAAAACTTTAGTTCAGTTTTGCCACACAAATTCGCTCTTCTATAAATATTTAGATTTTGTTTTTTTGCTTTTAAGGCAAGTATTGCCGCTTATCGATGTTTGAAGCCATTGCAACTTTATTACGATACGGTGTTGTCTATTGTTTTGTTGGCATTTTATTCACAGAAGATCGATATACTAGACAAATTGGACACCGAAAATATTAAATTATAATCGTAAATATGTTGAAAAATTAGAGTTGTAAATATTATAGTCATTATTTTATCAAATTTATACGTTTTATGTCAATTTATTATGCTATAAACCTATATATTATTATTTCATCTATATGAATTTTAGTCAATAATATATATTTTTATTTTAAAAAAAAAATCCAAGATTGGAGCATCTCCAATAATGCTGGAGCAAAACAAATGATAGACGCGCAATCAAAAAACTCACCCAAGACGGGAAAGAATAATGGAAGAAAGATCAGCAATGGAACAGCTTTCTAAGAATATCTGGTCCAACATTACTAAACTATCACCAAGCAACAATATTCAAGGACTGAAACGCCATTTCACCAACAACAAAAAATTTATAAAATGCATTTAAGCCGATATAAAAGAACGGTTTCAGACATAATATAATTATTGCCACAGAACGATAAAATTCAGAATAGACAGGATGATAAACTTGGGACGACATCGCGAGCATACTTTACCTAAAAATCCTCAAATGCAAATCTTAAAAAACGACTTTCAAGAAAGAAAATATAAATTTTTACGCTTTTTAATTTTAGATAACTTTTGGAGATGCTCTTAGGCGGGGTACTGGGAATAGAGAGCGAGTGTTTAGCTAAACGTACTTGCGAGATTGGGGGAGCTCTTAGCGGATAATGCCGTACTTGATGTGACACCTTACCACGTGACGGAGAAGACGTAAATGCGGCAGTTGAACTGCCCTGCCACGTGTTCATAGAATGTCAAGTCCAGTTACATATAGGCCCACAACATTATCCTCATGGACCTTACTTCCGGATCCTTAATGATGCTGGAGGATCTACCTCTTTGAATTGGGCCCATCAGCCCAAACCAGCTCATAGCACTGTGGTTCGCCTCATCCTCAAGCTGAATAATCCATTTTTTTGGACTTTTGTTCTGATTTCTAATTGAAATGTCGGTCCAAAAATATTCTTCATCTCATAAATATAACCAATTTTACTAAAATAAATACATATTTTGGGTCAAAAGTCAAATTGCTCTCTAGAATGTTGGCATCCTCATACGCAGTTGACTAGTATGACCCTTAGGTTTCATTATTCATTCTAATCTTTTAGAACTTGTAAATCTAATTCAAGAATAAAATAATAAAATCTATAGAAATTTCTGCTTTGATTTTGTTTTTCTATTGAGCCTAGCCCTACATCGATTAAAAAAATGTGTTATTATATCAGCTTTAAATCTTTCATATATCAGAATAATTGGATACTTTGGACACAGATTTCAGATTTACTTTTCTCCACATTCCTATTAAACCTAAGGCCACGTTTTCAGATGCTATGATAAAGCATTAATTTCAGACTTGACGAGACTAATCCTACTTGACAGACTCGATAAATTTATCATTCCTACGTTTCGATACAATCTAAACAAAATTATTGAATTTTTATCCCATGCTTCGATACATACCGACTGGGTAATGGTGTTTGCTTTTTTTTACTTAACGCTAAATATAATTTTTAAGCTTAATATCAATAGTACTTTTAATAACATTAAGATGTTTCAAGCTTGCTTTTTAACATTGCAGAATGAAGAGGATTAAGAACTTATCGTGATTATTTTATTCTCGTCCAAATTTCATTCTTAATGGCACGTTTAATTTAATTTTAATCGATTTTTAATGTGCTCGTTTATTTTCTCAACCAATACGGGTTCAAATATTGTTATCAGAAACTAAAAAATTGTAAATCTTTCAAAATGCATAAAATGTTAATAAAAATAATAAATCACATATGATTCAGTATAAGCCTGTAAAATTCTCTGTGATTCTGATGATGAAACGAACTACGCCATAAATCTGCCTCAAGGAATCTAGTAACCCAAAAGTTTCATTAATTATACGTTTTAAATTTTCCATTTTCTGCGCGATAAAACACAATGACTTCCAAGTGACTAGATTTTTACGAAAACTGAAGCTGTGAACGGTCATTTAAGTTCATTTAAAATAAAGTGAACCTAAAAGAAATAAATCGCTTCGGCGTAGAACACTCGAACGGTTAATATTTAATCATGATCCAAAATAATAATAATAAGACTACCGATTATATTTTAAAAATAATTTTTATTATTTTATTTATACTTTAATATAAATAATTATTATTATTATAATGTTTTAATAAATAATTTATAAAATTCATAATATTTTTATTTTTATGAAAATACAATTTTAATATAATAAAATAAAAGCAAATATAAAAATATTAAAATAAAAATAAAACAAAAATAACGTAACTGCATGAAGCCAGAATTTTTCCATCTCCGTTCCGCCCTGCTTAATTTTTTAAATGGCATACAAGTTGTGACCAAAATAATGAACGCGGATAGGACCGCCTCGACCAAACCCTCCTGCTGTCATCCCTATTACCAGAGACACAAATTTTTCTTTTTGTCAGAATGACAGCTTTTCTTTATTTTCATGAATGATTTTTTCTCGAATCAGAAAACCAACATTTTATTTCATCACTTGTAATGAAGAATAGACTAAATTTGAAGAATACAACACTCAGTTTATTTATTGCAGATTAAACAAACAAACACTCCAGATCTTCAATATTTAGATATTATATATCTAATTATATTATTGTTAATTTATTTATAACATATTATACGGCATATGTTATATTAGTTATTGTCTATATATCTATTATTATTGTCTGATAATATATATTAGTTACTTATTTAATTATTTATTATTATTATAAAATTATGTCATCATTAACCACAAATCGGCGATTTAAGAAACAGATTAAAATAATCCCACCTTCTACCAATTTCGTCTCAGCTTAGCTTCGGCCCCAAAGATCTACCAAATGCACTTCACTAATTTTCGCTCCAAAAATACCTAATCCCCTCTGTCCCGCTTACCAAACACGGCCTAATGGATTTGTTCTTGGATTATACTTGGAATGCCTTTTATATATTTTATTTACTTCGAATTATAACATTATAATATTTTGTTCTTACAAGACCGGATCGTTATATCCTACCCAATCCTTCAATCAATGAGTCAAACCTTCTTAGCTCAAGACGTCTTCTATTTTGTCCATTAAATTCACCCATAACCAGGGATGAAAATATTCAATATATCGGAATTTACCCATAATCAGGGATGAAAATATCCAATATATCGGATATCGGTGATATTCGATACGATATCGACAATCGATAATCGTTTGAGAGAAAAATTAGCAAAAAATCGATAATATCGGTGATATATCAGTTTTGGACCGATATATCATGGAAATATCGGGTCAGTGACACACACGCACCTTAATTTAAATTTTCGGTAAAATATCGGGATATATCGACGATATATCAGAAATATATTTAAATCGTCGACTAAATCCGATTTATCTAATGATTACGATTAATCCCACGCTAGTTAAAATCTAATGATTGCACAAAAATTAAATCCAACGACTATAATTAAATTACAAAGATTTTTTTATCATCCAATGCCTATTTTGACCCAAAAAAATATATAAATACCTTTAAAATCATTCAATTTGATCACAAATTTTTTCTACCCATATCCAATCTTCGTTTAACTCCATTTTTTTTTCTCTTTGTGATAGTTAATATGATACTTTCATATTTTAAATTAGTTAATTTAGTAATAATATATTAATAAATTAACATTTCACTAAGAATATATTAATAAATGTTAATTAATATTCAAACGAACATGCTGACAGAACTCACCTCAGATCCATCGTAGTTCAGTACATGTTTATAACATTTATATACTTCAGATGCTCGATCCTATAATCAATATTATCAATATCACGCCTTGAGATGAGATTATTTTTATCAATACGAGATCCCTCATCAAATTTTATAAATTCGATCCATATCGATCTCCATTTCGATTTTAAAAGCTTATCAGAATGTACTCAACGATATATCTGGACAAGAATGCCATTTTACATTTTAGAAAAGATTACACGAATTTCAAGATTACACTTGAAGATCATGAGTCTGGCGTAAAAATATCCACCGATATATCCGTAAAATCCAAATATCAATATATTCGTCAAAACCGATATTTTCATTATTACCCATAACTTTCTATATTTCTAACCGAATATGAAACTTTAAGCTCATACCTAATATAATCAACCCCAAACAAGTTTTTCTTGGGAAACAAACATTGAGATGGTAGGTGAAAACAATGGAAACAAGGAATAAAGTTAAATTTTGAATATGTAAAAGGGGAGAAAAGGAAAGGGAGTAGATAAATGTTTGGGTACATCTAATTTGTAAAACTAAAACAGCTGTAGGCAAATAAAAAGCAATAAATCCAAAGTAAAGTCAAGCCAACCACAAAGAGAGACAAAGATCTAATAAAAAATAATCAATAAATTAATTCAAGGCGGGACCCACCACCTTCCAAAGATATACATGGAAAACACCAACGGATCATAGCCTTTGGATAAGACTCACCAAACGCCGCAACTTCCGTCATTGCCCCGTCATCGATCCCACCCACCCACCCCTCTTATATTTATTTATTTTTCTACAAATTAATAAATAATAAATTCTCCCCCGACAATATTTTTCTTCTAGTTCAATTTTTGTTTGGATTTTGTGGATAATAAATAATATATATATATTAAATTAAATAATAAAATAAAATAAAAATTGCAAATTTTTGAATTAAAAAGGTCAAAGATACAATCCAAATATTTATCTTTTTCCTCTTTATTTTCTCATAAGGGAGAGACTTCGACATTCTGAATTTTCACACTTTTCACCTTCTCATTGGTCGGTTTGTCCCCCTTATCTTACCGTGGAATGCTTCAATTTTCGCAACAACCAGAGATACTCGTCTGCCTCGCGGATCACTGAACCTACATAGTCTTATCCCATGGGATTTCGACAGGTGTACTTCTCTGTTTTTAAATAATTAAAACCAAATTGGCTCCCACTCTTCTTTTCGGAGAAAAATAAAAAAATAAGAAGAAAATTTATTTTATATGTCTTGGTTTAAGGATGAAAAAAATAAAAAAAAATCAAAAATCAAATACAATTAAAATTCCTTAAAATTTTCAAAATTTTAAATCTTTAACTCTCTTATAATAAATAAAAACAAATAAAATAATTTTGAATAAATTATTATATTTAAATATTTTTATTTTTTTCCACGTTTCCTCTTATTTCCATTTTTTTTTCCTTATTACTTTCTGTTCCAAACTTAGCGTTAAGGTTAAATTCCTTTTATCTCTCTTTTTTCTTTTTCTTGTTTTACACTTTATCCTCACATTTAAAGCTCAATTCTTTCAAGCGTTAAATTTATTAAGCTGAATAAAATAATTATGAATAATTCCATCAAAAAAAAAAAACTTGAATAATGGTTTAAACAATTTAATTTGGAGTTTGATATCAAAGTATACATATATTTTTTAATATAACACATATAAAATTATTTTTAAAATAATAACTAAACTAATCTTTTTGTTTTTTGATACCATATTCATTCATTATGGTTTTTAAAACTAAGTTGATAAATATGGTTTTAAGGTTAATTTAAAAAACCTTAGGTGAATGCGGTTTTGAAAACATAAAAAAACTAATTTGAAAACAAATCTATATGGGTATATTTAAAAATTAAAAATAAATAATTTTGCTTTAAACTCACCATTTTGAAAGTTTTCAGTTCAAAATTTATTCCTTGGAATCGGTTTTGTCCAGCATTTTAAACGAACATTGAAATCAATAATTTATTTCTTAATACGACAAAGATCCAAAGAATTTGTATTTTAGGGTAAATTGTAATTTTTTTTAATGAGTTTTTAAAGACAATAATTGAACATTGAATACGAGAGATTATATGAAACGTATACAAGATTGAAATGACAAAAGTGTTTTTAATCTTAAAATCTTTTAATCAAACTTATGAATTATGCCTTCATATGAAAAAATATTTTCTTGATTATCATCCAAATTTTCATATATGGAAACACATATTAAGATTATACATTTTAGTTGATATTTAATAAATTCACTTTGGATTTTAATATATACATTTATCCAATGTTTTAAAAATTGCATCAGTCAAAACATGTGATTTTTACAAGATTGATTTTACACCACATAAATTAATATTTTAGTGTATAAGCATAAAAAATAATAATAAATTTAACCAAGATAATAGATTCATGTAACAATTTTTTATGAGAAAATTACTATTAAAATCCTAAACTTTCATTAATTTTACATTTAAAACTTGAAACAAAAAATTTGTTGTTTAAATATTGCAACTTCAAGATTTTTTTTAATCCAATTTTCATTTTAATTGTAATTCTTGTATCTAAACAACATTGGAGGTTCGGAGCTTTTGTTGGAGAAAATTAGTATTAAAATTTTGATCTTTAAATTTCATGTATTTTACATTTAAATTCTGAAAAAAAATAAATTAAATATAGCAACTATCATTAATCTTATTATTATATCATCAACAAGACCTTAAACCTCAACCTTATTCAGCATGATATAATGAAAGGACGTCTTTTTTTTTTGTTATAACTATAATTAAAATAAAAATTAATGATATAAAAATAAAATTTATAAAAGTTTATATATTTAAAAAATAATTTTTTTGTTTAAAATTTAAATGTAAAAATCATAAAAGTTAAATATTTTAATATAAATTTTCCTAAAATAAACTTTTTGTTCTGGACAAAAATCATGAAAGTACAAAATTTTAATACGAATTTTCCCATTTATTATTATTAATTTTGGTAAATTCTCTTACTATTTGAAGAAAGTGTGGACAACCAAAAGGAGTGGATCCGATTGCAAGTAAGCTGGAAAAGTGGCGAAGCACCTGATAGTCTCTCATTTTTAATTACAACCGTTTTTTATTACATTTTCTAATGTTGGCCAGTGGATGAGGATTCAGGATAAGACCTATCCTTTATTATTTATTATTTTATTTTGATTTAATAATTAAATAATTTGTTTTTTTTGGGATTAATAAAATAAATAAATGATAATAATAATTATGTCTCCTCTCCACCTATCTTTCTCTGGCCGTTCTGTTTTGGAGATCTCATCGATCATCCTCTGTTTGGGTTCTCTACAGTTTGCTTATTTTGCCATGTTTGGTTGTTGAGAAACGGGGAGAAAATCGGAAGTTTTTCGATATTTTGATTTTCCGTTCATTTCTTGAATTGGAACTGAAGTGTCTCGATGTGATTTCGAATTTTGCGTTCTACTTTGGGCATTTTTTTTTTTTTCATTTACTTGATTTATTGGCAACCAAACGGAGTGTTAGTTTCTTCCGGTAGTGGCGATGTCGATTGCTTTGGATAGAAGCAGTAATAGAATGGAAAGTTCTGGATTCATGCATGGAATGTCGTGCATCTCGCTCTTCGAGTCGCCGGAGCTGTTGAAGGGGGATCGGAGGTTTCCGGCAGGGGGAGAGATGGCGGCGAAGGCGGAGGAGAGAGGAGAGGAGCTGGATTCTTGCAGTTCGTCATCTTCAATAGGGAACAACAGCGATGTCTCTGGAAGGTCATCGGACCAGGAAGATTCCGGCGAGACTGAGGTTCAGAGCTCGTATAAACGGCCATTGGATTCAATGAATGCGTTGGAGGAGGTTTTGCCTCTACGGTTTGTTCCTTCTCCCTCAATTCCTTCTGTTCAGTAGTGTATGAAATTCTCTGTTCTCATGGATCAACCTAGGTTTTTTTTTTTTAATTTTACTTTATATTTTATAATTGATTTAAAGACCTTCAGGTATAGTAATCGTGTTGTCTCTTTTAATTTGTTTTTGAAGCTTATTTCAAGAAATGATTTATTATCCATTCGGTTACCGGGAGAACAGGGGAAATAGATTGGAAATTTAAGTCATCACAGAAATTTTCCAGTCTCTTTATCTTAGGTTTCGTGCAATTCAAACTTTTTTTGTTGTAAAACTAAATTCGTTATCAGATTTGTTCCTCTGGAAATTTTTTAAGCATGTGATCATGTGATTAGGCGGATAATTTGGTATTCTATACCATTATGGCACATTAAGTTCCAAAAGTGAGTGAAAAAGAAAATCTGTCGCCAAGGTACAGGGGATGGACGGTTATGGCATGGAAGAATAGGGAAGAATGGAGTGTTGTCGCCCATGAGACACAGATCACCTTAACCATGTTATAGGTCTGACAGGGATTACAGTTTCACACATCCTTCAGAGATATGTCAGCTTGTGTTTCACACACCATGATTGTTAGCGATCAAGGCGCCTTAAGCTCATCTTCTTCCTTCTATTCCACTCTCTTCCATTGTCTTTTTCGCTATTAGTGTTCTTGCAAGATCTAGGATTTGAAGAATGGATTCCTTTAGATGATGATTTAGTTAAGGATTTTTCTTTTCTTTTTTCTGGTTCTGACATTTTATTTTTATAGATATGTTTATTTCTTGACTTCATCCTTACATTCTCTTGGATTTGGCGTACAAAATGCTATTCGAAAAAAGAACAGGAAGGGGAAATTTTCTAATTTATACCTAGGGTATGAGAAACATTTTTACCTTTATTAACTTAATTAATTATATAATTAGTACATTATATTATTATTATTAACTTTCCACATTTTCCTTTTCACTTTTAGTGTTCTTGCAATGTCACAAGTTTTCATGGTGTATCTCCCACACCTAAGAAAGCTAACTTAGACAGAGTTTTGTTTGATTTAATTCAAGAAGATTAGACATTGAAAAAGAATTGGCCACTCTTTTTTCTATAGGCAATTAACATGATCAAGAAACTTTGTGTAGTCTTTAGTGACTTGTTCCATTGTTTTTAGGCGGATCCAAGTCTTTTTCGATCCTTTTCAAAATGTAGTTTTCATGTTACGCTGCTGCAGTTTAATCACAAAGCTTAAAAGGATTCATTTCTCAGAATACCAAGGAGTTTTTTGTTTATTTTGTTACTATCAAACTATATGAGAATATGTTTGATATTTAGTACATTGCTCTCTTTCTTCTAATGAGTGATGGTATGTTTGGTTGCAGGAGAGGCATATCGAGGTTCTACAGTGGCAAATCAAAGTCCTTCACCAGTTTAGCAGATGCTTCTACTTCCGCCTCCAGTAAAGATCTTGCAAAGCCAGAGAATGCTTACAATAGGAGACGCAGAAATCTTCTTGCTTACAATCATGTCTGGGACAAAAACCGAAATTTTCCATTGAGAAGTAACGGAGGTGGGATTTCAAAGAAACTTGCAGCCACAAGCCGAAGCACATTGGCTCTAGCAGTTGCCATGAGCGGCTCAGATGGCAATAACAGCAGCGATGATCTGAACTCGAGCCTGAACTGCATTTCAAGGTCTCCATCCCTCCTCCTCCCACCCCTGCATCCACAAGGTAAGCTATATCACAACAATGTGTCTTCTTCATCACCGCCTCCGCGGAATTTATCCACATGGCGATCCTACTCTTTGGCTGATCTTCAGCATTGTGCTACTACCGGGACTAATAATGCGTCCAGCTGCTCCCCTATTCATAGGGGAGCTGATCAGAGCATCAGCAAGCTAACTTGAGTTATGAAAACACCCTCATCCAGAATTGGTTTCCATGGAAACCAAACAGTCCAATTCTCTCTGTAACATTGCAGAATGATGGCAATCAAGTCTGGCGATATATTTGCTATCTTTTGTAAAAAGTGGATGAGAAAGTTTGATAAGGGGACATGGCATGTGGTAGGGGTGGACGGGTATTGCCGAGCATATGCTTATCTAAGTATCCTTTTTTGTTTTTTTTCTCTAAACTAATGGGGGGTGCTTGGGTTTTCGATGATAACGAGAGCATTCTGCTTCCGTTCTTTTTTTCCTTTTTTTTTTTTTCCAACTCTTACAACTACACACTTTAGGTATAACGGTCATTGGGACTTAAACACGGGAACCCTCCCCTTCCTTATCTTTTGCCTATTGGAAATGTTGACCACTCTATATCACATGCTGTTGCCTCCAAGGCTGATACAAATAGGAAAGAGTATACGGCGTCTGTGTGTTTGACCAGGAGTGTATTCTGTCCTTGTCACGTGCAATCTGGATCTTAACCGTCCAAGATATGACATAGTTTGTGGCCTATATTTAAGGCCTTAATTGCCTTTAAGTCTGGTCTAAATATACTTAGGCTTCTTTTAAAACTGATGGTTCAGGTCTAAAGATACCTGGTGTTTCTTCTTTTACAAAAGAGAATAATTTTTTATTCTTTTATTTTTCAATATAGAAAATCAAGAAAAAAAACGCCATTAATTATCTTCAATTCACTTTTACTTTTGTTTTTTTCAAAACCAAAATTTTTTATTTTTTTGAAGACTGTTTTAAACATATGTTTTGAAAACGATTGCCAAGGGTAATTCATTGTTAATGAAGCTGCTCTGTGTCGCCACAAAGCAGCAGAGAGTTATGGCCCATTGGCTAGAGTGGTTAGGCTCTCCCAAAACATTTGGGCCGCATTTCCTAGATCGATACCAATATCGCCTAGAGTCCCAATCCGGCCCAAATACTAGTCTAAGTCCGTCACGGTAAGCCCATTTTACTTGCCTCAAAGCATTTGGGCTTTGTTCGCTATAACGCGGCATATTTTTTGGGCCGTTGACCTACAGAGTAGCTGGCCGTCCCAAAAAAATTGGGCTAAAGCGCTGACCTAGCCCAGTTCTTAAATCCAGACTTTGGTTAATTTTAAGCTCAATTCGGCCCAAATACCAGTCTAAGCCCGTCACGATAAGCCTATATTACTTGTCTCAAAGCATTTGGGCTTTGTTCGGTACAATGCGGCAATTCTTATGGCCCGTTGGTCTGCATCGTAGGCACGTCATACCAAAAAATTTGGGCCAAAAAACTGACCTAGCCCAATGCTAAAATCCAGAATTGTGTTAATATAAGCCTAATCAGGACCAAATACTAGTCTAAGCATGGTAAGCCCATTTTATTTGTCTCAAAGAAATTGGGCTTTGTTCTTTACAACACGGCCCATTGGCTTGCAGGGTAGCCATGTCGTAGCAAAACATTTGGGCCCAAGCGCTCACCTAGCGCAATAATAACATCCAGACATGGCTAATTGCAAGCCCAAATCTGGCCCACTTACTAGCCTAAGCCCGTCAATCTAGTGGATGGTATTAGGTCGAGGTAAGCCCATTATACTTGCCCAAAACATTTGGGCTCTGTTTGCTTCAACGCGGCATATCTTAAAGCCCTGTTGGCTCGCAGGGTTGCGAGGCGCTTACCAAAACATTTGGGCTAAGGTACTGCCTGGCCCAATACTAATATCGTCCTCAGTTGGGTTGACTTTAAGCCCAAATCCGGACCGCATACCAGTCTAAGCCTGTCACGCTAATGAATGGTATGAACACAGAGAGCCCATGACCAAGCCCGCCGTGCTAGTGCCTGGTGTTAACACGAGGTAGACCAATTTTATATGTCCATCAGGACTCATACATGGAGAACAAAATAGAAAATGGCAGAAATAAAATCCAAAAAAGACCATTTTAATTACGACACCTGCCTTCTGAAAGGTATTCATCAATAATTATCCTTCACCAAATAAAAGAAAAGAAACCAAAAATAACAGTAGATGCAATATGGTATACTGCATATTTTTCACTCAGCCAAATTATGAGAAAACTGGAGCAGTAGATTCCACGTGGAACAACAAAAGCTTTACTACCAATAAATGACATTCATAGTTATCCAGGTGAATTTACATAAAAGGAACAAGGTAGACGATGAGTGGAATACAAGACTGCCTTTTCCTAAAAGATTGGATCATGTACATTAGACTTCATAAAAGTAGAAAAAAAAAAAAGAAAAAAAAAAGAGAAATGAAACTGAGGCAGATTTTTAAGTCCGAGGAGACTCATGCATCCCCCCAAATAATCATCATCCACTGCTGCCGAACCCTACATGTAACTGACTTATAACTCCTAGTAATCAATCATAAACTACATTTGGAATCTGCAATCAAGAACAGAGACAATTTCCTATAATTTTAGCAGTATGTTTAGTGAGATTTACCATTTTCTGATGACCAACTCTAACAATCCTCTCTCGAGTATAGAGAGTTGAAGGAACTTCGGAATGCCTACTAACACACAGGGCACGTGTTCTGCAATCAAGAACAGAGACAATTTCCTACCATTTACCATTTTTATGCCCAAAGAGTGTGCCTCATAAGACACAGGGCACGTGTCCAAATGATGCAACAGTTCGGAATGGCAGTTCTTTGGGAGAGATATCTATCTATCAGGTTCATTTACTTGGGATGGAGGATCAGAAACTGCACAGATGGATGTTCGGACAATATCGGAGGCAGCTCGACATCTGAAGGATCCATTGCTGGGATAGCCATGTATATGTCTTCAGTAGAAAATGGAATGCTGCAACAGAGATCAATATTTGAGGCTCTTTGTAATGGGCAGGAAAAAAAAAAACCAAATATCTTAAGATCAACATGGATCTATTTTGTTGATTCAATTTTTTTGGTGGCATGAAAAAATTAAATTTAATAGATGTTACATGCAACAATAAGCCTCGCCTGAGTGATATTCCTGACTAATAATTTAATAGGGGCAAGAATCTTACCTCAGATCATCATCCAACAAGAATGAATTTGATGTTAGATTCTGATTGTCCTTATTCAGCATCTCCCTCATCTGAGCGACCACCTGTTAACCAAAATTTTCAGGACACAGAACATCCTAAGACTCTTAACCAAGCCGTGGAAGAAACGAAAAAAATGAAACTTACCTCGTTTGAGACACTCTGAGTGCCATATTTATCGTCCCAATACATAGTACTGATTCGGTAAATTTGTCTAACAGTCAATGCCTGCCCAAAGGATTGAGTAGCCAAGAGGTAAATGATGATGATGATGATGATGAGTGGGTGAGAGAGAGAGAGAGAGAGAGAGAGAGAGAGAGAGAGAGAACTAGTAACAGGAACATATCAAATTTGAGAAGAATATACCGGACAAAGATCCTGCATGATCTCTTCCAAAGATTTTTTCCTCTTCTGATGTATCACCTAAATAATATGCATAATACATAAGTATGAGAGATCAAGGTTTGAAGATTTAAATATCCTAACCAAGTCATGGCACATACCAAAAACCCAACAGCTTGCCTAATATAGTTCAGCTCGTGCCAGGATGTTCCTGCAAACTATACATAACAATGATTTAGATCCATAAAGAAATAAAATTCAACTTATAACAGTTGATTGCTAGCAAATATATCATATTTACCTCCTCTGTTACACTTGCTATCCATTTTTCTAGATCTGCTAGACCAGATTTCACATATTCTCCATTTGAAAATGTGCAACATTCACGTCTTAGTAAAAGA
Source organism: Tetrastigma voinierianum (assembly GCA_016808115.1). Classification (NCBI taxonomy): domain Eukaryota; kingdom Viridiplantae; phylum Streptophyta; class Magnoliopsida; order Vitales; family Vitaceae; genus Tetrastigma; species Tetrastigma voinierianum. The sequence goes on from JAEQBH010000767.1 coordinate 3,438,631, forward strand.
CTGAGACAAAAAATTTCAGATAAATACGTAATCTACAAACCAATGAACAGGCTCAAGAATACGATCAGAAGCTCCAAAATCATGATTGCGTACCTATTGAAGAGCGATATATTTATAAAAGAGAAAACTTGAGTAATGAGCTTCCGTATGAAAAAGGAGGGTACCTACATATACATTGATTGCCCCAAAATCAGAGAAATGAACATAAAATAACAAAAGTTTGACATCATATCATAACGGTAACAGTAATACATCTGCAGCTACCAGCAGGATCCAGATGTTATCCTCTCAGCTGGCCAACTTTAATACGAGCAAAAGGTTTGATCATCAGCTATTCTATCATCTAAACTAAAATATATACGAGTAATCATGCATGCACACAGAAGTGCAACATGAAATAATACTAGTACCATAGACAGAGCATCCTTGAAACAGCCTCATTAAAGTCCACAAAAGAATCAAAATATATGGAGGCAAATCTCTTCAAATTTATCCTGAATCTTAATAATATCTGGATAACAAAGTTGAATGTTGCTATTTCTTTCACAGGTTCTATAAATTTTTCTGGCATCCTTATTTAATGGGAACAACTAAAGAATAAGCATGTGGTTCACAGTGATTAAAAAAAGCGATAAATAAAAGACCAAAGAACAATGCCCAACAGCAGCAAAAAGAGTGATGGTTTATCTTCAAACAATAGCAAATTCTCTCCACTCTACCTGTTGGAGAAACTGAAGACATTTGTAAGGAAACTGAACCATATACAAACCAAAAAAGAAGACAAAAGAAGCAGGAAGAGTAATTAGCAAAGATTTCAACTAACACAATGTGCTGTTATTCTTTCATTGTTCTTGTTAGACATTCCTGTTTAAGTTTCTCCATTTACAAGGATTCCCTTCTGATTAACTTTTGTATCTATGGCTGACAAATCAACTTTACATTAACTTTCGAACATTCTCTAGACAAGATGAAGCATTTCTATGTCCCAATATTGAGATAAACAAGCTAATGGGGTATTTCTTAGCCATCACAGTAAGATGATTCATTATACTAGACAATTAGGACAATTGGAGATGCACTGTGATTAGGCACCTGATGCTCTCCATTGCTAGAGACGTGCTCTGGATGTGGCATGTACACCAGTAAGATACAGATAAAAGTCATAACTCCATGAGGGAAAATTATATATTCTGATATAATAATTAGACATGAAACTGATAAGAGGAAAAATAATATTGCACATACATGATTTCCCCGTAAACGATCCATAAGAGAATCCAAAAATTTGATGATGCTATCCCACTGGCTACTCTGTGATTGCTGAGGAAGACCTCTAGGCGATCTAGATAATTTTCCGGCATGTCTAACGGTTTTTGGTGCCTTGAAAATTATCAAAATAAAAAACTCATATTTTAAGTTCTCATTGCTGAAAATTTCTGTAATCAAAATGAGAGAATCGAATGAAGGGATTAAAAATAATACTTGCATACAAGTAATACAACTAAATCTTAGATTTAAGACTAAGAAACAACAACAAAACCAAAAAAATGCACATTTTAAATCCTAGATTCAAATCTGACAACAATAGAATATTCACAAATAACAGAAGAAAACAACAAATAAAAACATTTACTTAAGGCCCTCCCACTTACAAGCATATTCTCTTATTGTAAACTACGCCTGCTATAGTGTGGTAATTATTGTGCTTAAGGCCTACATTCCCAAGGAACTAACGACTAAAACATAGGAAAATGCACTCCCTTCCATGGACTTACCAGCAATATCTAGTGAGAGTGAAGTCCTTGCTGTGGGAACGCTTAGATAGAAGAATAGAGATGCATATTCTCTCTTGGAAACTGCACTTGCCAGGGTTATAGTTACTGAGTTTAAGGCCTTTGTTCCTGAGGAACCAACTAGTGAAACAAAGGAGTATACACTCCCTCCAATGGACTTATCAGCAACATCTAGCGAGGGTGAATTCTTAGCTAAGAGAATACTTTGATAGAAGAATGGAGATTGATGTAAGAAAAATGACAAAATGGCAACTTTCAGATAAAATCTGAGTTCAACAAGTCTTCCACAGTGGGAGCACAATGGAACGCATTCAATCTTTAAGAGAGACAAAATCTTCTAAAAAATGAATGAGAAATTAAACTCAAAACAACCTATTTAACTGTAGTAAATTTGGTGAAAAAAAAATGATAGGGCCAGAATATAATTCTGGGTACGTATCTAAAAAAGAAATGTCCGTTTGTTTATTGGATAGCAGGAAAACCGTACCAACTTTCCCAAGCTTCCGAGAGGCTGGTTATCTCCCCAAAAATTCAAACTCTATTACACAGTTCACACACCCTCTACTCCTTCATTCTATTTGTAGCAATCCAAAAAGCTGTATAACCAGCCTTGGATTACAATCCCTCCGTAATTAACAAACTCCTGCTAACATCCTATAGAGGTCAACATTTAGTCGGCTGTACCCACATTGCCCCTACGCCTATGGTAAGTGAAGCGTATTGGTGGCCTAACAGAGAGGAAAATGAAAAAGCATGAGAGGGTATGTATTCAGAGACCCCTTCATGTCTTAAGAGACAATTGTCCACCATTGTCTTGAGGCAATTGTAATCTACAGATTCAAGATATATCGTGTCCCCATGGCATTGCTTCAAGGGAGAATCATCTGATTCCAAGATATGGCATGGATACTGTTCCCCATAGCATTTGTAATCTACAGGTTCAAATGCGCTCAGTCCAAGACATTGTGTGCTATTGTTCTTGCGCTACTATCACACAGAATGATCACTTACTGTGAGCCCCAAGATGTTGTGTGATTCATCGTACTCATGTTAATATATTTCATTTATTTATTAAGAAAATCATATATTTTATTATATGAACAACAGTTAACAATTTAAAAAGCAAGAGAAAAAAGATAACCAAATTAAAGGTAGCCTCAATGGTTGTTGAATAGCAGTGTTCTGTCAGAAACATCAAAGCAGTAAAAAATTAGAAGAAAAAAAACAAGAGCGAGCCCCCACCTGAATGCATGAACCCAGTAGTGGTGATATTTCTTTCTTCAAATTATCACGGATTAAGCCAAAAATCTTTTCCACGCAAGCCGTTAATTGTTGTTTGAATAGTATAGCAGGATACCTTGCTTCAACATGGGACATGCTATCATCGTAGCCAATATATTTGAAAGGAGATTTTAGACTCTGAGAACGAAAAATCAAGGAGATCAGATGATTGTCATACAAGATACAATCAAGTTCAAGAACTTATACCATTGCCATAGTAAGAAAATAATGAAAACTATTTCCAACTTGGACATGTAATCATGAACAATAAGTTAACATAAAGATTAAGAATGGAACATAATTTTATAAAACAATTTCAAATAATCAGATTTTGCTTCAACCATATATTTGAAACCAAATTTACTTCAAACATCATGAACTTGGAGAAGAGAATAACTGAATAGGAATGGGGAGATGGTGAACATTTAAAAGGTAATCTAGTAAGTACATTTTTTTAATTTCAATAGAAGTATTTAAATCCAATATGAATCTAAGAAAACTCAAGTTTATTTCCACAAATAAATAAATAAATATATAGATATATATATATAGATAGATAAGTAAATGAGAAGGGAGCCAAGAAAACAGGGAGTTTACCAGGGGAGCCCAAAGGCCTGTAAATCCAAACGGAGATCATTACTATAACACAGATCATTAATAAATATAACACAGCCTAACACAGTTGGTTCCTAACAGCACAAATCATTAACAAATATGTCTTAGTTCATGTTCAATTCTTTCATAATCCAGATTCAATTCAAACAAATCTCAATCATTTGCATAGATCAAATCTCAATATTGCTAACAGCCCCAAATTTCACATGGTTTTGTGACCTTTTATCCACATAGTACTGCTCCAAACTAGTTACATTTCATTATCCTTGAAAAAATTGCCTCTTAGTATCTTTTAAGAGTGTCTCAACAGGCTGAACAGTCTGAAAACTTTGGTTATTTAGTGCTAATTCAAAAAATTGTGTACTAAATAATAAAACAAGAATAATTTATAAAAAATACAACATATTCATTTACATAAAATTTGTATCAAATTACATAACTCACTTGTCCAACCCTTGCCGTTACCCCAGAAGATCCAGCAGACCGTTGAGAAATTGTTGTCAGGAAACCATTTGATCGTAAGTTCCTCTGCAGGAGGCATAGCAGTGCTGAAGCATTGGATAACCAATATGGCAATGCGATATTCTCATCCCCCACCTGAAGCAAATGTGATGGTGTAATTTGAAAGTTTAAAATCCTGATAGATGATGTTATGTATAATACATCCCACAACTTAAGGAGTCAAAACCCCCAAACAAGATATGCTAAAAGGCAATCAAGAGATAGAACAAGGTTGCTAAGCTGCAGAATCTAAAGTAAGCAATGGAAATATCAATTGAAGAGCCAGAGTTAGCAATCGAATAAAACTATTTTGAGTGTGAAATGAATGAATCACCTTCAGAACCTCATTAATTCCCTCAATGATATGATCAAAAATAGCTGTCCTCTCCGACTCAAAAGCACGCCAGTGAAGAAGACATTTATAAATGATACATGCCGCCACAGGTTTGCCTTCCTTAAACCCTAAATCCGCTTGAATACAACTGGAAAGGAATTCATGGTTCTCCTGTACAAAAATTTTAATTTCAGGCCCAAAAAATGCAAAATCTATACAGCCATCAAAGTAACGACCAATTTTATCATCACTTTCAGATAACAAATTTTTTTACATACCAAGAAACCTCCTACCAATTATGAATTACAGTTCGCAAATCTAAATTGAGACTTTTATAAGCAATAAAATTAAGAGAAGATACCTGATGCCTTTCAATAGCAAACTTTGATCGGCGAGATTCAGATAAGGTAATTGAAAGAGGAGCAATTAGTTTTGTAGGTGTGGGAGACTCCTGCAAAGAAGACACTATACTCATTTTTTTGATAGGTTAATATACTCTTATATCATATAGATGTGCCATTATACTCAACAGAAATGATGCAAATCAAATCTTACAAATACAGGCTTCCGGTCCGATTGAGTAAGAGCAAGAGGACCAGTGTACTTCTGTTTCATCAGAAAATAAGAGGTTAATCAATTATCAAATAGTTAAAACAAGCCAAAAAGAATAATGCATGATTGAGATTTACTTCTGAAAATGACTTGACAAATCCAGGGCGGTTACTCTTTGGAGAAGGGGTCAAAGCTTTTTGTCGCAGCACATGATTCTCATCCTCTAAACTTGAGAGCTTCTCCTCCAAACTGTAATCAGAGAATGATTATAAGAACGCTCATGTTTTAGGGAAATAAACAGGTTCAAAAACTGAATAACATATTTGAAATAGAAAAACTATGGTGAAAACACTAGTATCAGTAAATAGTTATCATTGCAGTAATATGAACACCGAACAATAACCTTACAAAATTTTAAAAGAAAGTTAATTATAAAATAATGCCAATCCCGAAACCACAGAACAAAGAAATCAAAAGAAATCATCAAACACAAATACTATTTGTTTCAAGCAGAACATTTTGTAAGCCATTAAAATAGAACTTTGAACAGGAAAAATGAAACCTCTGTAAATTCTGCTGAAATTGGAAACACTTTCTCTCAACTTCTTGCAACTTTTCCAAAGTATCATTCCTATCCTTCTGACTCTTGATAAGTTCCAATGCCAGCTCTGAGTTCTTCTTTTCCAAGCTCTCCAAAGAATTCTATAGGGAAAACAAACAATCCATTAAGAAGGGAAAATTCACTCTAGGTGAAAAAAAATAACAGTTTCATAATGTTTCTGTAAGTTCAACCATATCATAAAAGGAAAGTCATAGCACTTGATATTATAGAAAAATAAAAAAGATCAATGATTTTCATAACAGTTGAATCAGGTTCTTTGTTAACAATGACCATAGTTGTTAAAAATTTATGATAAATTTACAATAATCAATATATATCACCATACATATTACACACACACACACACACACACACACACACATATATATATATAGCGCCCATGTTCATTTATACACAATACAAGATGTAACAATATAACAGTACAAACACATCTAACTATTTTAAATAATTTTAAGAAAAAAACAAGACTAAAAAAAACGTTTTAACTAATTCTTGTATTAAGTATTTAAAGTGCAAGGCAAGACTAGACATTGATCATAAATGAGAGAGGAGCAAAACAAACCTATATGAAATGCAACATTCTTGTAGTCGAAAGTCCCGTGGGAAGATAAGCAAATTTATTCTTAAAATGAATATTGAAGAATTTTCATTTGAATGATTTGACTTCTAAAACTGAAAATGATGGTAACAGATGAATAAAGACTTTTATTTGTACAAATAGTTTTGCAAATATAAAATGTTCAAACTTTGAAGGTGGCATATAAAGACCTATATGTCAACAATACAAAGAGTATATATGCTTAGTAAGATTTACCCCAAGGGGTAGCTCAGATGGCATAAAGCTCTAGGATGGATGCCCAGAGGTTACGGGGTTCAAGTCCCCCTAAGGGCACTGGAGGATTTACCCGGCTGGTCACTCCAAGGCCCCGTGGAATTAGTCGAGGTGTGCGTAAGCTAGCCCGAACATCCACGGTTATCAAAAAAAAGAAAGAAATGCTTAGTAAGATTTAAGACTAAAAACCATCCTAAAATTTATAAAGTCTGCTTCGTGAATTTGTGATGATTTTACACATTAAAGCAATCTTTTGTTAAATCGGAATCTTCAAAACTCAAGTATTCAATGTTTTCACACAGTATGATATAATTTAAACGTTCAAATCATCCTATCTTTCATAAAATAAGGTTATGTATTATTCTATGCTTCATGCTTCCAATATGCATATTTTTTGTACATTTTTTACTAGTAAAAAACTCCTAATATACAATACATTTCAGGAGTTCTATGGGCCAACCATAACGGTTAAAAGCATCAAAATCTTATCAACATCAAAGCAATGTCAGTGGATGAAAAGTAAATAATTTAATATTGCTCACCTTTAAAAATGCATTTTCCTTTCTTAATTCTGCCATTCCAATAAGCTCTCTTTGCAAAGCAGATTTCTCCTTACATGATAGATCCAACTGATTTTGCAGCACTGCATTCTTGTTACATTCATTAACTGTCACTAATTTAGCTGCATCTAACTCAAGATTCAAAGTTTCCAATGCTTTTTTAAGTTTTGAAATTTCCATGGACTTAGCCTCTTCATTTGAAACCTGCTTTCCAGAATGGTGCAACTAGAAGTTAATTTCCATGAAGCCACAAGTAATAAGCGTAACAATGAAATGATTGAACACATGGAAAAAAAACCTACATCAAAAGAAAAATGGTATAATCTTAGATTCATGAAAATTTGCAAAAAAAAAACATGCAGCAAGCAAAAAAAGAAGACTACTAGTTCTTATTGTTGATTAATGAACCAAAATCTACCATGCCCCAAATACAGATAGACACCCCCAAGACCCACACGCATAAACATGTAGACAGATATATAGAGACAGACAATATCTTCGATAGCTGGTTAAATAAAATAAAGATGCATAAGCAACTTTACCACATTGTAGAAAGACGATCATAGTAAAAATTTCATTTTCGGGCCTGACAAGGGTTACTTACAGACATACTAATGAAATTTTTCTTTCTTGAAGAATGAATACATAGCAACCAAGAAAATGTATTAAAAAAACTTGTTTGGAAACCATACCCGTAATCTTTTTTCTAGTTGCAAGCGCCAAGTGAGATCTTCCAACTGCTTCTCAAGTTTATTCTTAGCCAAGCGCAAGAACCCTGCTTCATTAGCTTCCTGCAAAGAAAAATTTTTACTTAATAATAAATCAAATATAGTAAAAAAATTTTGAAAAATTAATTATCTAAATAACAGTGATACTTAAAAACTCATAAATGAGAAGATGATGAGGATACAAATATAACATATCCATAAAAAAAAGGAACTAGTGCTATTTGCAGTTAAAATTTGGATTAGCACTACCAAGAATTAAATAAGGATTAGTAACTATTTAAGTGAAAAATTAGATTAGCTAGTTAAGTTATAAGATAATTAGGATCATAATCATAATAGGTTATCAGAATCCTAAGACTTTGGATTTCTTAGAGAAGCCTATAAATAAGATTAATCAATACAAATCATAAGAATAAATTGATTGATGTTAATAATATTACTTTTTTCATTGCAAATGATGTAATCCTGAACGGTGAGACTCCAAGAAAGCCTTCTGAAACTCTAGGTTGTTATATTTACTTTGTCGTATCTTTCTCTATGTTTTCAGATGTATTTTCTCTATCTTAACCTAATATCCCTTTTCCTCTTCTTACACCCTAAAAAATAAAAACCTAGCCCACCAACTCTTAGTGTAGGTAGCTATCCCAGAGTTCTACTACATTAAAAAACCTAAAAGTGTAAATGAATGCAAACTTTCCAAGGATTGTCCTACTTCAAAAGAGCCAAGTGTAAGTGGAAGCAAACTTTATATAATTAATAATAAAAGAGAAAGAATGGGATCTTTATAAAGGAATGCAAACTTTCCAAGGATTGTCCTAGTTCAGAAGAGCCAAGTGCAAATGGAAGCAAACAATATATAATTAATAATAAAAGAGACAAATCAAGTCATTAGAACATTGACCTCATAATCAACTAAATCAATCAACATCCAATAATTTCTTATAAGTTGTACTTTGGATGCAACTGAAAATTATAGGCATGCAATGTTTCTTCTTACTTGTCTTAGCCTCCGGAGCTCTCTTTTTGCCAGTTTTTGCCTCCATCGGCATTGGATGGCTATAATGGAAGTTTGACGATTGCGGTAAATTGATCGAACCTTGCACATCCTCCATTGAGCCTACAACATTTGATTATATGTCAATGAGTGATACAAGTCAAACATAGTGTACAGAGAACCACAACTCAATCACTCCTTATCCAACCAATACGAATAAAAAATATCCATATCAACTAATCACAAAGAATGTCTAGATACTCAAACATTTTTACCTGAATTAGAGTGGCAGCTCTATGCTTCTTTCGGTGTAAAAATCTTTGACGATTTGAGAAACCCCGGATGCAAGACTGTAAAAGAACAGAAGCAGAATAGAGCTGCATATAAACATTCCTCAGTAACCATCTGCGAACATATTTTTGTAATATAAGAGCTGATGCAGCCTCTCGTTTTGCTACATAGATATTCCGAGCATGACATCCTGCACAAAACATTTTCTAATTGAGCTGTAATTGTATGGTGATAACTGAAAATATGTTCAAACATTGAAAAATTATGAAATTACGGAGGCGTGGAGTATTTGAGCATTGCAATGGCTGATTGTTGATGGTGCAGGACATATGGTACAGACAGATTGTGACTTGAAAATCGTGGTGCATACCGTTAGTAATTTAGTGTAACAGACGCATCAATCAAGAAGTTCGAGGAATAAAGAAAAAATCCTCTCCGTACACTATATTAACAACTACAGTGTATGAAAACAGAAAACTATCAAAAAGTAAAACAATCTGAGAAAAATAGTTCTACAATTTCAAATGCAGACTATAGTATGAGAAAAGAACCTCTGCAGTATGCTTGGAGTGCAAATGCAGCTGCTCGAATCAAGACAAAGTCCTTGCGTGCGATAAATGTTCTAAATCGACCCTGAATGCGTTTGGCTGCACTGTCCAAGACCTCAGCCCGTTTGGAGTCCAAAACACCAATCTGCCCAGCTCTGAGAAACACTTTGGTTTTTCCCAGCTGAAAGAAAAAAGAATAAGGGAGGGAACACAAAAAAGATATAAGAAACTTATCAGCCAACAACACCACGTTACAGAGCAAAAGAAAATTCACATAAAAATATCTAAGCAACTGGATCAAACAAAATTACAACAAAAGAAATCTAAAATAGCGAAAAGCTAATCACATAATTGGAGGAAGCATACTTGGAAATTCTCAAGCTTTAACTTCTGCAGAATTTTCTCCGTAGTAGTTCTTTCATCAAAACTGCAAAATATAAATTAATTGAAAACCTCACAGAAAAGGAAAAAAAAACTCGGTGCAATTACAAATAGACACAGAATTTTTTATAGATTAAAACACGAAAGATATATATTATATATAAAGAGAAATATATATCATATATATAAAGAGAACGATATATAATATATAAAACCCAAAGGCCAACCCAGTGCATACAGGAAGTACACAAAAAATGCTTAGAGACTAGAACAGAGGAAAAAATAAGTATAACCCACCCTCATCTAGAACCCAACCAATATATCAGACAAATATATTTGCATGTTTAAAAACATAATCTACACAGAGAGAAAGAAAGGACCCCACTTATATGAAAGAGGAACTAGACATGAATTTAACCTTTTATTTAATCCATCCAAACTTTGAAGTAATCAAGGTTAAAACAGAGAACAGCCTCCTCTTCCTCATACATATGCACAAATGAAGTACGCAACCCTCTAAAGGAACAGCATAGACTGTACAGACAACTGTTGTCCACCAATAACCCACCCACCATAAAAAGAAGAAAAGGCCCTCTAATGCCTTAACTTCGGAGTTCTTAAAAGATCAGTAAGCAGCAGCACTATAAGCAAAGATTGTTACAAGCTAGACATGAAGAAAATGGAGGCGTAAAGATAAACAGTGTGCATGTGCACACACATCCGTACAATGATGAGTAATCTGCAGTTCAAATAATTGGAATGTTGATGAGTTTTCAAGCTTAAGCTATCTTATGTGGTCAGCAAATTAAAATAATCTCAAATTTTATTTTGGAGATAGAGAAAGAGAGTGGTGAAACGAACAGATAATGAAAAAAAAAAAAAACAACCCATGCCAGCAGTTGAAAGAAATACGAAGAAGGGGTGTGATTTTCCAAACAAAGAATCATTTTTTTTTTTTGGTAAGGTGATAAAGAATCATCATATTGATATAATGCATAAGAAACACCACACAGATCAACTGCAAAATGCAAGCTAATAGAGTTTGCAAATCACTCATTAAGAAACTCAAGATTAAGAACCAAAAAGGACCAGTCACCCACCTTCCATCCATGAGCTCAGGAACCAATAGGCCAAAACGATCCACAAACTCAGAATAATTCCTCCTAGTGGGATAGCCTGCCAGGCTTATACGAACAGCCTCTAAAACACCCTGAATAAAACTACTACTTCATTAAGTTATTCAACTGCAGTAGTATTAAGGGGTGTGAGATGGAACTTAAGAAAAGATGGAGAGAATAGAATGTGTGGGGACTCAGACCAGGAATGAAGATGCAAGGATGTGTAACACTAAAATTTATGCAAATAGTCAGTTAAGAGGCCAAAATGCAATACCATATGGATCATAAAATACATAAGGGTACCAATTATTCCATGGACATATAGAAGGAACAAACATATGGTCAAACAAGCATTGAGAAAGAAATTTTCATGAGCTGATATTTTCATGATATAAGGAGGGAGAAGAAGCAAAGAAAAGAATCGAAATAAAAAATAAAATTTTGATTAATAAAATTATAATGAATGCCAATCAGAATTCAGCAGTGTTCAGAGAAAAGGAATTCTGTATTCTCATTAATTTACAAAAGAGGAAAAATACATATATATACTCTAGTGTTAGAGCAAAAAGAAAACAAAGTTAGAGTCTAACTAGGAGACTAAAGAGAGAAGGAAAAGAATCCTAAATGGATTAAGAGACTAATCCTTAACATTCCCCCTCAAGCTGGAACATATAGATTAAAAGCACCCAACTTGTCACATGTATACTTTATCCTAATACCTATAAGAGATTTAGTGAAGTTATCTACTAATTGGTCATTAGAATTGACAAAACTATAGTCATGTATCCCGATGTAATCTTTTCTCTAATAAAGTGGAAATGAACTTCGATGTGCTTGTTTATCTCATGGAAAACTAGGTTAGATGAAATATGCAAGGCGGCTTGATTATCACTATAAGCTTCATCTATTTATCCTTCCCAAATCTTAGCTCTTGGAGCAGATGCTTCAACCATATGAGGTCATATGTTGCTAAGGTCATATCTCGATACTCGGCTTCAACACTAGATGTGGCTACTATATCTTGTTTCTTACTCTTCCAAAATATTAAATTACCTTCAAAGAACTCACAATATCCTGATGTAAAACGTCTATCAGTGGGTGAGCCTGCCCACTCTACATCATTGTAGCAAACAATCTGGGTATAACTTCTATTCTCATACAATACCTCTTAACCTGGTGTTCCTTTGACATACGTAGAATGTTTAACCGGCAAAGATCACAATGGCTATCACAAGGTGATCAGAGGAACCGACTAACTACGCCACAGAGCAAATGTCGGGCCGAACGATAACAGATACTTCCGCGCATCGACAAGCTCGCCGATATCTCCCTAGATCTTGTAGAGGCTCCCCCTGTCCTGGTACCAATTTGACATTTAAATTCATAGGAATGTCTACAGGCTTACAGTCCAACATACCAGTGTCTACCAATATATCCATGGTATACTTTCTCTGAGAATAACCACTCCGGAATTAGACTGAGCTACCTCAATGTCTAGAAAATACTTGAGTTTCCTCAAGTCTTTTGTCTTAAAGTGGCTGAAGAGGTGTTGTTTGAGTTTCTAAATACCATCCTGGTCACTACCTATAATGACAATGTCATCCACATAAACAATCAAGTAAATACACTAGCATGTATAAGTATGATGATAAAAAACCAAATGGTCTACTGTGATTTGAATCATGTCAAACTCTTGAACCATTGAACTAAATCAGCTAAACCAAGCTCGAAGAGACTGTTTCAGACCATATAAAGAACGACGTAGCTTGCATACCAAACTATGCTCCCCCTAAACAACAAAATCAGGCAGTTGCTCCATATATACCTCCTCGACGAGATCACCATGAAGAAAGGCAATCTTGATATCCAACTGAAAAATGGGCCATGAGCACATATAGCAGTTATAGAGAGAAGAAAGCGAACAGAGACAATCTTGGCCACTGAAGAAAAGGTATCATAATAGTCTAAGCCATATTGTTGAGTATACCCCTTGACAACCAAACGGGCCTTAAGCCTATCTACTAGGCCATCAGGTCCCGCCTTCACTGTATAAACCTAACAACAACCAACAGGAGACTTGTCAGAAGGAAGAGTGACAAGCTCCCATGTGCCATTAGAGGAAAGAGCATCCATTTCCTCAACCATTGCCAGTTTCCAGCCCGAATGAGAGAGCCTCGCTAGTGCTTGTAGGGATAAACGCAGAAGACAAGGTGAAAACAATGACAAAGTATAGTAAAGATAAACGATAATAGCTTAGAAAATTATAAACAAGATGTGCATTACAAGTAGAGCAAGTATATTTTCAAATGGCAATAGGGAGATCATCAGGCGATTGCGAAACCAGAGCAAGAGATGACAGTGGCATAGAAGATGAATCAGCAAGAGGCCTTGTTCGAGGACAAGGACGACGAGTACAAACATGAAGTGGTCGAGTCACAGCATCCGTAGGTGGAGAAGGGAAATCGGACATGTAAGACATCCGAAACATGAGGATGCTCTTCAAAGGAGAAGAAAAAGGAACCCTTAAAGAAAGTGACATCAGCAGAGATGAAGTACCGAATTGTGTCGATAGAATAACATCTATAACCCCTCTGAAGTTGAGAATAACCTAAGAAGACACACTTAGTTGCTTTGGCTGAGAGCTTGTCTTGCTCAGGAGTAAAAATATGAACAAAAAAGACACAACCAAGGACACGAGGAGGAAGGCAGAAGAGAGGTTGATTAGGAAAAATGATAGAATGAGGGATCTAATCACGAAATGTTATGACGGCATACGATTAATCAAATAACAAGCAGCTAAGATAACATCCTCCCAAAAACGTTGAAGAATCTTATGATGGAGTAAGAAAGTGTGAGCGGTTTCAACTAAATGACGATGTTTGCGCTCAGCCACTCCATTTTGTTGAGGAGTGTAAGCATAAAAGGATTAGGGAAGAATCCTATGAGAGGACATAAAGGAAGAGAATGATGCAAAAAGATATTCCTTGGCATTATCACTTCGTAGGATTTGAATGGAAGTATTAAATTGAGTTCGAATTTCAACATGAAACTTCTGGAAAATAGAGAATAACTCAGCACGACTTTTCATTAAAAATGGCCAAGTACATCTATAAAAGTAAAAAAATACTGAAACCCTAAGGTAGACTCAACCCGAAAAGGACCCCAAATATCAGTGTGGACAAGCTCAAAAAGAGACTTTGTCCATTGATCTAGACGCTTTGGGAATGAGACACAAGTATGTTTCCCAAGCTGACATGACCCACACTCAATTGAGGACAAACTAGAAAAACGAGAAACCATTTTCTGAAGCTTTGAAATGTTCGGATGACCAAGACGATTGTGAATAAGGAGATAAGTATCTATGGAAGCGTAAGCGGTGGAAGGTGAATGCGAGCTAAGATGAAAGAGGCCCTGAAATTCACGTCCTACTCCGATCCTACAATGTGACAGAGTGATCAGAAAAGGTAATCGAACAATTAAGATTACGAGTTAACTTACTGATGGAAATCAAATTAAAAGGAGAATCATGAACATAAAGGACAGAAGTAAGGGATAGGGAAGGAAGAGGGCATGTCGAACAGATTCCTTTAGCTATGGTTTGAGATCCATTAGCTAAAGTAACCATGGGTAAAGGAGAAGTAAAGGTAAGAGAAAAAAAAAATCCTTATTACTGGAAAGATGATCAGAGGCTCTAGAATCAAGAATCCAAGGTCCAGAGGAACGTGAAAGACAAGCAAAGGCATTAACGGCCTGGGCAACAAACACAATGGATGCAGATTTGGATGCTTGAGTGCAAAAGGGGCATGCAGCTAATTTCTCCGATGTATACAAATAGATAAACTAAATGGAGAAATGATTGAACCTTGGCGCCTATAGAAACCAAAAGTAAGAGATCACAAATTATAAGAGATTCAAGGATGAAACAGGCTAGAGGGGGTAAACAACTCCCAAAATCTCAGATGTCATTTGGGTGGGAAAATCAAGAAACCTAAAAAAGTACAACCACGTGACACAAAACAGGAAAGAGTGCAAATTAAAGCGTTGGAAGGTGAAACCAGTGGAGATAGGCTAGCTTGACGCAAGAATCAGACTGTGTGTGAAGTCCACAACCTGAGAAGCCGGCCACGCGCTAGTGCGTGGAGGCGCGTGAGGAACCTAATGCCGAATATTTTTGCACCGACGAAGAGCTTAGGCTCCGACGATCATGGTGGAGTGTCCACACGCCAAAGTAAGGTTACCATGAAATCTCGTCGGAAAAATTTTCCGACGACAAGTCATCTAATCTGCGGATGTGGGCTCCTACGTACTTTCATGACGACCGTAATACGACATCAACGAGGCACTGGCTGTTGGATGTGTCGCTGAATTGACCACACAGCGAAACCCTAACCCTAATATTCCCAAACTCTTCTATGGCTCTTGTTAGATATCAGATGCCTTTTCCTTTTTATTGTCTTATCAGACAGGAGTCCTATATATATAAGTCCAATATGTAATGTATAGACTAGAATATTTTTTTTCTGTGGAAATAATAAAATTAGGGATTCTTTATTTCTCTCTTCACATGGTATCAGAGCCAAAGAGAAAACCTAATTTTGTTTTCCAGTGATCGTGTTTCATTCCGATCTCCTCGTCACGATTTCGCCGCCCGCCACGCGACTCCGAAGCTCTTCGCCGAAACCACAGATTTCGGCTGCCAGGGGCCGATTCACACGCCGCAGCCACCCCGCCGGGAACGGCGATCACACGCGCCACGCGCGGATCTTCCGGCAGCCTTGTCAGTCTACCCGCCGGGCGCGTGAGAGTGCGCCGCGGTGGGCGCACGGCTCCTTCTCCGGTGACTCGGACTCCACAATGGCTGTTCGGCGCCGCCTGGTGTTCCAGGCCCTCCGGCGGTCCACTGGTGCACCTCTCTCCACTCACCTTTGCCTCCGCCGCACCGTCTGAATTTTTGCTTCTCGCTCCGACGTGATTTCTACTGGCCAGTCCTCTTTTCTTCATGGTCCTTACACTCATAAAGCCTCCGTCCGATTCAGACCTCCGAGATCGATTGCAAATTAATCATCCCGTCCTGATGATGTGGTTTGCTCGCGCTCCGTATCTCTCCACAATGCACTTTGCCATCCGGGATAGCCCTTAGACTTTTCCCTCGTGTTAGTTTCTCATACTAACCTTCGAGGAGGACGCAGTGGTACCCGAGGTCAAGGACAACGTCCTCATTGCACCTATTGCAATAAGCTCGCCACACCCGATCGTTGTTATCGCTGCATGGACGGCCTCCCGTGACCGCGCACACGTGGCCCGCTTCTTCTCGATTCCCGATTCTCAACCGCCTGTGACTCGAGCTCTCGCATCTCGTGTGGTGTTCCCCCCACCGACAAAGGAGATGATGCTTATCTTCGCCATCAAGCACCAAGCCGCCTTCGCTCTCTGCCTGCACCGGTAATGCTCTCCGCCGCCTTACTCATACATCTTCTTGGACCCCGGATTCTCACTGCAAGCCCGATCACATTTCGTAATAAAGATCTTTTCTCTTCTTACTACTACCCCTACTTTACCTACTAAGTACCTTACCAATGGTTCTCAACCGTGGCTAAAGGTATTGGCCTGCCTAACCTCTCCTTCCCTACCTCTCACTTCTCGTCCTTATACCCCGAAAGTCCCTTTAATCTTATTTCTACCGCAAAAATCACTGCATTTAATCGTTTCCATTATTTTTCATACCGCGACTCGCGCGACCGGAGTACGTGGGAAGACGACAGACGAACGTGAGTCACGGCCTCTATCACCTCACCGCAATCATCTCCCGCAGCTTGGCGCTTTCCACCGATGTTCCACTCTCATCCACACCGTTCAGCCACCCAGTCTTTCTAAGTCCAAGATGGTCCCTCGTTTTCCACTTCTGGCTGCCATCATGCTGAGTCCCGGGCTGCCGGGAAACATACTCGTGTCTCGCTCCCGCAAATAAGCCAATAACGGCAACATTCCTTTCGACCTGGTCCACACGATGTTCGGGGTCCCCGTCTGGATCGGCCTACTTTAGTTTTCAATATTTTGTCACTCTTTCATCGATGACTATTTCGATGTACTTCAAGGTTATTTTTAATGAAAACTCGAGCCGAAAGATTTTCTATTTCCAAATTTTATAGTCGAAATTCTTACCCAATTCAATATTTCTATTCGTGGTAAGCCACGTAGCGATAATCGCCCGAACATTTTTTTCGCACCCTTTATTTCATTTTATGTTCCAACACGGGATCCTTCACGCCTTCAGATTTCACACTCCTCAACAAAACGTAGAATGGAACGCAAAATCGCCATCTTACGAGACACCAGACTCTCCCTCCTCCACTACTGTTCTCAGCGGGGACGTTGTCCCATAAATTTTGTTATTTGATTAATCGCATGCCCTCATCTCAGACATGCTCAAATTCCTTATTCCCTTCTTTTCCCGACTAACCTCTTTTTATTTCCTTCCTCCTCGTGGTTTTCGTCAGACACTGTTCATATTTCACCGACAAGATGCCTTTCACTCAGGCGCCACGCAACGAGATCTTCCTAGTTAATTTTAATTTCGTAAGGGTTATCGTTGTTATTCCCCTCAGACTCATCGCTACTTTCTCTCCGCTGATGTCACCTCTCTTCTTTCGTACTCAATCTTCTTTCTTTCCTCCTTCCGAAGTCTCTTCCCCCATCGATGTCTTACCCTTCCTATCATCTTCTTCACTTAGATTTGATGATCTATCTTCGTCCCTTCAAAGCTTATCATCGCGTCCCTGCGTCAGTTGCTCCTTTCCCTTTCCTGCTGAGGCCTCCCGTCGACCTCACTTCCCTCTCCCTTCTACTCTCCTACCCCGCCCGCTCGTTGTCGATGACTTGCCCATCGCTTCTTCTGGAAGTTAACGTCACTAGCAACCCTCATCCTATTTACACTCTTGAGTTATCATCGACATTTTCCACCTACTCGATTGTTTCTACTATTTCCACCAGCTTCCTAAGAACACTAATGAGGCACTTTCCCATCCTGGGCCGGGCGATGTTACTGTAGATGAAATGGTCGCTTCCGTGATTCCACCAAGTACTCGGGATCTGCTGTTTCGCTACTTGGTAAGTTTCCAGCTGGTCATCATTGGGTCTACATGCTAGCTTAAGGTCATTCCGACGGGTCGGGACGATCGTTTTAAGGCCCGCTGGTCGCAAAGGATATAGCTCAGCTGCTGTCACAGAGACACTCTCCGCAAGACAGCTCGTCCACGCTTTCCATGGTCGCGCATGTTCCCGGTCGCTTCAAATAAATATTAAAAATGTCTTCCTTCATGGTGATCTCGCCGGTTAAAAGTTTATACGAGCAACCAATTCCGCTATGTTCGTGGGGAGTCCATTAATACTAAGGCTGCTACCGTCTCTATATAATACTTGAAACAATCTCCTCGAAAGTAACAAGCTCGCCGCTTAGCTCCCGTTTGTTCAAGAATTCCGCATGCTTCGCAAGATGTTGCACTCATTCGCTTTTTATCATCATAACTCTTCTGCATATTTATCCGGTTGTTTATGCTGATGACATCACATTACGCAAGGATCGATGGTATTCGTAAACTAAAGCAACATCTTTTCACCCACTTTCAAACCAAAGACTAAACTACATTTCCGGGAATCAGATACTCAATCCACTCGTGTAAATTTTCCCAACTGGTTATGCCAGACATTCGAAAGAAACCCATATGTTGGGGATCAGAACCTACTGGACTCTCCCATGATCCTAACGTCAAACCTTCAGACTCAGACAGTGTGAGTCTTCTGAGATCCTGAGATATCGACGATCGGGTGTAACCGACTATCTCAGCCATTACTTCCCACAGACATTTCTCTTCCCAGAAGTGTTGTTAGTCAATTCTGCCAATACCACGTGAGAGTTATCACGTCAGCAGAATCCGCATTCTTCTCGATATATTAAGATACCAGTCAAGGTGTGTCAGACGTAGAATAGAGGTCAAGACCCAAAGCATCGTCATACAGATGCGCATAGTACCGGCTAACCTTACGACGGGCCATAACCTACGATAGACGCCCACTTCCCAGGCATCGCGGTTTCATCAGCAGAATCAATATCCCAAGAAGAAGAAACAACATGTATGCAAGCTGGGATTCAACAATGGGGTTCTAGTATCGCCACGGCCCCGCAAATACGTGAACTCATACGGCTCCAGCCACCTTCTCCAAGAGTCGTAGATTCGAGGAAGATGAACGATGAAGCTCATCTGCGGATAACCGTGTCGCTTTCAGATATCAGATCCAATCCGGCCTACGAAAGACCAAACACATCAGTTTCGATCGCCACTTCATTGCAGTGGTAAGATCGCGATCGATGTATGGCTACTAGTTTGTCACCAAATGATCAACTGGGTCAGATATTTTTACTAAATCTCTCAGAGGTCCTGTAATTAAATACATTTGTAATGTGTTCTCTACAAGATACGACATATATGCTCCAACTTTATAGGGAGGTTAGATATCACACATTTTTTCCTTTTATCAGGTTTCATCAGACAGGAGTCCTATATATATATAAGTCCAATATGTAATGCATGTACTAGAATATTTTTTCAGTGGGAAATAAAATTTTAGTGGATTCTTATTTCTCTCTTCACGCCATACTCATGTCAGAGAAAATGAATTTCAGATTCTTTACACTTACAAAGGAGGAAAATACATATATATACTCTGGGGCAGCCATGTGGCAAAAGAAACAAAGAGTTCAACTCAGAGATTCAAAAGAAGAAAGGAAAAAGAATCCTAATGGATTAGAGACTCCATCTCAACGCGTAAACAAGAAAAACATGGTTTCTGGCTCACATATGGGAGTAGTAGTATTCAATGACAAAGAGGTGTGTATTTAGTGTAACATAAATCATGATTCCAACAGCTTAATGTCATTATGAGAACAAGGACTGTACTTGAACTGCTTCACATGACAATCATGCACATAACAGAACTAAATAGATCCAATAATGACAAGAACTACAACACTTATAAACGGTACTATAACAACCCAAAACAAAAACAAATGAAGGAAAACCTTAAATTCCAAACACATGTATGCATGCATGTACATATACATGCGCATGTCAATACGCATGAAACATCTAACCATTGAAACATATAAGTTTGTATGCTACCAACCCCACAGCATAACTGATTTCTCAAACTTTCAATCAAACATTTTTAAACATCAGTTGGACAAGAACTGATTGACCTAACAAGTATATCCGGAAAACATAGGTGGGAGACTGGAGCAGCTTCATATGACAATCATGCATATGATAGAATCACATGGATCCAAAAATAACATGAACTACAACACTAATGAGTGTACTGTGACAGTCCAAAACAAAAGCAAATATAGGAAGAAACTTAAATATAAAATACATACACCCACACATGCATGTGAATGCATGGACGTACATACAAATTTGCATGCCAATATCATATGAAACTTCTAGCTGTAAAAGATACAAAAGTTCTAACCCCACAGCGTAACTGATGCAAGATACTCTGATTCTCAAATTTCTGAGGACGGTTCAAAGAGTTTGGCTTCACGCAGCGAATATAATGAGGCTCTGTTGAGTTAAGGGTTTCCATGAGCGCTTGAAGTTGTTGCTAAAAAAAAGGGGGGGAAATTAATGTGTTAGATGGATATGGCAATCCATTACACCAAGTTCCACAACTAAAAGTAATTGGAAGAACAAATATTGAAACAACCCAGGACGATTAAAGAGTTCACCATTAAAAGGTATGGAAAAGCCTCTAAATAAAACTCTAGAACAAAGTCCATCTATTTAATCAACAAAGATTGCAAGGTAGTCAATACATCACAGCCTTCCAACCAGAAACTACACCATGACAAGGATTAATCATTAAACTTTACGCAGAAAATAACTAAACATAACCAGGAAGGCATGTGACTACATCTTAATGCCAACACTACATATGGTAGCATAATTCATGCACCAAGTCAACATAATTGACCATGAACCCATTCCCAGGAATCAGACAAGCAACACCACAGTTGAAATTTTATTGTATCAGAACCCATTATTAACTGATTTAGAGAAAGCTTATAAATAAAAAATTCATCGCATAGAAAAACAAAATAGAGTTCTGATATAAGAAAAGATAATTATTTTAACTTTTTTATAACTCCCCTTTTTCCTCTTAATTGTTTCTTGAGATGCAACTACTAGATTAGCTAATTACACTACAAAGAGAAACAAAGCCTATATAAAATTAGAGCTCTTACCTTAAATCTAGATGCCACAGAAGAAAACTTGTATGAAGATCTTGAAGATTCCTCAGGCATTGAAGGAAAAAGACCAGCAACAAAAGGGCATTTAGAAGAAGACAATAGATTGCAATGTTCCACCACCACATAATCGCGGTTTTTATCCAGGAAGGTATCTGTTTGATAAGTGACCTACAGAAGAAGCATCAAGAGTGTCATGATAATTGTTCACTGGATATTAATATGATTCTACTTGAAGCAACTGTAATGATATATACATGCCTTGCCAGCATAGTGGGAAATGGTAAAATCAGTTTCTGAAAATTTTGCCTTTTCCAACCTTTGGTGAGTCCGTAAATTCTGAAACAGCTTGGTCGAAAATGTTTTGTGAGTTGATTTTGGGAACATGCTGCATAAATTAGAAAATCAGGATAAGGATAAACTACAAGAAAACAATTTCATAGAGCAACACGCACCAATTTATAGTGGAGAGCTTAAATTGTACCAAGCTTCATCCAAGAGAGCAATTATTCCAATAGGTTTCTGAAAATGCATATAAAATAGCGTTAGACAATAGAGTAACACTAAGCATGGAACGTCAAAAAATTAAAAAACATCAGAAAACAACGAATGCATATTTTGGCTGCACACTCCTATGTTTGTCCTTTTCCATATACAAAAAAACATACAAGCAGGTTCAAAAATTGATAAGATATTTGTTGGTATAGAACATGAACATTAGAGAGAAATTCAACTAAAAACCTTCTCAATCAGATCCAAAACATCTTGGTTGTCTATAAATTCAATATAGCTCCAATTAATTTCTTCCTTGCTATACTCCTCTTGCTCCATCTTAAATACATGCTGCAAATGATATAAGAAAAGAATAAGACAGCACATAGCATAATCCTAGTAAACGTGTAATTTCAACACATAGAACACCATTGCAAACCTCATTAAAATGTTGCTGAAGCTTTTCATTTGCAAAATTGATGCAAAATTGCTCAAAGCTGGGAAACAAAAATATTTATTAATCATTTGAAGAGAGTGCAGAAACCCACACACAAACAAACAAACAAACAAACGAAGAGCTTCAAATTTGATAGAAAATACAAGGATGTACACAAAACCACATGTACATGACAACACAATGAAACCTAAAAGGACAAAAAAAAAAGAAACCAAAGAGGATCAAATTTGATATATCATATATAAATAGACATAAAACCAAAAGTATACACTAATGCACTGAAACCTGAAAAAAAGATTAAGGTATGGACATCATGAGAACATAACAATAAATTATACTCTTAATTATATTTTATACAAAAATATATAATTTTCATCAATTTAATCTAATTGATCACATATAAGAAGATGAAGCTCAACAGATATATTTTTTGTGCAGAACCCCACTCGCCCCATTTCACAAGCCTGGAGAAAACCAAAAATACATGATCCTTCCCAGAGAACCATGATTATGTAAGCGCGGGAGTGAAACCGGGGACCTTTTTTGTGAGCAACAGCATCTCCCATCACAAGCTGGTGGAGAGAATAAAGCTCAGCAAATACAATGCATATGATCATATCATACTATACACCACAACATATACCCATTTCCTTTTTTTTTCTCCATTTTATAGTATTTTCTTTTCAATCTAAAAAAATGTTGATTGCAGGTTTAATCCTGATAAGCCATGCACAATCTGTCAATTAAAAGATTATTTTAAAACTTTTGGCACATCTTAGAAATATCTAACATGTGCCAGTGCATGTTAAAGAAGCATTATCTCCAACAAAGTCTCACCACTGACATATCCACATAACTCACATTCGGATGAAAAAAACTAACCTATTATGCTTAAAGCACTCAAAACCGTAGATGTCCAAAACTCCAATTTGCACTTGCGAATTCAGATCTTGCCCAACAGACCTGTTGACCTTCTCAACAAGCCTGAAATAATACTAAAACCAAATAAATTACATTGTCATAAGAAGTCTTTGCATCAAAAAATTAAAACTCTAAATGAATTGGGTATAAGCATACCAATCAAACAGCTTAGCATAAACTGTCTTTGCTAAAGCATCCCGACTAGCAACAGCAGCATTACAGTCAAGAGCTTTAATAATATCTCCTTCACGGGTTTGGATTGTACGTGTGCAAAGAGTTGCACGCAAGAGGTCCACATCACACCTGAGCAAAGAAGCAATTAAGTCAACTAGATTATCAAAAAAAATGTCTGATAAATTATGAGTAACAACTGTGGCACCAATGATAGAACAAGCTCAACCCAGCATCCAACTCAGCTACGGTCAGCTAGTTCGCATCCCAGTGGTGAAACCAATTGATCTGTACTTCATATTCAAAAATATGGATTCATTTCTTTCTTTCTCTTTCTTTTTTAATTGCTAGGCCATTACATATTTCTTAAACCAATATCTCAAGATAAATAGAACACGTTAAAGCAATTATGATATGGTAAAAATAAAGCATACCAATATCTTCCATCAACAAAATTATATAGTCCTTATTTCTTACTTTATTCTATAGCTATAAATTGAACCAGTATATGAGAGATTAATCTGAACAGAAAAATAAATAAATAACTGAAAAGGTGAACTGGAATTAAATTTTATATTGAGGATTCTAAAAGATATAAACATCATATTAAATGGATGAAAAAATTCATGCATGTTGAGAATTCTCAAAAAATAAACAGATATGCTCATTATTTGATTTTAGAAATTCCTTGATGTCGATATCAGTACAAGTGAAAACTGGTAGTGATATGACAAGAAGACATTAGTATTAACTCAACCTGATAAGACCTTGGATCCCTGCTATCCAACTCAACATAAGGATCCTTATTAACATTCAGCTCTATTTATCTCTACCAATCAAGTCATGAGTCATCATGTATCTTCACACAATCTCAGGATGTTCCTTGTAGCACTCCTCTTGCACAAAACATGAAGATGTTGATGTCACTGACAGTGGAGATGTCAATGGTACATAACACAAACTAGTCCTTAAACTAGCTTAACCACTTGTAGAACAGTACAGAATATACAATGTCCAACCAATATGTAATTGCCTAAATCAATGGCTTTAAAAGACACAAGGCACACCTAAAGCGTAAAGGAATCCTTCAGCTTCGGAATAAGACGCATAACTAAGCAAAGTGAAATGAGACCTGGGATGCATATCAATTTTATAACATATTATTCAAAATCTAATCCAGTCATTTTTTAAAAATAAATTAAGATTTCAAGCATTTAAAAGAAGCAGGTAATGCAAATAAAAAAGTTTAAGAGGGGTAAAATCGATAACACACACCTCTTCAATAAGGCATATATTTTAGCCGGCAAAGTGCTATAATAAGGGAACAGTTCCATCTTGAACCTAGGCGCACTTGGAGCATGCCTTCTAAAACTATGATCTTAATAGACTCACATTAGAATTTTAAAACAAAAAAAAAAAAGATTTTTTGTCGTTTTAATGTAAATGCTGTGCCTTGTAAAACTATGATATTAATAGACCAACATCAGAAAAAAAATTTAAGCTATTTTGTCATTCAATGTGAAAGTATGTCTTATCATTGTCCTATGGCATTTTTTATAAGTAGAGTTTGCAAGTACTGTAGCAGCAGCTAATAAGATGTACTGCAGATATCAACTAGCATATCTGGCCACCTACATTGAGAAAGAACCTTCAATAAAAAACCATAAATCTTGACAAACAGTCAAAGAGCTTTACTTGCAATTTAAAGACAAACCACACCCATGGGAGACAAGAAACAACACAACTTTGCCTCGTCAGGTTAAATCAAACAAGAAAGGTTAATTAGAACAAGACAAAAGTAAAGCTATCTAAGTAAGTCACCTACATAAAAAGATCAGCAGCCATCTGAATGTGAATGGTAGATTTCTGGTCCTTTAAAACAGACGAGTCATGCTCCTTGCCAGGAGAAAACTCAACGTTTCCTAGATGCAGAATAGCAGCCAAAGTTCGAAATATGGCTTCCTACAAATAGGATGAAAAAGAATCAAAATAAGTAAAAGAACATCCTTGAAGTGTATTATCAGAGTAATATCTTAGAGGAAAAAATAATAAGTAAAGAAGAACTTTTTCAACCTGATCATCATGACTTATACCAACAATATCCATTGCCCTCCTTGTCTTCAAATATTCCTCAGCATTGCTCACTCCTTCTAATTCATAGGATTTGCTTTTATTTAA
The DNA here is from genome assembly GCA_016808115.1 of Tetrastigma voinierianum. Lineage (NCBI taxonomy): Eukaryota > Viridiplantae > Streptophyta > Magnoliopsida > Vitales > Vitaceae > Tetrastigma > Tetrastigma voinierianum. Next base: position 3,464,300 of record JAEQBH010000767.1, read on the forward strand.
ATAGTGGAAGTTATCTGGATTGCCCAGCTTGTACTTCTCAGCATCCTACACAGATGAAGACAAAAGAAAACATTCATGAGCTTGAAATGTCCCTGAAAGATGATAAAAGAACTAAAACTGGGAAGAGCATCTATTCTAGAAAATTTTGACCACTACAATTTATTCATTTGGACAAAAGATTAGAGACTGAATATGCAAAATTGTGGTCAGCCTCAGAAGTTCTCTAAAAATCTAATCCCAGGATAATTAGGCAACACATAAAATGACTACTCTTTTAAGAAAGCTGATATTAATATAACACGAATACAAGATGCATCTAGGGAAATAATACCCACCTAGAGCCAAACTCCCTCAAGCATATCTATTGCATTTTTTTTAACTTTCAAATACATAAAGAAAACCATTCTGCTGGTACAAAACAAATAATAGAAAGTTAAACAGTTGAAGAAATTTTTTGGAAGGGAAATTATAAAAATTTAAAATTATCTAAAAAATGCAATGGTAGCAATGATCAAACTTTTCAGCGCATCTTTTCAGATTTTAACTCTAGAAGACAGCTTGAGAGAAAATATGTCATTTTAGAAACAATATATTAACAGCCACGCAAACCAGATTTCTTTCATTCTCTGGATCAGGCATGCATACTCCTTAGCACATCAAGGAAACAATAAAAGATACCTTCAACACTGTTGAACAAGAATACTTACAACAACCAGCAGCAAGCACCTAGCAAGCAGCATTGGGCAACTATTTTATAACAAAATGTTTTATCTTACAGGCCAAAGGAAGAGGAATGGTACATGGAGGAACCACAAATACAAGTGACAGCATAAGAAGGGGATAGTATCTTACCCATCCAAAAAGGGGGAATCATACCTCAATCTATATGGCCTTAGTTTCTGTTACTATCATTTGTTGAGATTTCTCATACATGAATACAATTGAGCTTCTAAAGTATTGGAATGTGTCATGACATCTCCGCTGCATACAAACGGTTGTTCTCATGTGATGATGAGCCATTGTTTAGGATTTGGAATTATCAGAGTCATTGTACCTTCACTTCTATGGAGATGAGGGTAAGCATTGCGATATTCCTAAACTTTAACCTCGATGGATGATAACTAGAAGATGAGTAAGCATGTGAGGAGCTGCCTTTAAGCAGTCAGATATTATTTCTAGTTACAATAGATATGAAAGATTGTGGGTCCTCAAGGCCCTAAAGCAAGACACTCTAATTTGAGTGTATTGGGTTAATCCTGCCCTTCAGATTTTATAATTTGGCATACAAGTCCTAAAAGACAAGGGATGGGGTTATTCCTTGGGTGATAGTCCAAAAATGGTCCTACAGTGGTGCATCATCTGGAAGCAGTGAAGATGGGATTTTCCTTGGTGGGAACTTCATGCTGTTATGTGTGACAGAACTAATAAGGTAAAGCAAAGACATGAAGATAAGGAGACACTAGATGAGGAAGATAGTTGAACTTTACATGTGCTAGTTACTTTATATTTATTTTTTTCCATGTTGAGATGTTTTCGAGCTTTTGCATTTACATCATAGAGTGATCAAGTTGTTCAAAGATGGTAAATAATTTATGTTTTACCCACTTGTATGTTTGAATTAGCAATTGTGAATCTCCGGCTTAGGATGTGTAAATCACAATTATAATCAAAAAATGAAAAAAGGCATGTGCATTATGAAATATCATTGTTCTTTATGATATACTTAACAGTTCAATTGGAGTAGATTTCGAGTTCGTTTGCCACCAAAGCCCTAAATTTCTTCACACAAAGGTGAAACTCAACCTTCTTTGTCACAAGTTTTAGATACACTGGTTAAATTCATTATTTTAGCAAACTAATTTTGGATGGTGACAACTTGTAAGGCTTAAGCTCAAATTGAATCGACTCCATACACAACATTCGCCAACTACCAGAAGGTTTAAACCTTTATGTCAATTGCAAACTTAAAATGGTACCAGAGAATTGTTTTACACGATTTTATGAATACCATCATCAGCCCTTGTTTATTTTCCATAATTAATGGATTGCAAAGGTAAGATCAGAGGAAGTCATTGAAACTTCTATAAAATTTAACATTTTTACATAGATAGAAACATTACTCTTCCAGAAGCACACAATTGATAAAAGCAGTGATAATTCCTTTCAGGATCTGTTATCTGAACCACACGGGACCGTTCAAGCAGATAAGTTCTGATTGCAGCACCAGATATTCTACCATTGGCATCAAACTGAATCTCCACAAATTTTCCAAAACGACTACATAGAACAAAATATAAAAATTAAGCAATATGGGAAATGTATGATAACCACTAAGAAAATTTTAACAGCATTTAGCAAAAAGCCTTGAACCCACCTTGAATTGTCATTTCTAACTGTTTTCGCATTACCAAATGCCTCCAACAGCGGGTTAGACTGGATCACACAGAAAGTGAAATCAGCAATACTACAGCTGATACTGGTCAAGAATCAAGCCAAGGAGAACCCACAAAGTGAGTAAGAAAATAAATAATTTTAATGCATGGCTCCAGATTTATCACATAACCATGGTCCAAATTGGAAGAGAACATGATCAACTTCCCCTGATTAAAACTACGGACCAGTGCTACTTGGTCCTTAATGCACAAAATTTACCAATCTAACTAACCATATCTAAAGTTTAATGACAATCAGGTATAAGATAGATAGATTCAACGTGAGTATAACTTTTTCCTCCAACAAGAATAAAATATTCAAAGAATGCCTGCATTTTATTCAAATGAAAAGGGCACAAAACAATTAGCTTAACTCAAAAAAGACTTACTTCTAGAACTTGCTGCTCAACTGTTCTGTCATCACCAGCAGCACGCCCACCAACATAAGTAAGATATTGCATAATAAGCTTTGTTGTCTCAGTCTTACCGGCCCCGCTTTCACCACTAACAAGTATAGACTGACTTCGACCCTCATTCATCATAGCTCTAGATCATGAAAACCAAACAAAATCATTTCATGAATGACCACTCCATATCATAGATCACTAGGTTTCCAAACAAACTCACCTATATGATGCATCAGCCACGGCAAAAACATGAGGACTTAGTACACCAAATTGAGCACCCTTATATTGCTCCATCATGTGGACATTGTAAAGATGGGGAAGCTTAGTGAATGGGTTAACCGCAATCAATATGCTCCCTGTGTACGTCTTTGAACAAGCAGAATAAATAAATAAATAAATAACTCATAAAATTGGTATGTTCGAATGCAAGGAAAATTATGAAATTAAGGAGTCCAATGAACTAATACTTTCCACTTTCCAAATGAAATACTGTTTTTGAGCTGAGTAGCGATAATAGACAATGCTGTAGTTCCAATATCGTCCTAGACTTTCGATAATGTTGCATAGTTAAGAGCAATTACATTTAAGTACCATGACAAAACATATAGTAATTATGCTTACATTAATGTCAGTTTTTTATCAGATACACTCACATAAATGTCATTGAGAGCATATCTTCTCTCAAGGTTGTAAAGAACACCAGGCTCATTGAGATATGTTAATTTTGTCATATCATCGACTCCACCATGGTCTTCTGCATCTGGATCCCTTGGGGGTACCTTCTCAGCAGATGCCCAAACCTACAAATTAAAACCAACGTTTATATTTGCAAACCTGAATGAAGAAATAAAAATAAATAAATAAATAAAACAATACTCGATTAAGTACTGAGAACAGGATGGATTAAAATTGAATATAAAAATTTTAAAAAATAAAATAAAAAATCTAAGTGAATATCAGTTCCTTCATTCTTTATCAGGGAAAGGTGAGCACTTTAACTTGCCTTCCAAAAAAATCAGGGACTTGAAAGAGTCGAAACATTAAAACTTTTAGTTTCTTTACTATAATGACAATTTATTCATTGGGAAAACAGATATGTTTTGATTACTCTCACCGTTTCATAAAGTCAGCACCCTTCTAAATACCTTGCAAACAACCAATGCAGTCTTCTACCGACAAAATTAACCTAATACGGATTCATGTTTACTTTAGGTGAACGATAGACATAAAACCTTTCTTCTCAGTTTTCATTTACAATCAAACAACCGTAATTGAATTTTGTTGAAACGTATAATAAAAATTGGACATCGAATCTATCTCCTACTTCTTAAAAAACATTAACTAACTACACTGCAACATGCTTTTCCACCTACATCAACAACTCCACGGAAAGTATTTTAAATTTCTTTGAGTTGAGATCTTAAATTTTTCATCAATAAAAAAGAAAAAGGAAGGACAAGCAAAACACTATATTTTCAAATTCCTCCATTTTAGTTAGTTTTCCCTACGTCCAAACACAAATTTATCAAGTCTTTCAAAATGTGAAACTAATCGGGCTTTTCAAAATATTAAACCAAAAAAGAAAGCGGCAAGAATTTGAACTTATATTCAAACAACTGCTCAACCAACAGACAGGTCAAATTCGAATTCAAATTCCATAACACAAAACAGTCCACCTTCTTCCCCGAAGCAGTTACAACTTGGACTTGCTTGCCAACAAAATCGACGACTTCAGCTGCGACCCAAGCTAAGTCCCGGTCTTCCACCCACACTTTCGAGCCCTTCCGCAGGCTCATCTTGGGTTCCTGAGAATGAAAATCAGCTGCACAATTGAAAACCCTAAAATCTTCTAAGAGATAGTGTATGATAAATTTGAATTTGGGAAAACCCTAGAGAGAGAAGGACAATATAGAAGAGAGAGAGAGAGAAGGAGAGATGTTCTCACGAGCATTTCTTGGGGGGGTTATTTTTCGACTTCCCGCCTTGGCCAAATGAAGCAGACGGCGAGATTTTGGGGTTATTTATATCGTACTCGACACGTCAACGGCTGGGATTCATTTATGCAATCGCTTTCTTCAAAACACTGCCAACTTCAGCAGTCTACACCCTCCCTCTTGTTGAACAAGCAACACACTCCGTGACGTGAACAAAGGTGCTCATTATTTTGAGTTTTCAACCTATTTAGGTTATTTAAACAAAAATATATTAAAAATTAAAATAATATTCAATCTAATGCATCTTAAAAAAAATTTTAAGTTAATACCATAATCAGTTACTATGATATTACTGTTGACCCACCGATTTAAGCATTATATATATATATATATATATATATATATATATATATATATATATATATAATTTTTTTTTAAATAGTCTATTTACACCTAAAACTCCATTATTTTGTGGTGTAATAAAATCCGTAAGAAGTTTAACCCTTTCCCTTACAAAATTTCTCATATACGTAATTATAAAAATATATTTGAGTATTAAAGAAAATGTTAAAATATAATTAATTGGGCATTGGATGAACTATAGATTAATACTTTGATAGTACTTTTACTATTCATATAAATGCGATCCCCTTACTATCGGGAAATATAAAAGGTACTTATTGTTGTATATAGACAATCAAATGGTAAAAATAAATGGGCACGAGTTGGTAATTACCGACAAAGCATATGATATAAACTATAATGTAGCGTAAATGTACCAATATTTGACATATACCGAAAAATCCGACTATATATATAATTATTTTTGTCTCATCACCTGAATATAATATGAATTAACCTTCAACTATAATTATTGCATTTAACATAACATGAGATACTATAAGTTATCTCCTCATTTATCCTATTTTAATTTCAATTAGATATATATACATATGATATTATAAAAAAAAATTTATATACATATTTGTAAAATATATGTGTTCTTTTTATTTTTTTGTAAATAATGTTATCAAATTGGATTGATGGTTAAAAAACCAACAGATTTTATATAGTAAACAAATATTAATATATGTATTATATTTATGTTATGTTTATATGTTTAATAGTAAAAAATAAGATATTTTCATCACAACTGCGGTCAAATATTAGATAAATTTTTATTATAAATTATATTTTATTATGTTATATTATATCTGATTGGTGGAACGTGTTAAGGTAATATATGGGATGTGCATGTCAGCATGTTATGATTATATTTGTTGTGTACAAAATGAATAAATAAAATATAATATATTTATTTGTAACATTCAAACCAAATTTCCACTCCAGTGTATTATTGCATGTACTTTACCTTATATTCAAAATTGTCAAGTACATGTTTGGTTCATGATTTTCAAAAGTGTTAGTTTTCAAAAATAAAGGGAATAAGAAAAATTAAGATAATGTGTTTGGTTTCCAACCTTTTTTTTATAAAACATAATTAACAAACAAAAAAATATTAGAGAATAATAATAATTTTTGGATAACAAAAAATTGATATTCTTTGTGTTTTCAAACTCTGATATTTATAATAGTTTTCAAAAATATAAATCAAAGTTACCATCTATATTTGAGAAACATTTACATTACAGTCAAATATTTTTTTCTAACACTTTATATATTTCCGATTATTCTGAATCATATATTTCTCTTTTTTTTACTTTTTATTTTAAATTTTATTGTCTTATACATACTTTTCCCCATTAATTGAAAAATAGGAAATCTTGTCAGTTTTCTTATAGGTGGTATATCCTTATGCAAATTAAGGATGGATAAGAGAATCAAAATTTTAAACGATTCATATACAGTCAATGTTTTATTCAATCACATACTTCAAAAGCAATAGTGATAAAATATTTAAGAATTAATTTTAATTATTAAAAATTTTTAAATAATAGTCCATTTTCAAACATATAGTTATATATTAAACAAATAGATTCCAGTATATTATAATTGGCGTGAATCGTTGGACGACCAAAAAAAAGTAACATAATTCATAATATTCTACAAAATAATAATTTGCATCGTATCCAACTGGGAACTCTAATCAGTCATCAATATTCAATTAATTAAAACAAATACTTGTACATAAATATAGTCATGGCATTATTTAGTTCTATTTGGCCTTTAATCCATAATATTGAGTCAACTAAATATTGATTTTTTTGTAATACGGAGTAAATAAATGTAAAATAAAAAAAAAAATAGAAAATCTCTCCCGGCTTTAAAAATACAAACACAAATTTTAATTGGATTTTAAACATGGATTTTTCTTTATATTAATCTCTAAATTATAGGCTCTATTTATCTCAGTTTTTTATCTATTAGCGTCTTTTATTTAAGCAAATAGAGTTTATTTTTTGATAATTTATTAGTCTTAAATCACCCATTTACACTTTGTTTCCATTTTTTTCTCAATATTATTTCACATATATTTAAAGCTTTATAAGTTTACGCTTTATTTACAAGTAATTTGATTCAATTTAAAGAAAGATATATTTTATTCTAATTTGAAGAAAGTGATATAATGATAAAAGACAAAAATCAATAAAAGCCAGTATGCTATAAAACTAAAAGAATGTGATATAATATAATAAGAATATCAAACGTGTATATTAAACTATTAAATGTATAGACTTTTAGCCATTTTATTATACTATTAACCTATATGTTGTTTTAAGAAATCAATTAAAATATATTTATGTTTAAAAAAACATAAATTTTCTTAAAGTTATCAACTAACCAAAGTTCAAATATTTTTTCCTTTTTGCATATGTGTTAATGTCCAAAATAAAATACAAGGATTAAACACAGTTATAACTAATTATAATTAAATAATTTAAAGTTAATCTGCTACATATACAAATTATTGGCCCACACATTTTCAAGAATAAAATTACCGCGACAATGAATAGTAAAAACAAAATCACAACCCTTTTTTATGCTATATTTGTTCGTTAAAAGGACATATATCATATTATAAGATATAAAGAAGAAAAAGCACAAAACAAAGTTACATATATAATTTACTAATCAATAAAAAAGCTATTTAGCATGCTTATAAAAACTAAAATATACTTTAAATTTTTATTAATTTTCTATATCATTTTTTATTTTAATATTTCCCAATCAAAATCAACGCCAATCTATAAAAGAAACCAGTTCATACGATTGTTATGATGATATTTATATACATTTTCAATTTATTTATTTATGTAATGGTGTTAATTATTTATATTTTCTCACATTTGTTTGCATAGTTTACCGAATTTGAGCAAATTATATATGATTTAGATTTTGAATTTGATGATGAATATTTTGACCATTCAATTAATGGCAACACTTTATTTAAATGTTTAGTGGATGTGTTTTAAAAATTGGTGCGAATAATCCGTTTATTATTAATTGGTTGTACCATTGATCAATGATATTTACGATCCGATTCAATTGCAATTTGACAATTAGTTTAATCCCTAAACCTTGAATCGGTAAAATTTTATATTCAATATTCAGTCAAAATTTAAAACATAATTAGTCACAAATCACAAAAGGGCCCAATGTGAGAAAATAAGAATAAATTATTTTACTATATAATTGATTTTAAAAATCGGATTGGACCATTGGGTATAACCAATGGAACTATCAATCAATATTTTCCATGGTGTTCAATATGGTAACATTTTTGGTTTAGTGTTGGCTAGATATTTTTAAGAACAATGGGTGGAATCACAAAATCTTAAAATTTCAGCTCCATTTGGATTCTCACAATAAATGCTGATTATTTCCATCTACGAGGCGCCCGTCATCACGAGTTCAATGCCTACCGCAGCTCTCAAATATATATATATATATATATATATATAGATAGCCACAGCCATTTCTTAACTATTAAGTACTACATATTTGGAAAATCGCCATTAGAGATAGAGAACAGAGAGCGGGAGTGATGGGAAGAAGAAAACTATCGATTCGGAGATTGCAGAGCGGGAAAGAGAGGCAGGCAAAGTATTGTCAGCGGAAGCAAGGGATTATGAGAAAAGCGAACGATCTCGCCGTTCTATGTGACACCGATGTATTGCTCCTCATGTTTTCGCCCACCGGCAAGCCCTCTCTCACCGTCGGCCATAACAAGTAATCCTTGCTTCTTCTTCTTCTTCTTCTTCTTCTTTCTTCTTATTCGTCTTCGATCCTCATCGTCGCCGTATTCTCTTTTCGATATATACCAAAACAAGTAATAATTTCACGAAACGATTTTGCCGAATTTGGATATTTGCAGTTACGATTCTATTCGTACTTTTGGTCAATTTTGATTTTTTGTTTTCTTGTTATTTTTCTCTGCTTTCGCCTTCTATGCATCTCTTTTTAACAGTTTTAGCTTCCGCCCGAAGGATAGTCCGTTCGCTGATCTACTTATTCTTTTTGTTGTATTCTCTGTCTTCTTTTTAAAAAAGGAACAAAATAAATTGGCAGATCTGATTTTGGCGATTTATTAATAAAATGGTAAATCGTACTTGCAAGTGGCTTGAATTGCTTCAACAAAGGAATATGTGGATCTAATTTCATGGAGTAGACAGACTTGATTTTTTTCTGTCTGTATATGAAATTAATTATTTGAGACGATTTAGTGTTATATTTATTATTTATTGTAGAAATCTGTTCACTGTCATGGAGAAGTTAGCAAGCCTATCGGTGGATTACCGGGAAGAAAGGTACGAACTGCAGATTTCCATCTCCAAACTTTAATATATCGCAAATTTCATTTATTTTTTAATTTTAATTTTTTTGTTTTATGTTTCGGTTTTAAATTGATGCTCTAATCCAACTATTTTTCTGCAACAGGGTCGCCTACACCTTGGAAGTAAGATCTATCTTTACTCCTTGAACTCCCACTAGCATTATTTTTTTTGTTTGTAATATTTCTTTCTTACAGTGATTAGAACCTGAATTTTCCGTAACTCTTTTTTATCCCTTTTACCACTTAAGCCAGGATTTGCTTTTCGTTTTATCTTCATTTCTTTTAGCCACATATAAATCTAAAACACATATAAATGTTTTTTATTATATTAATTTCATCATAATTAATCACAAAAGTTAATTCAAAATAATGTATTTTCCAAAAGCATTCCAAAAATTAATTCATGCTCTATTTTTTCTTTTCTTTTTCTGCCAATATTCATTTCCTAAAAGTACCCGTCTTTTTGTGATATTTTAAGAAGTGATTACATAAATAAAATAAACTATGTTATTAAGTTGGATTATTTATTACTTCACCATTCCAGTCTATTGCTTCTAAGAAATTAATTGTAGTGCATCAACCGAAAACATGAGCCATACGTCTTAGCAAAGATAGCTTTTATCACACTCAATCCAGCTGCCGCTGGGCCCATCCCTATATTGATAGAAAAGAAGTTATGAGGATTAAACTTATTTTGTTCATATTTTATTTCTTTTCATTAATTCTGTTTGCTTGTACTTTTATTTTTTGCGTCTTATGGCTGAGTACCACTTTAGAACTGTTTGTTTAAAAAATTTGAAGGGAAAAAAATAAAAATAAAAAAATCTGAAATATAAATAAACACTAAAAGACAACAAAATATTCGAAATCAATAAATTATTTGTATATATTTATTTAATTTTAATTTATACCAACATTTTTTGAAAGGAAATTCTACTTAACTTTATAATGTAATACTTTGGTTTTTGAATTCGATCATAAGCCCTCCTGTATCCTATCCCTTTTTGGGCACTTGAGCCTTTACCACTTGATTTTTATATAAAAATGCATTATTTTTATTGATTTTAAGTATTCTTAATTAAATAGCTTACCACTTGAGTCTTTACCCTTTTGTCATTTGAACCCATCGTACTTATTTCATACAGTAAAATACTCAACATTTCAAACAGATGCATAAAACAGGAAGTTCGATTCGTTCCGATGATAATTACACATTATAACTAAAATATCTAGGTGTTAATAAAAATATTTATTTTATTTTATTGATTTTATTGGAAGAGAGATGAACAGACCATTTTCTTGAATATTTTTTTTGAAAACTCCCAGTTTACATAAATTTATCACCAAATTATTTATGAATATCTTATAGTATCTCCCTTAAATTTCAAATTAATACAACTGCACATTTGAATCGAACAACTTTTTGTTTTAGTATTCTCCGAGCTTCCAACATGATTATGCAAAAATATCAACTTTCTCACATGTGTTTTCTCCCGTCTCGCCCATGTTTCCAAAAGCTATTAGCCAAAATGCACAGGAGACTTAACTCTGACGTGGATCAGAAGAATTTCTCCCTTGACAGGTAGCTTGTTTCATGATTAAATAAAAAATATATAAAAAAATAAATAGCAATAGCGTTGTTTCATCGGCTTTGATTACTTATCATGTCACATTATTTGTCTTCTTGGCAGCAATGAAATCCTCCAAGTAAGTTCCTGCTCATCCACGAAGCGCTTTTATTTGTTCTTTCATAGAGAAAAATTGGGCTTATTTGGTTCATATTTTTTTTAAATATCATTGAGAACAATTTTTTGAAAATACATAGAACACAATTTTTGTGTTTTTTGAAGGCTGTTTATATTTTTAGTGTTCTTCATTTTAAAAAAAAAAAAAAAACATACATGTTTTTGATGTTCTTTTTGTTTATTTTTGTTTTTAGAAAAAAAAGTTCTCAAAAACCTTAACCAAACAGGCCCTTTGTTTCGGTTTTAGTGACACTTTCACACTTGCAGCTGAAAAGATCTGAATTGGAACAACTGAAAAGCCAACTAGCTGAAAAGAGCAAAGCCATGAGGTTTGAAAACAGGCATGCCCATTAATGTCCATAATCATTAATTCATTATCATCTTCTTCTCACTACTGTTACTGCATTCTCATTTCAGAGATTGGAAGTTTCCTTCGGCTGTCAATGATTTGGGACAAATCCGACGTATGGAGAGCTCTCTTTCTGAAGTAATGGTCAGAGTCAGAGCAAAAAAGGTAATAGAATACCAAGTTTAGATACATCAACTTTTGTTTGTTAATAGTTTATCAATACTGGTAGTTAGTTAAAAGCTTTTTTTTTTTTTCAAACTGCAATCATTGAAGGGCAGGCTTCATCTGTTTGATTCTGATTGCTTTGCAAACTTCTTAATCACTAATGCTAGGAAAACATACAATGAATAGGAAGTGAAAGAGATTTTTCGTATTGAACTTGACGCACATTTTGTGTCGTGAAAATGACTTGACTGATGTTATGAATGTGCCCCCCATTCTTTAGCGTTCCATGGAAACTTCCTTGTAATTGCTTGCTTGCTCTAACAGCTTCTGAAGTCATTTCGTGTAAACCTAATTCTAATGGGTTCTTATCTCCATCAATTGGAAATTGTTAATGAGTTATTTAAATACAATATAAACCATGTAAATGCAATCCATGTTCAGAAATAGCCTGGGAGACTTGGAACCTAACAGAGTTTGTGATAAGAAACAGAAATTATTGTATCATTTAATCTTATAACGAGGTTCTATGATAGGAATGTTAGTCTTTTCATGATCAGTTCACCGGAAATTGTGTGAAACATGATATTCATATTAAACCGAAATCCTATAAACTATAACTTCTATGATAGTTGATAATTTAATATGGTATCGGAGTTGGTCATGAGTTAAAGATCTCTCTTTGTAATTTGAATATTATTCCATGTTTGTATTTTTGAAAGTTCATAATGGACTCCGTTTCAATTGTTTGACTACTTGAGAATCCTAAAAGCCTGAGTTGAGCAATATTTTGACAAATGGACATAATCAATTTATTATAACATGAATATGATCAGTCCATTTAGGTCATAGTTAAATGATTTCATTTTTTATTTTGGGTTGGTAAAGAGGGAACTTCAAGAGCAAGAGAAGCAGGAGTCCACTATTCCATGAAGCATTTCAGGTATTGTTCTAAAATTATACACCTTCCAGCTTTCTTTTAGCTTCTGATTATCATACTGCCGTAGGATATTTTGTGGTTGAAAATGTTTATTTATTTATTTTTCATCTCAGGCAGTTCAATATTGATTCAAAGAATGAATGTTGCTGTGGTTCTGTGACTAAGAAGCATCAGGAAGAGTGAAGTTTCTTACTCGTTTGCATTAATAATTCTTCATGGCAGGACATTCTATGTATTTGGAAGAGAGAAGTTATGATATGTTACTATGGAAAGATTTAATGTTTGGATTTTATGCATGGTAATTGTTAGACGACCAATTCCTCCTAAAAGTTTAAGTTTGTTGGATGACTTTAATTCAAACCTTTACACCCTCACTCACATTTCAAGTCAACAAATGAAAATTCAAATCACATAGAGAAATCTTGAACCTAGGACATCTTGTTAGACCAAGTTTTGATATTATGTTAAACGATCAACTTTTCTAAAAGTTAAATCTTGTAAGATTTTGGTTTAATATAAATATCATGCCTTTAATACCCTTCTTCTCATGCAACCTAATACCTATATAAGGAGAGTCAAACAAACCAAATAGAGTCATCAATGGATTTTCAAATCAACAAATAAGGATTCAAATTGCAGAGAGAAATCTAGAACATAGGACATCATGCTAAACCAAGTTCTAATATTATATTAAATGATCAACTCTCATAAAAGTTAAAGCTTATAGGATTTGAGTTTAAAACAAATAAGATGCCTTTAACAACAAAAATGGTAGACTCTCGAAAGAACCTAATAAATGTCAGAATATTACTAGGAAATGAACATGAGTTTTTGTTGTTGGTTGAATTGGTTTGCTATGAAAAAATTTAAACGGGCCGGGCTGAGATTAACTCAGGCCCAACCGAACCCAACCCAGATCTTGAACCTAAGTCTTTAATATATGCTAATTATATTTATTGAGGACTTCAAAATTTTAATCATTTTCATCTCTTTTTTTTTCTAAATATTTTTTTATTTGTTTGTTTGGACAATAAACCCAATGTGAAGGGAATTCATTTCACTCATTTCAACTAGCATTTATCATGTAGTGAAAATAATCAAATATGATCAATTCCTTCGATATCTAAGCAACAAATCAATAATGTTTTGTTAGGTTCCTTACTGTAAATAACTGAAACCATCATTTCTCAAAAGAAACATGATAAAAGAATATCTGAAGAAACCACACTGATACCTACCTTTCTACCCAAAATTTGAGGCCCAATAGTTCTTTCAATCAGCTTCACAAAAGACCATTCAGATCGGAAAAGCTGGGAAGTGTAGCAGAGCAGGACCCATCAACATCCAAACAGATAAGTGATGTGGTCCAGCCATACCCAGCCAGGCTCCCAGAGTGTGTATTATTGCTGGTCAGTAGTAGTAGTCACACACAACACACATATATAATGCATTGCTTTATCAAGACTACTTTCTACAGAATCTGAAACCCTAATTGCCAATGAGACCCCACTCAGATATGCCAAAACAACTACCATAATTTGACACAGTACAATACACATTCAAGAACTCTGGTACATTACTACACCCTTTTGAAATTATCAGTAAAAGCAGTCCCATCTTTACCTTCTTCTTTTTTTTTTGGTTTTTTTTTTCTTCAGCTACAATAATTGTACCACATCTTTATACAAGTTTCCCAGATTTTGATTCTTACAGACTTCTTTCTCCCCCCCAAAGATGCTTCCCACAATTCTTCAATATTTTTACTGCACTGCCTCATCACTCACTGTCTGAGATATTACTTCACCAAATTTAAGGAAGAGTTGAGCATCTGAGGTGCTCATGGATGAGCAATTTACCATGTGAGGGGTCTTCAGGTTGGCATACTCGTCCATGTAGCATGGTACTTTGGCTGATGGAAGAGGCACAGGCGGTGTCATGGCCGGGGCTATTTGTTTTGGTGCAGCGGTTGGCACCAGGCTGCCTAGAACCCGAGTCACTTCGTGCATGGTTGGCCGATCAGTGGGCTGCTTCTTGGTGCATAGAAGGGCCAGCTGAAACACTTTCTTTACAGCACCAAGATCTTTACAAGTTGCAGTTATATCAGGATCAACAGTCTCCATCACAGCATTGTTGATTGTTTTGGACAAAATCTGAGATGCAGAATAATAATATGGAATTTATCAAGATCAATTAGTCCTCAAATTGCAAGTTGCCCTTCAAAATTCAAATCCCCAGGTATGAAAAAGTTTTTAAGACTATCTCAAGGGTGATTAACTATATCACTAGTTGTCTAGCATAAAAAATTTCCCATGCTAAATGAAGTTAAGCAGATAAAAAAGCGATTTGACGTACCAGATGATGGAGATTGGATTCATTGTCTACTGCTTTCCTTCCGGTTAGCAGCTCAAGAAGAACAATTCCATAGCTGTAGACATCAGACTTTTCTGTGAGACGTGAAGTACGGGCGTACTCAGGGTCTATATAACCAATGGTGCCCATAATGTAAGTTGAAGTATGAGATTTTGATGAGCATAAAACCTTGGCAATGCCAAAGTCAGTGAGATGAGCCTCAAAATCCTTGTCCAACAAAATATTAGATGACTTGACATCCCTGTGAATAATCCGAGGGCTACAATCATGGTGAAGGTAAGAAAGCCCTTGAGCTGCTCCAAGGGCGATCTGAAGGCGAGTTTCCCAATCAAGCTTTTTCTTCTTCGTAGGGCCTAAGACGGGAAATGAGGAATCAGATAAGAATACATAGTCCATGTATATTAAGTAGTTTGTGAATTGAATCTCTAAAATCAAACATCATATTTGTAGAAAGAAGACCTGGCTAGCTGTTCTATAAGAACCTTTAAAATATAGGGCCTGTTTGTTTACTGTTGTGGAAAACTGTTTTCTGTTCTCAAAATCAAGGAGAACAAGAAAAAAAAACATGTTTGGTTTACAGATTGTTTTCTTCTGAAAAACACACTAAATTTAAAAACAAATAAGAGTTTTCAGAGAACATCTTTTTGGTGTTCTTTGTGTTTTCAAAAACTGTTCTCAAGAACAGTTTACAAAAACAATAACCAAACAAGCCCATAGCTTCATAAGAATCTGTGCACAGTTTTTGACATGCTAAAGCATCCATTTAATCGATTGATGTTTTTAAGATCATAAACTGCAATGCAGGGCATCACATTGTTCAGTAAAGTTTAAACTCACCATGAAGGAGATCCCAGAGACTTCCATTTTCCATGTAGTCATAAAAGAGTAGATTCCCAGACGGGGACAGGGAATATCCTTGCAGACTTACAAGATTCCTATGTTTGATGCTTCCGACTGTTCCAAGCTCCGTCTCGAATTCCTTTAAGCACTGTGTGTTGTGAGTGTAGAGTCTCTTGATAGCCACTGGCTTGCAGTTTTTAAGAACACATTTGTACACTGTACTTGAGGCACCATAACCAATTATATACTTCTCACTCAAGTTTTCAGTCATCCTCATGATATCCTCGTACACATGTAGTGCCATATTCATGTGAAGGATCACCAACTTCGGAGTCGAGTATGTAACTGTTTGGCAAACTATCAGTTTGTAAATGGGGAGAAGTTTCAATAGGGAAAATGGTAACACATTTTTCAAAATATATCAAGGGATGCTAGATATTACTATCTAGTGGATATTTATTTGACTACCTAAAGGTCATTGGAAAAAAGGACATTTGATGACCCAATCATGCAAAATGTGGATGGTTAGACCTCCTATGAAGGATCTGTTTGGAACCCAAAAAGTACTAGAGAAAGAAAAGAAAATACTAAAGAAAATTATTTTCTCATATTTGGTTTCCCCGTGGAAAATATAAAAAAAAATCAAATATAATCAAAATTCCTAAATTTTTTTACATATTTTTAAGTTTTTTAGTCCTTAAATAATAGAGAGAAACAAATAAAATGAGTTTGAATAAATATATAGAATTGACTTATTAAGTTTAAATTCCTCTCTATTTTTTTCCTTAGTACTTTCCAAGTTCCAAACGGAATTTACTGAATAAATAGCTTGGATAAAACATCAATCACATGTGGACCATCCTCCATCAGTAGCAATGGCAATTAAATTTCAAAAATGTGTACAGGCTTATACAATAGGACAAGGCACCTGGTTTGTCAAGTGATCCATCTGGAAAAGGAATTGGATTGTGTGGTCGACATGCTGCTACTAAGATCATGAGAAGAATCACGAGGGCGCCCAGAGCTATCCCTAGAATCGCTGCTTTAGATATCGCGACTGCATACACAAAGGAAAAAACATATAACGGGAAGCGTTGACTTGAGTCACCAAAATCATAATCTGAATTTTCTAAACCTATAGGTAAGCATTTCTCTTGTGCAATATAGACTATACTTTAAAGCAGACCATCACATACAAAAAAGTGAAAGGAATCTCATCAACCTATGGATTGTGATAGAAAATGACATGATCACCCACATTATCAACTAAGATCAACAAAATAATCAAATTCAGTGCCTCCGTGTCAAATAGTTTTTTGAAGACCATTTATGCATATTGTGTGAACAAAAGCAACTCTTCTAAAATCCATGAGATATGAAGGATTATTGTAAGTCCTCATTTCACAAAAAGGTAAGGAAATGGATTGTCATGCTTGAAGTTCAATAATTACCTCGCTCTGTTGGACGAGACTGATGACATGGAGAGCTAAGCCAATAACCACAAAGACCAGGATTTCCGATGAAACTGCATAAAAAAGTTAACATCAGTTGATAGTTTGAAAAGGGGGAAAAATGAAGGTCAAAACAACTGGTTTAGTATTGACACAGCAAAGTTGTGAGTTTATGGCCGAGTAAGAAAGCCAGTAAAAAATGCACCGAAAATCTCTTAACCTGTCTGGGGAGAATCTTGAAAAGTTATTACTTGTAGGAATATCACCACCGAGGTTGTTATAAGACACATTCCTGCAGGAATACGGTTAAATTGAACTTGTTATGGAAGAATATGATTAGACCATCTTCAAATGCTAGCAAGGCAAGGGAAAACTAAAAAATAGTTGTCTACAGGGAACTTACAGGACAGTAAGACTGAGGCAGTTGACAAGTGATGTCACATCCCCTGATAAATTGTTGTTCTCAACTCTCCTGCCATTACAGAGTAGGTAATAACATGGTATTACTTTTTCTATAATTTTCTATAAGTAGCTGAGTCATGTTCAAAAATCAACATTGAGCCCATGGGGAATTTTGTATTGAAATTTAGTTCAAATGCAGTGCACTTAACTCGACCAACTTCACCAGAAGAATTCTCGAGTTAAAGGCATTTCTACCACAATAATGAGAATGGTCAAAGTTGAAGGGGATCAAGATCAAGCACTGTAACTTACAGGGAGAACATGTTCTGAAGTTGACCAAGTTCTTGAGGAATCATTCCAGATAGGTGATTGTTTGAAAGATCTCTACAATGCAAACATTATCACAAAACTGCCAAATGGAAAAAGCTTAATAATGCATAATAGCAGGATTTTAAATATTCCTTACATCTCCATAACACTTCTTAGATTACCAAACTCGGCTGGAATAAATCCAGTTAAGTGGTTCCTGCTTAAATTCCTAACCCAATAGAGAAAAAAAGAAAAGATGTCAGCAAGAAGAAAACTTTGAAAAAACAGGAAGGTAGCTAACTGTAGAACTTACAGTTTTAAAAGATGCTCCAAGTCTCCAAGGGAGGAAGGAATGGAGCCTGTAATCCTGTTATTTGAAATGTCTCTGAGAAAAAATATACAAAATTATTATATAAAATTTAAAAAGCTTCAGTAGAGAAGACAAAAATACAACTAATACTTACAAGGTGTCCAAGTTACCAATACGAGATAGCTCAATAGGAATGGATCCTCTAAGATTGTTGGAGGAGAGATTCCTGTGAATGGTCAGGAACACATGAATAAAGTGGTAGAAGCATCGTCCAACCAATATAAAAATCCACTAGCTTAAGAATCTAAACCACAAAATAGAAAAAGCGAAGACATGCACATTTGTTTGTGCAGATTTATTTCAGTGGTGCAGCAAAGATAGTTGGAAAGAAGAAAGAAACTCACAAATATGTCATACTCTCCAGCTTCTCGAATGCAGGAGGTATGGTTCCATTCAACTTGTTCCCATGCACATTGCTGCCACCAATTCAATGGGTCAAATGACCACCATCGCGTTGCTAAATATGCTTAAGAAAGCAATGGAATTTAATGCTTACAGGCTGTTGAGGTTTGTACATGAACTAAGATTATCAGGTATAGGTCCTTCAAGATTGTTGTTAGCAACATTTCTGCAACAAGTTGGATTTGGAAATTGATATAAAATTGGCAGAAATATCTGAGACTGAAACTATATCAATAATGAAACCTACAGGTCAAACAAGTCAGTCAGCTTCCCAAGTTCTGATGGAATACGCCCCGTGAGATGATTATCATTCAATTCCCTGTGACAGTGGGATTAAAGACTCGAATGAGTTCGTTCTCCTAACTCATGGCTAATGAAAAAAAAAACCTCGTTAATGGATAAGAGGTCTGCTATTATTCCAAGTGCCTCACATCCACTTGTCCAATGTTTAACATGCAGAAAAATCAAGAAAGAAACTGTTCAATGAATTACAGGGATAGGGAAAGCATTCATACAAGTAGTGGAGCTTCGTCATATTCCCAAGCTCTGGAGGGATTGATCCATCCAGCTTGTTACCATGCAAATACCTACAGCATTGGGCGTATTCAGCTCAGATAAGTAGCTGCATATTCCACATGACATGAAGGAAAAATAATGTTGTAAAAATTGCTAAGGACAGGCTTACAATTTCTCAGTATAAGTTAAGTTTCCCAGAATAGGAGGGATGGGTCCACTTAACCTGTTGCAGCTAAGATCTCTGTGGATAAAATAAGTAAAAATAAATAAACATAGATAGGATGGACATTACTTAGAATAAGCAAATTAAGTTTTCATATAACATACAAGACAGCAAGAGCCTGCATGAGACCAATCACTGATGGGATTTGACCTGTAAGCCGGTTACCTTGCAAAGATCTAGAAGGAGATAAAAGTTTGGGTTGAAGCAATTAATAAGACGAAGTTCTCCCAAGCACTGAAATAGTATAACATTTTATAAGATATTAAAAGAAAGTTCAATTCACATACAATGTGGCTACTTGCAGGAAACCAATGTTGAAAGGAATCTCTCCAATTAGCTGGTTGTAGGACAAGTCCCTACCATTCAAAAGAAAAGAAACAGTTCTGAATTATAACCAAGTTAACAGATACTACAATTTGGCCTTTACTGAGTAAGAATCACATACAAGACCTGGAAGGCTGTACAGTTGCCAATATTCTGCGGGATATTGCCAGTCAAACTGTTGTTTCTTACATCACTGCAAATGGTAGAGGAGAGGAGATCAAGAGAAGTCTACAAATATTCAATAAATAACAAAACGGAGAACGGGCTCCAGGAGGGAAAGGCATTCCGAAACTTACAAATACCACAACCCAGTCAACTGGCACATATCAGGAGACAATGTACCGACCAAATTGTTCCCTCGCAGTCCACTAAATTGAAACATAATTCTCAAACTCAATATCAATTTACATAGTTAAATAACATAGAGCGAAAAAAATTTCCGTATCATCATACACAGGTATACTCACAGATACTGCAAAACCTCATTCCAGTATATAAGCCTCGGTATTTCACCACTCAATTTATTCTGTGCCAGATCCCTGGAAACAGTTCTTTGAAGAGTCATGATCCAAGAAATACTTCATTTTGAGAAGGAGAGAAGATGGAGTAGAAATGGCACTCACAAAATTTTCAAATTTGGAATTTGGGACAGCGTTGAAGGAATGGGTCCAATCAGCTTATTGTTCTTCAAAATTCTGAAAACCCATGTAAGTCAAAACATTAGAAAAAGGAAAAACCATGAGCAAGGCATAAACTGAATTTTAGCAACGAAGCTTACAGTTGTTCTAGTTGTTTCAACTTTGAAATTGAAAATGGTATATCCCCATACAGCTCATTGAACGATAAATCCCTAATTGCATAAATTAATCCAAATTCAACCAATATTCCAGTTAGCAGAGATAAATAACACCTAGAAACATCAGCATTTTCAGATAGTAATTTGGTAAACGAAGTGAATATCATCCTTAGCATAACTTACAGGCTTCTCAAAGAAGAACAGTCACCTATCTCATCTGGGATTTGCCCGGAGAGCCTATTTCCCTTTAGATCACTTATCAAACAAAACACAATAGTAACAATTACCCTTACTTGACTCACATTGAACAAAATGATAATAAGGATAGCATAAAACTTCAAGAACTACTAAACCAGTAGATTGTCAGTAAAAAACTATACATAGAGAGTAGTCCCTTGAGATCTCCTATTGTAGGTGAGATTTCCCCATCAAGATTCAACCCTGAGAGATTTCTAAAATGTTTGCAAAAAAGAAAAAAAAATCAAAATAATGTTCAACAAGAACTCAATCACATAAATGGGTTTCAAATTATAAGACTTAAATGATGATCTAAATTTCAAAAAAAAAAAAAAAAAAAAAGGGAAGAAAAGTAGGACATGGCTTACAGTGCTATGACATTGAAGGTGACATTATCACAAGATACACCTCTCCATACACAGTAATCTGAAGATGGTGAATCAGTCCAGTCATATAGAACATTGTCAACATCCCTAAATGACTTCTTTATCTCCAACAGTGTCGCCCCTTCAACAAACAAAACAAAAAAGAAGAATATCACTACTGTGAAAGCACCATCAAATCACCCAAAATCAAACCCTATACATGTATGATCCAAAAACCCTACTCCTACTTCATTAGTTTTTTACCCACCCAAAACCCTAATCTTCAGCCTCAAAAACTCAACCCCACTAAAAACTCCAAGCAGCATCAGTCATTCATCCGACCAATGGGCAATGGTGATTCAGATTCTGCATTTAAGTGCTTCTACTTTTAAAAACATAAAATATACTTTGAATAACACTTCAAAGCAAAAGGAAAAAAGTTGTTTAATCATGCTTGTTACTTGTAGCATGCAGAAGCTTGAGATTTATACATTAAAAAAATGGAAAAATCAATAAATAATTAGTGAAATGTTGTAGATAAATATCGAACTCTGCAAAACATTTGGAGACGGAAATAGAAGACGAGGGGATTAGAAGACTGCAGGAACGGAGCAAATAGCTCACATTCGCAAAAAAAAAAAAGAAAAACCAAAAACGTAAGCTTATTTCCGTGTTTCCTACACTTTCTCAGCAACCAAGCAAGAACTCACCGTCGTCGGAGACCATAGAGTTGAACGCCAAACAGAGGAGAAAGCACAGAAGAACGAACCTAAAGCGAAATGCCATCACTGACCTCGCAAAACACCTCATTCCTCACTCATAAACCCAACCGCCATTGAAGCCCAAACAACCAAAAAAAACAAACTGGAAAACGAAACCCAGGGAAAAAAAAGAAAAGAGAACACTAAGACAGAGAAACAAGTTCTTGAAATGGAAGCTTTGATTCCACGACCACAGCTGAACAACCTGAGTCCGTACACCCACAAAATAGAAGATGATGAGACTCCCCCTCCTCCTCACCTCCCCTTCCCGGAGTCACCGACATCGAAACGACCCGTTGCCCAGATAAAGAGAGAGACAACAGAGAATTTTTTTCCTCTGCTTTTTCCTTTCAATTATTTTGATTATTTCGAGCTTCCTCGTTACATCACATCGAAGTTGCAGGGAAAGGCCTCTCTGAATACACACTAGGTATTCCGCATCACCATTACAACACCATTTTAAGAAAGATTAAAAATAACAACAAAAAAAGAAGAAGAAATTATAGATTGAATCATACAGTAGATAAAAATATAAAAAAACACGCATCTGCCAAGCCCCTGCAACAACAACAACAAATGGTGCTCAGCCTACCCAAAAATAAAAAACCAACTAAGCCAAACACCACATACAGTTCACTGACTTTCATCTCTCTCTAGGCCTAGCATTTCTCTCTCTCTAAATACTTTCTTTCTTTCTTTTTTTATTTTCTCTCACTTTCTCTTCTGAATTACCAGTCGCTTTCTCTTTCGTTGCAGTCCTGCAGAGCAGCAGCAGGTAATAATCCTTTACGAGTTGACAAGGAATTACAAAAATATATTTATAAATTTTTTATTTTTTATTTTTAAAAGTTTACTCTCATTATTTCTTGTTTATTACTTTCATGCCCCAGACTTGTCATCATTTTTCTCCTTTTTAACTGCACTTCCCAAGTACGTTTGGTCACAATCATAAATTTATAATTACTAATTTTTTTTATTAACTGAATAATTATTTATAAATATTTACTTACCATTTACCAACTATCAATGTTTTAATTTATTTATTTCGTTTTTATAATATGTTTTTATTTTATTTTTAACATCTACTCAATTTACAATACATCATAATATTCAATTTATTTATAAATTGATAATCAACCAAAATCAAACATCGGATCCCTTTCGATTTATGCTGGCATGAGTTCTTCACCATTTTAGTTGGATCTTATTTGCTATTATGTTTTGTTATAAATTATAAACTTTAATAATAAAATTATTTAATAGAATTTTCTTCAAAAGATAAATATTTTAGTATAATATTATAAATTTTATGAATATTTATATTTTTATCTATATTTAGGTGAACTGTTTATTACAATTCTTGATTAAATTCATTAACACTAAGTTAATAACCCGCTTCTAAGTTAACACAGGATAATTCATTTGCTTTAAAAACTTAACCCATGATAGCAAAAACCTCGAACCACCATCATTAAAGCACTAATCTGATTTGGCTTCATACTTTTTTTTTACATTTATTAGTTATATATTACATTGTTCTTATTGAAACTCGAACATGATTTCGTCAAACTCTTAACAACTGAGTTAGACCGCATACTTAAACTTAAAAATATTTATCAACCCCTAAGGACATTAATTCCAATTGAATGTCAACCATGAATTGTGAAAACATGATTTCAAATTTGTGTTTTGAAAATACAATTTCAATGTTAAAATGTGAAATCGTATTTTAAAAATATGATTTTAGTATAAATTGTATAAAACTGTAAATTTGTGCTTTAAATATATGATTTTAGTGTACAAATATAAAATCACTTTGAAAACACGATTTTAATGTAAAATTTTTAAATTACAAATCGCATTAATATACACTTGCTTTTAAAACACGTTAGCAGAAAGCTATGTTTTTATTTTTAAAAACACGATTTCAATATAAAATTATAAAGTTATGATTTGAATACACAATTTCATTATAAGATAATTTCAACCTTATCCATTGTTTACATGTCAAAAATCATCATAGACTCATAATTATTTTACAATCTAAAATATTTTGATAATTATTTATTTAATTATCGATAAATTTATCAAAAATCATACTTAAAATTAGGAATATTTATTAGCCCCTAAGGACATTAACTCCAATTGAATGTCACACATTAATTATTTATTCAAAACCGAACCATAGTCAAAGTTGATTCACCGAAGATTCTCAAAAAAGTTGAAGCCTTTTCCCAATCATAATTCATACACGTAACATCGATTAATATATACATTTATACATCCTCATATTATTATTATTATTATTATTATATTATTAATATTATTATTATTTGTATTTGTGTATATATATATATATGGGGTGACTGGTGAGCGACTCATAGGAAGCAAAGGACAGCAATTGGATCTAGGATGTGGGGCCCACAAAGTACATACTATGACGCTATACTGCCTTTAACGTCCGTCAAATATAATTTTACCCCTTCTCTTCTTTTTTTCCCTCCTTTCACCTCGGGAAGGACATCTGACCACTGACGTATCTGGGCCCCACCCCCCATCTATAAAGCCTGCCACCGTTATGACTCTTTAACGGCGTCCACTCACGCCGTTAGCGTCCACGTCGAAATGTCGCTTTCCCCCCCCCCCCCTGCCCATGTGTTTATTATCTGAAAGGGCAAGAACCGTAATTTTAATGATTTAACCGCCCCTTTTTGTTTTTTACAAATATTAGTTTATAATGTTCCCTTGGATTACAGAATGCTCCTTCCGAAGAAACATCTCTCTAATTGGGTGCTGCCACGTGGTATCCGGGGAGTGGTTGGTCACTTGTAGAGGCACGCAGAGTTTGTGCTGCTCGACTGATTGCGACGGCTGTAACGATGCGGGGTTGAGCAAATCGAGATAAAAATCGGGCCTATCTCAAAAGAAAATACTTTCCATCTTTTTTTTTTTTTGAATATTAGGTAGGATATAAATAAATGAGAATTAAAAATTAAGAACGAATCATTGAGTGACACGTCATCGTATGTGGACGAGGTCCACCACGTGGTGAAACCCCAGGGCATACGAAAACGGAAGCAGTGCAACGTGGTATGCATGAGATGCCAACTTGCCATTGGAGAATTGGGGTTTATTTTTTTATTTTTTTTAATTCTCAAAATAATCTCCAAATTACTGTGTCTTGTCTTACAAAAATCCTAATTGATAACTATAATTTTAAATTTTAAAAATGATTTAAAACTGTGGTTGATGATTGATTTTATAAATTTTTAAAATTATAATCATTACGGTTTTAATTTTAATCATCTTTAAGGAGAGACACAAATGATAAATAAGAAAATCCATTTTTAAATCCTTATAAGAACCAAACCTCATTTGAGAAAAAGGTAAAAATTATGAAAGATCAATATTTGAATTCTTATAAGAATATTTTACTATAATATAATACAAAAAGTTAATATATATTAAAAAATATAAAACTTTAAACAAAAAACCTAAGTTAATTATTTTTTTTTATAAATACACAATTTTACATATATTATAACTTGGACATCTTTTTTCTTTTATGTTTATGATATATTCTTAATCATCGAGCTAAGCCTCAATAGCAAACTTAAATTAACTATTTTAGAAAATTAGAAATTGCAGTTACCTAACTTCGGTTTGTATGACTTGAATCCTAAATACCTATATGTGTGAGTGACGCATTAGATTTGTTGGGTTTTTTTTAAGAAATGGGAAAAAGCAATGTCATTATTATTTGAAAAATAATAAATAAAAATGTAAAAAATAATAAAGAAGAGAGATGAAAAGTGGGGGCCAGAAGTCACATGCAAAGCGTTGTTGCATGAAAATTGGCTCAACAACAAATGTTCCCAATCACGTGCCCATTCAATGAGAATATTTAAGATTTGTGGACCCCTCCATTCCCATTCAATTTTTTTTTCCTAAATTAAAACTACAAACCTTCCGGTAACGGTTAACCAAAATATCCTTTTTCTCTCCCTGCTCCCCCTCCTTTAATAATAAATAATAAATACTATAATATTAATTAATTAATTTGGTAGACGGCGTTAATGGATAATAAATAATGTTATCCATTAAATAGTAGAGCTTTTACCATATTGGAGCTTATATTAAATATTCCTTTATGTGATCCAAGGTTTTGGTTAAGCTCCTCGGATTTCACTTCTATTTATATTTTTATAGGGTTTTGTTTTTTCCCCTCTTCTTACTTGTTCTGATAACTTATTTCTTAATTTTATAAATTTGAACAAATTTCTAATGTTTTACACGTTTGGAAATTATGACGTGTAAAGTGAATAGACATTACTAACAAAAATACAATTTTAATTTTTTAATACCTACTTATCCAAACCCAAGAGATCTCAACGAAAATGATTAGCTTGATATATGGGATAACCAATAAAGCTTAAGAAATCAAACATGGATCTCGTGGAAAAGTCGGGTTTTTGATTATTCTTACTCTAGATAGCTTTTACTGTAGATATTTTCTTAAGACATCGAATAGCCATTTTCCTATTACATAATGACTTTCAATTAAAGCATCGATGATACTTTGAAGTCTCGTTCAACCCTCAAGTTTAAGAGCAACCATTGTCTATGACAACTAATACATAATTTTCCAAAACGATATATTATTTAGCAATAACCCCCTGAGTCATACATTATACAACTATAGGCAAAACATTGCTTTCCATCAATTTTAATAGTTAAATTGGAGTTTTTAATACCCCGTTATAAAGCAACCGCACCTTTTATTATTGAATAATCATAATTTTATTTAAACATTCCCCTTAATAAGAGGAGTTCAATGGATCAATTTTTCCACTATAGGAGAAACATGTCAATGAGGCATGACTCAGTGGTTAATCGTTAAAGGGGCATAAGAAATATACTAGGTTTGTGTCTCAATGATAACGATATACTATAATGTTGTGATATAAAATGAATATATATATAACTCTATGAGAAACATAGCAACATCTATTCATTATGAGGTTTGAATGAGTGGTTAACTATTTGATAAGGTATATGAAAGGGATCAAGTTCGTGTCTCAATGAGAATAATATACTACAATGTTATGATGTAAAGTGAAAAGATATAAAAACTATATGAGAAACATAATGATACTTATTAACTTGGCGTTATAATATTGTGGTATTTTATTTTCACGAAGACTCTAACCTAATTATTTCGCATGTTTTAGTAAACCTCAGAATCAAGTCGACCTCAATACCATTTTTTGCAAAGTTTTTCATTGCTCGCCATTAATTGAATTAAATCGACTAAGATTTGGCCTAATTAAGCTCGGTTATTTATTTTAATAAATCATACTTGGTCACTACATATGGCTGAAGCCATTCTACTACATGAGTACTGTGGTCTGAATCCTATTTGGGCGAAATTTCAAGCCTCCCTCCCAAACCCTGGGCGATACATTTCCCTATCACATAATGCATAATTTCTCTGCGCTTTTCGAGAAAAGCTGGGATCTAAGAATCTCATAAAGCCGCTTTCAAAGGGTCAAGCTGGGAGAAGATCTTCAGATTCCAGATCTGCCTTCTTTGCAGCTCTTCATCAATCTGCATCAACAAAGAAAGAGATCCACTGATTCCAAATAAGACAGAATTTACAGCTATTTTCTCCATTAAATGACGCTTTTGTGGTTCTACCACATGATTCAGTTGTTGGGGAATTGTGATCTCACAATAGATCGTGAGCCAACCACGACAACTCAAACATACCTGATTTTATAATTTTTTTTTTGCTTTATTAAAAATCTGACACCGTCCAATTTCTGATTTTTCTATACATCCAAAATTAAATATTTTTACTATTCGAATCCTCACGACGGTACGATCATAACAAGGCGGTAATATCGCCGGAACTCCGCGACGCTAGCTCATCGCCGCCACGCCGCCACCACGCGCGAGACGACGGCTGCGGCAAAGACACGCGTCAGCATCGCTTCCATCGTCGACGCCATTGATGACGCCAAGATGACCTGGCCAAGAACCACCGGCCAACCGACCGCCGATCCATGGTCAATCTCTGGCCCGGGCTTAGCTGATGTCGAGTGTGGCGATGACGCTGTCTGATGACGTGGGCTGGCGACGCCGCCTTTGGATTAAACCCGTGACCACCCGATCGACTCGATATCACCATCCGGCCAATCTGGCCGACCACCCGGCTGAATCTGGCCAACCGGCCAACGACAAACTCGACCGGCCAATCCGGCCGACCTCGGACCGGCCAATCCGCCAACCTGCCAACGGCCAAACCCGACCGGCCAACACACAACCTGCATTCCTCGATGCACGCACGCCGCCACACGCCGAACCTTCCGTGGCGCGCGAGGGCGCTGGGAGTGGTATTTAGCAATTTTGATACTGGCAGATTCGTATCAAATTTCTACAATTTGGTATATCGACTTAAGACAAGCCAGTTTTTACGTATATGAAAATACGCATAACCCTATGTATGCCTGGGC
The DNA here is from genome assembly GCA_016808115.1 of Tetrastigma voinierianum. Classification (NCBI taxonomy): domain Eukaryota; kingdom Viridiplantae; phylum Streptophyta; class Magnoliopsida; order Vitales; family Vitaceae; genus Tetrastigma; species Tetrastigma voinierianum. The sequence goes on from JAEQBH010000767.1 coordinate 3,492,945, forward strand.
TATTAGTGGTATTTTCACGTATTCTCGTATTTCTCATGGTTTCGAATACATAAGGTAACTAACATGAATACCACCGCATAAGGGCCGTAAGTTCTAAATTAATCGACTATTAATGAATTGAACAAATATAATCGCATTACATATATCGAATGCGATACATAAAGCTTATATCCTCGTATGAGTGATTTTCAAGAATTCAATTTGGTCAGGACCGCCAAAGTGGCACACTGATTAGGTTTGAGAAATATCAACCTCATATCATGCATGATGTTCGCGGTCAGATACTATACTCCCAAATGGCTGATTTTGTTAAGCCATGAGGGATATTACGATAGCATGCAATTTAAATGATCGATCTTAGCTGCTCATACACCCAAAGCGGTGATTTCACGGCCGACACGCTCACGGCCCTATGGAGAGTATACAACCCGCATGTCATATTTTTCGCCCAAAGGTGATTATGTGATTTACGTATGTAATTCTGGGCGAGTATTCACATGATGCCGATCAGACATATGTTTTTATTTTTTCACCAATCTTTTTCTGTGGAGCTAAGAATTCCATTTCAATCGAGATCCTTACTGATTGAATTTCAAGAAATGGAAAGAGGATTTTCAATTTGGAATGGAGTCATGATGTTCACGGCGCTACAATGGATAAGCCACAGATATCACAACCTCTAGCACCTAATTCGAGAAAACTGACTATGTCACCGATGCGATAACAGATTTCGGCTATCGACAACGGGGCAAATCCACAAGAACACTAAAGTGGTTTGCCGCTAGGATCAGATCGCTTAAGGAGATGACGGCAGCCTAAGGAGCATGGGGAATCGAGTTTCATCCAATGCCGGTATTGAACACTTCTTCAAAAGCCTTCAACATGAAGCATGACTAAGACACCGGGAGGCTAGAGATTATGTCCTCGGGATGGTAGACTCCAAAGGCGGTTCTCCAAAGTTCCTCTTAACGTTACTTCATTCCCCGATGCGCCAGACAAGATCAAGCTCCCGAACACCCTTCCACCCGATTTTCGGACATAAAGACAAACTACACCCTAAGACGAAAACTCGTCAAGAAATGACTCTCGACAGCAAGGTGGTAAGGCGCAGGCAGTAGTTTTTTGCTAAGCGATAAAGAAAGATAATACTTATGTCAGTAAGTCCCCATAAGAGGAAGAATAAGAGTTCAAAAGTCGAACTCATAAAGGTGCTCATGAAACCCACCACAATTCGACAACATGTGTCCAAAGTACATATTCTTTAAAAAGGACAGGATCACGCTTTCTTTCGTAAGAAGAAAGGTCAGCATGAAGTTAAGGACTCCAGACAAAATTTAAAAGTTTTTGATGTCCAAGCGCGGCTTACTGTGCACGTATTCTTTAATACTTGTTGCTGAATCCAACCTATCTCAAGACTATCCAGCTTCATGGTTGATAGCGAAAGAATCTAATCATGCCAGATTTACCATACAGCATCTATAAACCGGAGAGCCAAATGCGATGAATCAAAAGCTCATCGCGGGAAATAACGAGTAGCGTCGGGGTCACTCGTGGGAGATGTAATCTAGTTTTAGATTCCTGCTTTTGTCGACGCTGAAAAGATACATTTTATTAATTTTCATATGAATCGAAGGCTCAAGAGACATGTTTGGACGGCGATTATTCTTTGGAAATTAAGAGCAATATTATTTCAATATTTCTTAATTCAAATAAGGTCGTAAGATCGCCATATGTCCAATCTGATATATAGATTAAGTTTATCTCCGATGACATATACGCGCTTATACAACAAAAGGTTGTTTCAAAAGACTATTACTCTAATGACGGTATTTTACGATTACGGCATAAACATTTCGGGCCATATCTCTACGATAGAGGTGAAGGTTTAATAAAGACTAATATCCGCCCGCTCTTAAAAATGACTTAGAGATATGCGTAGACTGTTGTAGAGGTAAAATGACCAAGATAAGAAAGAAAAATCAAGAAATCGTAGTTCCTCGACTTGCTCGAAGTCATTCACACTGATATAAGTGGACTTTACAGGCAACCTTGTGTAAGTTTTTATTTCATCACATTTATCACGACTATTCTATATTGCTATTCGTACTGACAGTTAAAAGTCTGTACTTCTTTGAAAAATTCAAGATTTTTCTGACTAAGTCGAGAAATGTAAATGGGGAAAAGTCATAAAGGTTGTTGATCCGACCGAGGTGGAGAGTATTATGGCAAGCACGGCGACAAGCCGATTAAATTTTAAGGGCCATTCACAAATACTTGGGAGGACTCCTCGTGATAAAGGGTACGCCTTTACTATGCCCCGAGTCCCGAAGCAAACGGCATACCGAAAGCGCAATCGTGATCTTAAATAAATGGTAAAGGAGTATGATTAAGAGGACAAATTTACCCTTGCTTATGTGGTGAAAGCTTGAAAACAAATTTTCTTTGTACATTTTGAATCGCAGTACCTAATAAATGCTCCATCGACTCCTCGGTGTTACGGACTCGCGAAAGCCTAATTTTAAACCATCTTATTATTGTGGATGTCCCGCGAAGAAGTTATATAATCCAACATTAAGTAAGTTGGACTTTAACTACTTCAGTGTTATTTCAGGATCTTAATTAACATTCAAGGGATATTTCCGCTTCTATAATCCCACCCGAGGCACAAGAACTGCGGGAATCACGCATGCCTAAGTTTTTTGAACATGCTGGCCAAGAGTAGTAGTCGTCATCATTTGAGGATGATAAAGACGATATAATGTGGTATCTCGATCTCCCATACGCATAATCAGTAAACTCCCACACACCCATTTCAACCCGTCGAGACTAGTGGATCCCGTTGATGAGACGCCCTAATGAAGTTCATCAAGGCTCAAAAAGTGCATCGTGGCCATTACTCCAAAGAAGGAGATCCACTAGGAGAGACGATCGCCTATACCACCTGACCATTTAGTCTATATAGAGAGCAAGACTACGATATCTAAGTATGCGGATCATCCAACTTATGAGGAAGTCGCTTTCGTCTCCATCCGAATCAGGGTTAGATGCACGAGAGATGAAATTCAATCTATTTAGTATACTTGAAGCTCGGGGAACTTATCAATTAGCCCGAGGTCATGTAATCTATCGCACAGAACACAGAGGATTAAAAAGGACCATAAAGCGAAAGATCGAGTAGCTTAAAGCCGTGACTGCAGCCAAAGGTTTCACCAGAGAAAAGTAAGGAGTGACTATGAAACAACTTTTTCTCCGGGGCCTCTTTAAAGATTCTTTCAGAGCCGCCGACACGGGCATTACCAAGCCATTTCGATACGAGTTACACCCCGCATGGATGTTAAAACCGCTCTTCAATGGAGACCTTAATGAAGAAGTCTATATGATGCAACCCAAGGTTTTACAAGAAATGATTCAGTAAACTAGTACGTAGATCGAAAAAGTCTATTTATGGTCTCAAGCAAGCTTTCTAGACAATGGTACTTAAAGTTTCATAGTCATTGTTGCTTCATATATTTTGTCGGTAACAGCAGATCAATGTATATATCGTAGCGCCGCGAGGAAATTCATTTTCCTAATACTCTATTACGGATGAGAAGTCCATTATAGCGCGTAAAGGACTCGCTCATCGCATTTGATAAAGTTTGACGCCACAAATAACTGAGCATGGCGCACTCGTGAGGTTGCCTTTTCATTCTGTATCGAGATTCATAAAAATGCTCGCAATTATCAGTTTTATCTCAAGAGGCATATGTTGATCGTGTTTTGGGACAGATTCAACATGCATCCATGTAAGCCAGAATTGCTCCCGGTCCCGTAGCGTGATAAGTCAGCCCATCACAACGCCCTCATTCGTACATGTAGAAAGCCCAAATGAAGAATATACCTTATGCTAGTGCACTCGTGAGTATTACGATGTCACACGCATTTTGTGGGCCCGATATCGCTGCAACAGACTTCTGCGCAGATATCACCAAACCCAGACATGATCATCGGGTTGCCGCCAAGAAGGTTATGAGGCAATTTAAAGAGACAAGCACTATACGTTGATTTACAAACATGTTCAGACCTGCGCCTACGTGTAGATTCATTCGTGACTCATTGCCGTGATTTAAAAGAAGTCAACAAACTGGTTATATCTTTGCCAGCGGTGGAGGTGCGTGATCGCGAAAAGGAGAAACAATTGACTGCATCCTACCATGCAAGCGAGCTCTCAGAAGACGCCTAAAGAACTACTCGCTAATTTGGCTCAAACCCACTACAGCTTAACTGCTGATTATGATGGTGCCATACAAATAGACGTGACAAGACCTCAGCTATTGCTTATTAACAACAATGAGGCCTCTGCTGCCTAAACACACTTATCAAATACCCGACCATAAAGCGAAAAAGTTCAAAATCTGATCGCCAGTAGCTGGAACACATATCAATCCGGGATGATATGATCGCAGATTCGCTTAACTAAAGGCCTTCGCCTCAGGTATTCAACGCATACGTCATTAACATTTGCCAGAAAGATTACGGATATCGTGGAATTGGGAGCTTATTAAGTTTTAAGTTGCTCTAATAAAGGTTCAATTCAATTACATTACATTTTGTAATACTGTAATACAGATCAACTCTTACATATCCAATACGATTTGCGAACGCAGGCTATCGAAATGGAGCGATATATAACTAATAAAATATCACGCATCACAGAACTCAATAAAGGCCAGCATTCTCGAATTAAATTTAATAAGATATTGTTACACACAAGAAAGCTTACTCATCAAGATAACATATATACAAGTGCCGCGGAACCATAACGATATTCTCTCGCGACACACTGTGCTCATGCGACATCTTAAGCGAGCAGATAATTCGACTAACAAAATTTGGATAACACACGTAAGATCACTCACATGGTGTATCATTCCATTTAAACACACCACCATATCAATCCATATCAAGAAAGTTGAAAGACTTCGCGACCACGGAAGCGGGTCGCATGAGTATACGCAATTACCGCCAATACGATTCAAATGTCGGTACTACGACGGACACTATTAAGAATAAATCTCAGACGCTACGTTATCACGTTGTTTCACCATCGCCCGCAGAACGTAAAGCTTTTCATTGCGCCTAATAATCACTAAACCTAATTAAGATCGGCTCCACCAAGCCGGCGCTATCGTATTTTTAATAAATCATACGGGCCGGGTTTGTAAAGGCCGAAGTCTCTACCTTCATCAAGCATGGAGTCTGGTCTAACCTATTTGGGCCGAAAGTTCTCAAGTTCCTCCCAAACCCTAGCGATACATTTCATCACATACGTACACCTCTCTGGCTTTCAGGAGCGATCTAAGAATCTCATGCTCGCTTTCAAAGCACAAGCCAGAGAAGATTCAGACAGAGATCTGGCTCTCAGCTCTTCATCAATCTCGCATCAACAAAGAAAAGAGATTCATTGGATTCCAGCGTATTTAATTTGCGCTGCTTTTCTCCATTAAACGACAAGCCATAGTTTCACTACGCGATCTGCGCTGCTAGAAATTTCGTATCCTACAATTTTATCTTCTTAAAATTGATTCAAACTCGAGAACGATATTTCATTGTCATTTTCGGTTCCCCATATCAAACACCCCCTAAAAGTATAATTATGATTTTGTTTTTCAAAATTTATTTATTTAAAAAAAAAAAAACCCGAAAGGTTTTAAGTACAAAGAAGATAGAAAGAAACAAGGGTGGACAAAGAAAAACATGAAATGGATGAAAAATAGATATCCCACTGTCTCAGTTTTTGATTTGGTTTGGAAGTTTATCCATCAGATCATATCAGCATAGCCTCATCCCTTCTTTTTTTTTTTTTTTTTCGAGTTTCATTAAACTAATTATTTGGAAAAAAAAATATAATGAAGAGACAGATGTGAGACACCATCTTTATGTTGTAGGTCCATTTTCATATTACACCATTTATTTTTTATCATGTAGCTTAGCTCTATCAACCAAAATGGGCCGTCTTCCTATCCATTTCAAATTTAAAACACAAAGAAAATGTTTTAAAAAACAGTTTATATTATTGAAAAAACATATCTAGATTCCGTTTTGAAAACAGCTGTCGATAACATATTTTGAAAACACAAAAAATACAATTTTAGTGTTATAAGAAATTGATTCTACCCGGTTTTTCAGAACATAAAATCTAAAAATTAAATAAATTTTGAATGTTCTTCATGTTTTTTCAGAATAAAAGAGTAAATTTTAGACACAGGAACGTTATTGGTTTATTTATTTTTTGTAAAATAAAAATTTATTTGAAAAATTGAAATATCTTTATTTTCATGCTTTAGAAATTAGAATAATAGATAATGTATGTTTCCATTTGAACTTTGAACCTTGAACTACTCCTATGTCCCATCCCTATTCCCACATGAATTCTTAACCACTCGAACATGTTATTGTCAATTTGTCATTTTTTATTTTATCCCATCTTATATATATATATATTTTATACAAATTGCATATTCGAGAAATATTTTCAGCTATAATGGTAAAACTGTAACTTCAAATTGCATATTTATATATACAATAATATTAAAAAGTACAAATAAAAAGGTATTTATTTCATAATATAAATTTTCAGTAAATTTTTGACACAGATGTGTATCTTTATCATATCTCAGCTGATTGGTGAAGGAAATTAGTTTCATTGCAGATGAGCAGAGAGACAGAGTGCTCTGTTGTGTTTTGACCTAATGAGTAGGGGCATTTTTGTAATCTCTCACCTCAGAATTTCTAATGGTATAATCCATAAAATTCCAATAAAAAAAAAAAAAAACCAATTTATAGACCTTTGGTGGTAATATAACGACCGTGATGGAATCATTCAACATTTGAAATTCAACCGCTTCCATTATAATTTTTTAATTAAAATAAAAGATAATATTATTTTCTATACTATGCATATTTCATTTTTTTTTTATTTTTAATTTTATTTATGATAACTTAATTATATGTAATAATTATGTACAGATTAATTTGGTCATGAAAACTATTCTTGGGTCAGTGGGGAAGTTATTTGAAGATTCGCTATTTTTTATTAAAAGTACAAGAAAAGGACAATGAATTGATGGTAGGTAAGAAATCAAAACTTTCAATGCTTTCCTATAAATGGCAAAAAGGAAACCTATCAAGCTAGGGAAACTGGGGATGGGACTTGGGAGTATTATTGGACTCGCCATTCGAGAATATATAACATTACTCATTTTAAAAATAATTATTTATACCCAATATAATGAAATATTTTTAGAATAAATATAATATTTTAACAAAGATAACACGAAAAACCGAGACAATAGGTTTGTTTCCCATATTTTTTCATTGATTCAAAGAATACCAAAATCATATTATCTGTATTTTCTAAATTCTAAAACTGTTATCAACAACGATTTTCAAAGACAAAACCAAACATGACCATAGTGTCTATTTTCTAAAGTACTTTCCATTTGCTTAAATAAAAATATAAGCATGTTAGAAAATAAATTTTCATTCTTTAAAACAAAAAACCATGATTATCAAACAGATTAAAAAATAAAATAAAATAAAACATCTAAGAATAAATTTCAAAAACCAAAAGGAGATTCAAAACGTGCGAATGAATCTAATATAAAGAACTATTTGTTCTTTAAATTTAATGTTTTACCGTATTTCCCATGTTTCCCTGTTATTCTTATTTTTCACAAATTGTAACCGGAGCTTCTGGTTAGCTTACACCGATCCACCCTCCACCCTTTACCCATCCTACCACTCCATTAAAGTTAATTAATACACATTGAAAAATAAACTAAAGAAACAAAAAAGGGAATTATAAACAGAAGGAAAACACACTAATTTATTTTTCATAATTCTATAGTTTTTCATTTTTGTCTTAGATTTTTTCTCGACTGATACTTCAGTCATACATATACATACATATAATAGAGTTACAGAAGGAAACCCACCTGGAATTTTCGGACTTGACCTGACAGGAAGGCAGCGATAGAGAGAAAAAGAGTTAGCTTTGCTTGTTCTTGTCAGAGCCATGAAGCTGCTGCAGAAGCACCGAGTTGGTCACCACGAATATCGAGCTCAGAGCCATCAACCCACCTATATTATCAATTATCAAACCACCATATATTGTATCATAATTTGTACCCATATAGGAGATTGAAGATATATAATTTTTTTTTGTCGTTCCAATTCAATTATTATTCAAAGAAACATAGTTGGATGCTAAAACTAGAAGTGTCTTTTACTTAACTCACCTGAAAGTGAAGGGGTCATGGCGAAATCGAAATGGGGAAGCAGTACTCCGGCTGCGATGGGGACTGCGACTGCATTATATGCTACTGCCCATGACAGATTTTGGTACACTTTTGCCATTGTGGCTTGTGCGAGATCTAATGCATCTACCACCTGCAACAACAGATGTAGGTGAATAAGGACATGAAAAATATTACCGTACTGGATTCGGGTTCAGGGAAATTGGGGTCTGTTTGGATAGGGTTTTTGAAAACTATTTCTTGTTCTTATTCTGAAAAACAAGGAAAACATATATAACATGTTTCGGGTATGTTTGGTTCTTGTTTTTAAAAACTGTTATTGAGAACAGTTTCAGAGGACACCATTTTGGTGTTCTCTGAAAACTCTTCTTGTTATCTTGACTTGGTGGTTTTTGTGTTCTCCCAGTTTTTCTTGTTCTCCTTTATTTTGAGAACAGAAAACAGTTTTCAAAAACTGCAAACAAACAAACCCTTGATTCTAGTTTTTTTTGTTACGATAAATATAGAAAACACTAAATTCAAATAAGAAGAACAATTTTCAAAGAGCACCAAAATGTAACTGTTCTCAAAAACAATTTTAAAAAACCGAAACCAAACAGGCCCTTATCTACCCAAAATGGTCGAGGAAGACCTCCATGCATGTTTTGCTTGTAGAATAACAAATGTGGAGAAATAGCTATTCATTTAGAACTCCACACTTCGGAAATGTTTTCAAACATGTTAAATGACCAACTCTCCTAAAAGCTCAAATTTGTAGGATTTGCATTTAATCCGAATATCATGCCTTTAACAAAACGTGCTTCTTAGAAAAAAGTTCTTGAAAGTAACTGTTATTAGAGAGCTGTTTATAAAATTAAAAGCAATGCCCAAACTGGGACTAGATTCTTTTTTTCTTTTCGATTTTTCAATGCTCATTTCAAGGAGATTGGCTCAGCATTTTGGACAGGCAAGGGTGTAGGGCTAATCACACGGGAAAGGGGGCATATCGAATCAAATTATTGCAGTAGATAGTGAGCACTGATGCATAAGTTCATAAGTAAAACTGGAAGAAAGAAACAAAGTCACCAGGAAAAGACTGTTACTTGGGAGAGCTTATTTCCAAGCAGAATAATGGATGCTGCATCAGATGCTGCACTTTGCTGTGATTCAACTTGCATAGCTATCCCAACATCAGCAAGAGCTAAAGAGGGTGCATCATTTATGCCATCACCTACCTGTAAAGAAATAATATCATTGAACTTCTCATCATTTTATGCAAGAGTGTCACAATATCATTGGTTGCAGCTTTTGAACATGAGGGTAACTACTTATCATCTTCTTCTTCCTAGTAGGAGACACAACTGGTAATCCTTTACATCTCGAAGCTCACAATCATGGGTAATCACCATTGGATCCCCTTTGATCAAGTGAAGGTTTATTACAGGGTTTCATTGGCTAGACTTCATGTTCTTTTGATGCAGATCATTAAATTACATTCCTGATCTTTTTTTTTTTAATCTTTTATGTTTTACTCAAAAGAAAAATAGCTATACTAATGGTAATGGTTCTTCAACAAATGCAACATTTTGGTACAATAGATTAGTTTGTTCACGAAGAAGGTTACCATTGCAACACGATGTCCTGCAGTTTGGAGAGATTTTATGACACCAGATTTCTGCTGAGGAGTCAAGGATGCGTTTATCGATTCACTTTCCATCCCAACGGTCTTTGCTATTGTTGCAACTGCCTCTTCCCTGTCCCCTGATAAGAGGATGGTTTTGATTCCTTTCTTCTGTAGCCTTCCATTCAGAGAGGAACAAAGTAAAACACAGGTTTCCATATGACTACCAATTAGAATATTTTCACAGAATGCTATAGCAACTAGCAACATACCTAGTAACAACAGATTTAGCATCATGGCGTAAACTGTCACATACTGCAATAGCACCAATCACGCCTTCACCTTCACGTCCGACATAAACAACTGTTCTGGAATGGTTTGTCAAGGATACTTCATTTGATAATTGATGCATCATGGAATTTTCTAATTTCTTTAGATCAGAGAGGTTTGTTCCCCTTTGAAAGCGATCACAAACCCATTCCAATGAACCCACAGCAACCAAACGCCCATCTACTTCAGCTAAGGAGCCAAAACCCGGTTCTGCCAATTGCCCTGTTGTGATTGGGATAGTCAAATTCAATGATTCTGCTTTATTTACAATAGCCTTTGCAATTGGATGCAATGCTGTTTTCTCCACAGCAGCAGCAATGCGGAGAATTTCTTGTTCTTCATAAAGCAAAGATGCGACAGCAGAAACAGTTGGTTTTCCTTCTGTAAGAGTTCCAGTCTGAAGTAGAGAAAGCGGGCAAAGTTAACTGGCCAAGTCCTCATGGTTTAGAGTAAAATATCTTAGTCTATTTAATATATCAATCGGATTTAATACTTTCAGCACATCAAATATACTGAGAATAATTCCATAAACCGAAGGGCACCTTGTCCAAAGCTACATAGTCAACGCTGGCCAAACGTTCCAGTACATCTCCTCCTCTTATAAGAAGTCCTTGTTTTGCTCCTGCTCATTTGTCAATTCAGAAACAAGGGAATTAGAATTTCCAACAAATACAGTACCTTAAGATGTCAAGATACGATTAGAATTTCAGAATTCTTTAGAAAGATCCAAACAGAAAAAAGCTTCGAACCCAAATTCATGACTCCTTGTCTATCATTCATCTCTAATTGTGTCCATGTCCACCATTAAATTCTTATATATCAATTCTTTTCAATTACATTTAAATGTCCAGCAATTTGGAGGGCATACATCTTATGCCTTGATTTGAAACATTTGCAGAACTGTCTCAAGGTCATAATGATTCCATAATCAGTAATTGAATATGTTTAATCGTGTAATATTTCAAATGATATAACCATTAAAGGGAAACAAATTATTTTAGAATTCTTCTAGTTCCCCATGGAATTTTTTCTTGGATGCTTAAAAACATTTTTTTTTATATGTAAAAGCAAGTATATTAAGAAATCGTCGCTAAAATATCAACTGAAAGAAACAAAACAAGGCAAACCACCCCTCAGCTGCACAAAAGGAAAGTAGGATGTACAAAAAAAATCCCCAAGCTCATTTATTCCCCACCCAATCAATGAACTTTGTAAGGATCAAATGAGGTCTCAACCCAAAGAAGGGAAACAAAAGAAATCTTCAATCTCAGTGTGGAAATGATCTCATCTCTAAGAGCTACTCCATTTCTAGCTTTCCACAAGGACCAAAACAAGCATGACGGCACTGCTTGCCACATCTTTCTCCATTTTTTCCTGACCCAACAATTATCCCAGCTTATCAAAGAATCCCAAACGGTGTCACGACTCACCCAAGAAATCCTGAAAAGAGAAAACAGAAGCTCCCACAACAACCTCATTTTTTCACAGAGAATTAGAAGATGATCCATAGTCTCCTTACACTCATGACAAAGGTAACATCTATTAGCAAAGGCAAAAGCCCTCTTCTTGAGCTGGTCAAGAGTAAGAATCTTGCCCCATACCGCTTCCCAAGGGAAGAAGCATATCTTAGGCCGCACCAGTGTCAAGGAGACGGACATCAAAATATAATGTAAGAGTAATGAGTCATAATATAAGTAATAGAATCAAACTTGGTTATAATTCTGATTCCCAACTTTCAATACATCATGCAATACACACACAGAAAACAAAAAACGAAAAACAGAAATAGAGATGGTACATATTTTTTACCTAGAGAGGTGCCAACTAGGATTGCAGTAGGTGTGGCAAGTCCCAGTGCACATGGACAGGAGACCACCTGATAAAAAGCAAAACAAGAAAAAGTAGATTTACTTGCTGTAGGTATAAACAGAAAGCACAAATTGGTTCTGTTTGTTCCAAAAGCTGCATTGCAGTATGAGATCCTATAGGGCATATAACATTATCAGTTAAATCGTAGCCTGCTCCAACTACTTTTGCATCTAAGCAAGTCTACTTTTTATTCCCTAGCATATCAGCGTCAATTTCTGTACTGTTAATGTTTCTGGATGAATTCTCTTTCCATGAAGATAAGAGGCTTAATAGCTTGATTATGCTTAAAGATGACATAAGATAAATAACTGATCTATGATATTGAACCACTCCATAATGTGTGTGTGTGTACATGTGTTGTGATGTGAAGTCACCAGAAGCTACCATCATATTCCACTTGATTGGGGTACAATGGCATCAAAATTCTCAAATCAAGCCCCCACAAGCACCATGGTTTCAATGCACGCGGCAAAGAAAACTGATAGAGGCACTGCTAAGAGGTTCTAACAATCAAATATGTCTAATCCCTGGCTGGTTTAAATCTTGGTGCTGAAAGGTTGCCCTTACATTCAACATGATGTTCACAATTTAATCAAGAAGACTGCAGTTTCCTTCAAAGACTAAATACCTCCTTTTATGCATGTAACAGTGCCACTCTTCCAGCAAACATCAAAGATATGAAAAAGTTATCCACTTAATTCAAATCAATACTAACTTGATTCTGTACTGTCTATAGTTGACTTGCTCTATAATTGTTCAAAATAATAAACCAAGAGGCAAAGTTTTTTATTGAAACAGGAAGGTTTAAGAAAGATAAGATTGGATCCTACTGAGAAAAGGAATAAACAAGGACAATGGATGCATATAAATTGAGAAAAATCACACTTTAAAAAAGACCATAAATGAGAAGCAACTAAAAATGAAAACATATTCCAGCTCAAAGAACTTTCTTGCCTAGTCAATCCAGTGACTAGACACTACCTAACCATGCATCTGGACAAATTTGTACACCAAATTCCGATGGGACCATGATCTTAACTAAACGTTTGCATCGTACTAAATATAATAAAAATAAGTGACATGAAATGAGTACCATTAAGAAGTGACCAAATGGAAAATGGAACAAACTGTTACCCGGAACAAGGTCACAAAATTCCAAAATTAAGGAACAAGATATTAAAAAGGAAAATTTCTGATTAGATTTTAATGGTAAATGGCTTATCAGTTTCCTAGTACTCACCAAGACATCCACAGAAAGTTTCAAGCTCAAAAGCAAAGGATTTCCATCAGGTCCAGCAATATCATTGAGCAAGACATCTGGAAAGATGTGTGTCCCTAGGTAGTACCTAAAAATAAGTTTAAAAAGCAGTAAGAATCAAACAGAAGGCAATCATAAACATACTAATTATATGCCCAAAATAAAAGGCATGAGTTCAAATAGTCTATTATAATCATTATTAGCAGTGATAGGAACAGTGTAAAGTAACTGGAATTCACAAAGTAGCATTTCTTTAAATTTTCATCACACAGAGGGAAACAAAGGAATTCTTGTGCAGGTCTGACACCTGGCCTGCAGGACCTGTTACACCATATCTCCAGTTTAAAAAAAAAAGAATGCTGCTTGATTGAATGGTTTTATACTTCCATTAAATAGGAAAAGAAAAAAGGGTAAAGGATTAAATTTATACCAAAAGGTAAAAGTTGCTGCTGATAGAGTCATCACAATATAGACAAATGGTCCAGCAATTGAATCTGCAAGCCTTTGTATGGGTGCAGCACGACCTTGAGCATCCTCAACCTGAAGATTACAAGCAAAAGGCTTCATGAACTGTAGAAACTACTACAAAATCTAGACTCCCCACATATCAACAAGCCATCAACTATATAAGGTTCTTTAAACAATAACTCTCATTGTATATAATTAAAGGGAAGTGAACTCCTATGCTCATCTCAAAAAAGTTCTTGCAAAATCAGATCTGGCTCTTTAGTTTGCCCATATAAGTGTGTATGTTTAAAAAGTTAGAAAACTCCAGCTAATCAAAAAAAGTTTGACCCACTTAGTAAATTAGATTGTATGGATGTTCATTTGTTGCAAAATCAACCATTATAGTAATCAGGAAATCCTCACATCTGACAGTTGTTGAGGCATCATGTCAAACCACTGTAGTGATTATTATGTAACTTGAGATGGTGTTTACAGATTAGAAAGCATAACCTTGACATTTTAACGAGAAGCACCATAGATGCTGGTTAGAAATTGACAAGGATTTGCAAGGATTTGAACATTTTAAGGTACTAGGTTCAATAGTAGTAAACTAGGTCAAAGATTAAGCACAAACCCTTGCATTCCAAATGTATGGCATAGCTAATTAGCATTATTCAGCATATGGAATGCAGTTAGTCTGCACCACTATCTCATGAAATTTGAAACAGGTTACCAAAAGTCCAGGTAGTGGATGATGCGATGTTGCTTTCAGGATGAGGCACCAGAATCCCGAGGACTGTTGTTTTACCTCAAGATTTTAAATGTATCTCACAATACCACAATTGCATGTTTCATCAGAGGAAATGGTTTACGAACCATGGAAATAATCTTAGATATTGTGGAGTTGGAGCCGTTAGAAGAGGCTTCGATCCTTAAAGGTCCACCCTGAAATAAAGATAAGAGACAATTACAAGCCTTTTAAACATCACCAGAAACGAAATCATAAGGGTGACATCAACGGAACTCAACTTCATCCTACACTGCACAACTGGAATGAATTTGACTTAACTGTACATAATACTTTTATTACATCACTCACAGTCAAACCATACCCAGTTTATTGTTCCAGCAGAGATCACGAAGCCCACTTCCTTAAATACAGGAAGTGATTCTCCCGTAAGCATTGACTCATCCACAACACTTCTTCCAGCAAGAACTTTCCCCTGTGTAAACACTTTCAATTTCAGCTAATTTTCAACATGGAGACCACCAAATTTCACATGTATAAACATGAAAGAAAAATTACACGTCATCTCACCAATGAAGACCCTTCTATTTGAAAGGGGACACAATGCATGTGTCCAATAATCATGGTGTTGCACCATTCTTAGAGCAGCTTTAGAGTTTGTGCTCAGAATATGTTTTACAGGGTAGTTAGCAATATAAAAGACAGAGTATACATTTATTTATTTTCCTGATTAGGTTTTAAATGTAAAGGCTTTTTAAAAAAACCAAAAATAATTGTATTAACCGAGAAAACAGGAGAGCTTTGCTTTATATTCAATTACTACTGGTATTTTATAAAAATCCACTCAAAGTAGACACAAATAATAATAAAAACTTATAAAGTATTCTCATCCCCCCCACTCCAAAAAAAAAACAAAAAACAAAAAACAAAAAAAGAACTTATGAAGTATTTACAATAGTCACCTGAATATCATGATATTCCTTTGTGTGTGTGTGTATTGAAGAAACAATGTGCATTGTGTAATATACACACTAGACAAGCTTATAGGATTAGCTTGATACAGAAAGAGATATTTGTATTAGTTTGAAAAATCAACATAGTCTGAGGTGCTTGGTGATTTTCAGACATGATTTGCCCATCATGAGGCGATGAGTCCATGGCTTATTTCAAATCATAGAGAAATTCACATACATGATTTAATTCACTTACATCTACAGGTATTGTTTCTCCAGGCAAAACCAACACGGAGTCTCCAACTCGAATATCATCAGTTGGGACTTCAACACACATTGCATCAGAGCAAAGTACATTATCATCAGAGGAGTCACTTTCTGAGGAAGTAATCACAAGCCGTGACCGAGTGGATATCAGTGACTGCAAATTATCCAGAGGGACGTTTATCAAGAAATGATTTATACATAGCAGAAGCTTAAATCAAATCAAGCAAGCAAGCCATTAGGTTTCAATCAATGGACGTCTGTATATGGTCCAGAATCTGCAGATTAGTAGTGATCACTAAATTCATCATCAGACTTAAAGAAATGACAGCAATTGCATCAAGGCCAAAGTGATCTATTTTGGCAAGAGACGGAACAATTGTGATTTAGTACAACACTAAGTTTCTGTTTCATTACAAATGCAGATATACAAAGGAGGAGTATATGAAACTAGAATAATCTCTCTCGTTATGTTTTTCTATTTTTTATTTTTTTTGCCAAGATGATTCCAAAAATGAGGCATATGAAGGAATAATTCTGTCCTGAAAACTTTTCTTTATTTGATAGGCAAATAAGAGTGTATCTTAATAAATATATAAAAGGTAACAAACAAGGTACATTGGAAGTATATAACTGAGAAACAAACCAGCTCTAGCAGTTACAAGCCCACTTTAAGAAAATGAGTCCAACCATTCGATAAAAAATATTAAAGTTGGGCCTTTCCTGCCCTCTCCTATTGGTAACACTTGAGACCACATATGAAGGAATCTTTGAGAGCATGGATAGTGTGTTGTTCTCTTTTAAAAGTTCTTTGATTTTGCTCTTTCCAAATTGCCCATAGAAGGCAAAAAGGTGCTGTTCTTCAAACCTTCCTTCTTTTCCTACCCATCTAACTACCATGCCATCCTTTCAACAAATCCTTAACAAAGATAGGAAGAACCCATGAAAGACCAAAGAAGGAGAAACGAAAGTGTCACAACTTTCCAGCTACCCCGCAAATGGATATGAAGATGGTTCACCAATTCATCTGCATTTTACACGTACGAAAAAAACTTACCAAAACCTATCCTCTCCTCTTGAACTGATCCATAGTTAGGATCCACCTCCAAGTCACTTCCCAACCAGAAAACTCATATGAAAATGTGCAACCTACAAGCACCATTGGTGGTGCCAAGTTGTTTCTCCTAGTTGCGCTATCTCAAATTATATCCAGTAGTGTGGAAAGTTTACATCAATATGCTGGATTCCACCAGGTCTATGTACAACGTATAAGATTCCAAATGACAGAAAAAAACATTTCTCTATGATATAGTTCTTCATGCCATGTGCCATCTTCATGTAAAGAACTATAGTGCATCAGTAACTTGACCAGGGGTCCTTTTATCAGCTAAACTATAAACTGGTTCTGTATCCCCTTAATCCAATAAATTGCACTTACAAACTGGAGATGATTAGGAAACAATCCATCTTAGATTATATACAAATCCACTAGAATTTTAAACACACACATAGTACCCCTATTCCAGCATTTCACAGGACGTTGTGGTTAGAGATACATTACACTGTACATTGTGCACTTGCCTACTTCGATAGTAAATCAGAAAGGACCACATTCCTGTTATATTTTTTTTCTAAAGAAGGCATAGATGGTAAATTAAAACTACCATTAAACTTAATTACACTCGAAAAGAAGTCAAGTGGGCTTTATGTATATTTTTTGGTATTACATGTATGAACTGAAATCTAACTTACTAAAAGTTCATTCATATCGCTAGATGCCTTGATCCTCGCCCTCTCTTCAAGAGAACGTCCAAGGAGCACAAAACCAAGAAGCATGACCTGCATACTAAAAACAAACAGCCTTGCTTGAGAAATTTAGCATCAAACAAGAACTTCAAATGTACAGAAATTGCCAATGAGGAAATCAAGGAAGAGTGATGCTACAATGATAAGATGGGTGATTCATGTTGAAACCTTAGTTCTAAGGAGCAGCTAAGAGTTTTAAGTGAATAGAAAACTATTCTTTGAAACACCATTAGTATGGTAAAATTTTTATAGTATTTATAATAGTTGGTCATGCAAATTGTGTGAAGAAACTTCATTACGAGGTACTAAAAAAATGAAAATAAAACAAATCACCGGTTCATCAAAGAATGATGCTTCCCATTGAAGCCCAGGGTTAAGAAGTGAGACCTACAAGAGAGGAGAACTTGTGAAAAATCAGACCAGATTTACACCAATAAGGGTGAATTAAACCATCCAGCAATATCTGGGAAAACTCACTCTCAGCTTTGAGGGAGGGGCTCACCAGACTTATGGCAAATGCAGCAACAGATCCAAATCCTACAAGGGAATTCATATTTGGTGATCCCTTTGAGAATGCCCTCAGACCATCAAAAAGTATCCCTGCAGCAGAATAATATTCTTTAATTAATCAGAAAATTTAATTTAATTTGGGATCTAACTGACATGTTAAAGAGAAATTGAGACAAACAATTGAAAGAAAAGCACATCAATTTTTCCCCTTATGGGAGGCAAGATAGTTAGTAATTGAATGAAAGAATTGCTACTGAAGAACAAAATAACTGATGTGCAGTTTGATATGATATTGATTCAAACTCAATAAACCTTGATGTCTAAAGGGATTCATAAAATGACCACTAAAAGATTCCAATTTTACCGTCTAGAATGATCTAAACTACATGGATATGGATTTTCCAATCTTAAACTATTTTTTTTCATTTTGTTATGAATCAAATCCTTCAACACATGCTTCATAAAAGATGCACTAAACCAAAAAGAGAAGATAAGCCAACTAACCTCGCCCAGGTCCCAGGAGAGCCGCCAAAGCTATACCACCCTTCACATATGAATTATGAAGTAGCTCCAAAAATGACCCTAAATCAATAAAATAAAGTCACTTAAAATCCAAGCACTTCATTCAGTCGTTGTCGTTACAAATGATGCCATTTGCCTATAATTTGGAAATTACTTAATTATAATTATAAAACCAAAACCTTTTTGGTTTTCATGTTCTCTACTTTTGAGAATAGAAAACAGTTCCATAATACCACAAAAGCCAGTAGATTACTTTGATTTTCACCCGTAAAAGCAAGAAAGTTTCTCCCCGTTCACCAAACAGTATTCAATTCAATTGTCAAAGCAATGTATTTACCATGAGCAACATGAATCCCAAGCGAATGCAATATGTGCGAAGCATGCGATCCGCAGCACAACGCTACCAAAGCCCAAGCAAAAGCGACCCGATTCCGACTCTTCACAAGCAACTCCTCCTTCTTCTCCGCCATCTCTCTCCACTTCCTCACATTCTCCTCAACTCCAGTCCCCGGAACCCTTTCCTTCGTCGGAAACCCACACTCTGTCAACTTCCTCGCTAAGCTCTCCCCCACGGCCTCCTCCACAACCTCCGGCCTTACCCTGACCGCTGCTGTCTCCGTCACCATGTTGACCACCGCCGACTCCACACGCTTGTCAGCGGACAGCACAGATTTGACTCGCGCAACGCAGGCTCCGCACATCATACCGGTGACATCGAGAAGCACCGACGACTCCCCCCGCCTCTGTTGCTCCTCCGTCAACGGCGTGCTTTTCGCCGGAGCTCCAACATCAACAGCCTTCGCGAAAAAGTAATTAAAATTCGGCGCTCTTCCACCGGAGACTTTCGAGAGACGCTGCGAACGGCGTCGTTGCGGAAGAGATCTGAAACCGAATCCATGAACATTAGACTTGGAATCGTAGCTGAAGCTGAGGTTCCGATGCGGAGAAAGAGAGATCCGAAGCAGACCTGAAGCCATTGTCAGAGACTGAGAAAGGTCAGAGAACCGAAGAAAGAGAGAGATAGAGAGAAGAGAGAGAGAGAGGGGTGAATAAGCGCGTGGCACGTGTGTAATTTTCTATATCCTCTGCTGCTAGCTGCTGGCTGCTGTTCTTGTGGTCAAAATAGGAGGAGAGAACTGGAGGTTAGGTGAACGCCGAGTCAGCACCAGCAGTAGCGTCTACATTGTGAGCCGCCGTTAATAAAGATGTCTTATTAAAAAAAATGAGAGTTTTTTTAAATATTTTTCTTGAAAGATAAATAATTTTATTGAGAATATATTTTTAGAAGTATATAATAAAATTCGTTAATGATGCAACATAAATAATTGGTTTCAAGCTTATATATTTCATAATCATATAATTATTATAATACTTATAATTTCAGTTATATAACATATTTATGATAATGATTTGATAATATACAGCAGTGAATATATTTATTATTTGATATCAATTATCAAATGCGATATAAATATGATGCGTCTGCGATAAATGGAGTATTAAAGCTAAATGCGATAAGTAACGAGTTGATAATGAATCGCGTAAAAAGAAGTAAAAACTTAGATTTATGGGAAAAAAATCATTTATTGAAAATAAAATGATACAGAGATATATAGAGGGGTGGTTTAAGGTAAAAAAAATCACCTATATTTGCTTAAGAAAAAAGGGTTAGTAGAGAAAATGATGAGAGAATAAGAGAGATAAGTAGCGGTATAAACGATCTTATAAGTTAATAGCGTAATAAGTGTCTGATTTATAAATTGATAATATAATGTATAATAATGACGTTCAACAACATCAAATATGTTTCCAGTATCGTCATGTATGATAAAACGTAAAGCCATGAAATCTGATATTGTAATAGAACAATGTGCAAAATATCATGTAATCTGTTAAATACTTAAAAGCCAAGAATAAGCTACGAATATATGTGGAATAGCAGTTTTTATTAAGAAAAATATTTATATAAATAGTTCATGATTAAAACATGCAAAGGACACAAGGAGGTGGGTCCTAAGTTCGGGTCCCAATATAAATAGATTACTATCTTGAAACTATAATATATTTTTAAAAAATATTGATAGAAAGAGACATGATTTTAAGCCAAAAATCACTCATATAGTGCTTAAGGAACACGAAATGTTATAAGAGAAAAGCTGCGAGAAAAGTTAATATATATTATTAAGGAATAATTAGTATTAACCTGATTTTCATAACTTTAGCATTTAAATCTCGAATAAAAAGTTTTTTTTTAAATATAATAATATTTACGAAGTTTGTTTTTATATCCCAATAGGTTATGTAGATGATCAAAGAAAAATTCTTATTACAAATTATAATTTTTAACAAATTATTGGATATTAAAAACATTATATACCTCTAAGCTTCAAATATCTTTGCGATAATCAATTTTATAGTAACCTAATTATGATAGAAAGTCCAAATATAAAAGACAATTAAAAATGAGTTAAATAACAATGAAAATGTTTGTATAAAAAATAATAGACAAATATTTAGAAAAAATGCAACATTTATGTAAAGATTTTACTAACAACAAAATGGAAATAATAAAAAATACAATATATAAAATGGTTATAGAATGTTTAGAAATTAGTTTACTTTTATCCATAAAAGCTAGTTCATAAATATAAATAGAACTTACAGATATAATAATATTTGATATAGTAGAAAATTACAATGAATATTTACCCTTTAGGGTTAATTTAGATCAAGAAAAAACAAGAAAAGTAATAGAAAAAATAAAACTTCGTAGAAATGGAAAAACATCCAATAATAATAAAAAAAAAAACTAATGTAAAGGGAAATAAGAAAATTATATCAAAAAGATAAAATAAAAATAAAAGAATATGGACTATACAAATATTGGAAATTTTTTGTGAAATAAAGGATTATAAAAACCAAAAAACATGAAATCTAGAAAAATTGAAATATTAATGGAATACTATTAAAAGCTGTATAAAGAACAAATAATAAATTAGAAAAAATCGAAGGAAAAAATAAACAAATTAGAAAATGGAATGATAAATATCGAAATATAGCAAAATACTCTTATTAGTATAAGGAAATACCCAAAATATGTTAGAGGAATAACTGGAAAAATAGTAGAATAAATAATATTTATAAAATATTATGAAATAACAATAAAAAGATAGCGTAGATGAAAAGTTATTAGAACAATACTTATAATCAAAAAATAAAAGAAAAATAAAAGAAGGAAAACATATAATAAAGGAAAAAACTAAAGACGAATGAGTCAAATAAGTGAAAGTTAAATAGAAGATGTAATGATAGAAATACATATAATTAATTTAAATGAAACAAAAGATATAAATCCTATAGGACATGTGGGAGGACCTAGTAGAATAAAAGAAAAATACCCAAATACATTTGAAAAACGTGCAAAATACCTATATACATAATTGAGAAACAAAAATTGAGACGATTACTAAAATACGATTTGCATACTAGATATAGTATAAAATATATTAAAACAGTGTTAAATAAATGGTCACAAGTAATGATATTATACTTCATAACACAATAAAAAAATTGGAATAATAATACTAAGATTCAAATAATGATAGGAACATCAACATGATGGGTTAGAAAATTGTGGGAATGATTATCAGCCCTTAGTTTTAATGTAATTATAAATAACACCACCGTAGCCTTTGAAAGTAGCATATTTGAAGGTGTATATACTTTTATTAGTAAATAAATTTATAGGAGAATTATGGATGAGAGACATTATAGAGTAAAGAATAAAATATATAATAGAAGCTATAAATAAGTTATCACAATTACAAATTTGTAAAATGAAAAACATATATGAATATACATGTGAATTTAGAAAATGGTATTATGATGCATTTAATAGTAATATGAATATGACAACCTTAGCAAATACACACACTATGAGAAGTTACCATGAAAATTGAGTAATTATTTACAAGAAGAATATGAAAAAATAAGAACAAAATATGCTGATACTTTAGGAGTCATAATATAATTTTTAAAGAAAATATTAGCAGAATTATGCACCCAAAAGTATATTATAAAAGGTGCAAGAAATTGAGAAAATATATTTTGTGATAAGATAGATAACATCCTATGAAAATTGGGGTGTAAGGAGTTTGAGAAAATAAAATTTGGAAAACATTTAGGAAAGTTAAGAAAAAAATTTACAAAATATAAAAGATTTAGGAATGAATGGGGAAAATCATTTAAAAAATATTACAATAAAATATTTAATTATAAAAGGAAAAATGTTACACAAAATACATCAAAAGACAAAAACAAATACAAATGTTGAAAATGTGGAGAATTAGGATATCACAGTAATGAATGTCAAAAAGATAAAAAGACATTTATCATATGGGGAGAAAATAAAAAAGATGATTTAGAAAGTATACTAAGTTTTAATAGTGAAATGAATAGTGTTTATAGTGAGAATGATAATAGTTATTGAAAGTGATTTAGAATGAAACGAGGAAGCGATTGGGAAGATGTTATGAATTTGAAGTTATTAGTGTTAAAGACGATCAAGAAGGATATAGATTGAAAAACACTTTTGATAATAAAAAATTACAGAAAATTCAGAATCTAAATTTTGATATGAAAGCCCCCGGATAATGATTACTAAGATATCTAAATAAAATATATATATGCATATAAAATATACAATCTGTGAAAACCAAAAGATAGAAAGAAGTATAATAATTAACAAAGTTAAAGGAAACATAAAGCTTAATTTATTAACAAACGATACTATAAATGAAACATTAAGTAAAAACTAAAATGAAAAGTAAGAGAAAAAATAAAGTATGTATATTTAGTAGGAGCGCGTATAATAATAAATCATTGTTCACGAAAATCTAAATCTGCGTGGTTATAAGTTTACATGATAAAAAAGCTGAGACAAACACGTAAAGCCGTATAGGAAATATCAAGGAAATTTAGCATACTCTGAAATTAATGTTCATGTTAAAATATAAGATTAATTTATGAGATAAAAATTTTGATAATAGTCTAAGTTTATATTTCAAATTCTTAAGGAATAGTTTTATGATAAGGTAATAATGTAATAGTATATTACAGTGCTTTGTACATATTTATCAAGCTGAACTATGGAAGGAATTTCTGAATAATTTATTTATAGAAATGAGTGATGAATGTAGATAAATTGCAGAGATAATAGAACCTCAAATGTTAGATAGAATATAAATTCCAATAAATTACATTTTAAGTCTTAAAGATAAAACTCCTGAAAAAGATTGTATACAGATAATTGATTTACTCATATTTAGAGGAAATTCCTTTATAGGAAATAATGTCATAAATAATATAAGGAGAAGTAGTTTACAAAGAATAAATGAAGATGTACATTCACCTTTCCTGATAAAAAAAAATTATTATAATGGAGAAAGAGAAGTTGAAGAAACAATAATTTTAATAGATACAGTCTTGTGATTTACGTAAGTATACGAGGTAAATAAATGTGAAATGATGATATAACAAACGTGTGTTTAAAATTACTGATGAATTGACTTGTTATAATATAATTTAAAGTAGAAATCTTATAGATTACAATGAATAACTTTTTTTAGTATATTATTTATAAATATAGAGAATGCAAGGAAATACGTCACACATGATACATTAGGGAAATAGTTTCCTAGATAAACTAGATAAATATAAGATTACAAAAGAAGGAATATAAATATATAGTGAAGACATATGTAGACAAAAATGAAAGAAATTACATTTCTTACTATGGTATTTATAATGGTAAATATTATAGAAACTAAGTTATATACATATAGATTTGTAGACATAGGATCATAAATAACAATATTTAAAATATTTTTATTAAAGGAATGGAAATATACTAAAATTTATATAAAAGATGTAACTATAAATAAATAAGAAATTACAAAACAAAAAGAAAATGTGGAAATAATGATCCATAATAAAATAATAAAAATAGTAAAAGTTTACCAATATGACAATATAGAATGTGATATTATATTAGGAAATGACTTTAAAACACCTTGTAACCTCTGGATAAAAGTACTTAGAATATTAAAACATTTTAGGATAAATTATGACCAAAAACGGAAAAATGACATAAAAAAATAAATAAATACATTACTTATAAAGTAACAATTCATGGCAATGTGAAAAATTGAAAAGAAAATTTTAGTAATATTAACCATTTTAAAATACTAGGAAAATACAAAAATCTACTATAAATTAGAAATGATAGATCGCGTGAGTTATTAGAGTCAGGCCAAATGATATATTCACATGAAAATATAGAAGACTTTAAAATATAAATTAATGAATTAATACAAATGAATATAATAAGAGAAAGTAAAAGTCTACATAGTAGCCTTGCTTTAATGGTAAGAACGCATAGTGAGATAAAAAGAGTAAAAATAAGAATGATGATAAATTATGATGAAGTTAATAAGAATACTAAATTTGAAGAATATTATATTCCAAATAAGGAAATATTAATAAACTTGGCAAGAGGAAAAAACCATTACAATAAATTTGATTGTAAATTAGGATTTTGGTAAATAAAAATGGATAATGACAGTATGACTATTATAGTTTTTAGTACACTTAGAGGTTATTATGAATGGATGGTAAAAATGCTCCTCAAAATTTCCAAAGAAAAATGGATAAAATATTCTATGATAATTCAGCTTTTATAATAGTATACATTGATGATATGTTAATATGCTCTGATAATCGGAAATATCATGAAAAACATTTAAATACTTTCATAACACTCTGTAAAAAACATGGTATAGTTCTTTCAGAAAAGAAAGCTGAGATCAAGAAAAGATAAATTTAATTTATAGGAATGATAATATATTCTAAAAGCATAAAATTACAGTCACATATAGACGAAAAAATAAAAGATTTCCCTGATGAATTGATAACCAAATAAATTATACATAAATTTTGAGGATGTCTAAATTACTGATGTTTAAATTTTGAGGATTTCCCTGATGTTTAAATTATACATAGATTTTCCTGAGGATATTTTATAAAAGACTTAGCAAAAGAAAGACAAATTACAAAAGTTGTTAGCAAAGAAAAACCAAACAGGATGGAGTGAAAAAAAATACCATGATAGTTAAGAGATTAAAAAATATATGTTAAGATTTACCAAAATTAAGATTGCTAAATGATTCGTGGGCACGTAGGGTATCCGGAATCAACAAAATTTATAAATCTAATTCCTCCTACTGTCGTAGCATAGCTATTGCAGTATAGTGGCTATAGGGTCGAACATAGGGATGAATTTTCTTTGCACAAATGAGTTGCAGTTAAGGCCAAAATGGTGAATTCAATTTGGATTTTGGGGTTTGATAAAAACAGTGGGTTTTAATGGTTGGAAACTAAAAACGGAGTGAGTTAAAAAAATGTAAAATAGAACTCTTTGAAGTGTTAGATCACTGGGGTTCGATTCCTAAGGCAACTGAGGATTTCCAAGGTCCTTTCCTTGCGTTGGGGAGGATGACCTATAGTTATTTCCCGAACCGGATCTTCATGTGACTATAAAAATTGACCCTTAATAACTATCATTTTGAAAAATGGTAATTACTGAGCATCAATGGTCTTGGCGGTGAAAAACAATTCTCCTTGACTTAACTTCTAATGATTAATAGATGGTAACTAATGAATCTCATTTGATCTAGCAATAAGCATCCATTAAACCCTAAAAGATTACGAATACGGTCATTCCAGGGTGAATATAAGGGATCCCAAACCTAGGTTTCAAATGAAACAAGCGCCGGTGAGTACTGCGTGAAACCATGAGAACCTCTAGTTGCCTTCAGATCTCGCACCCAGTAGCCTTCTCCTTCAAGGAGAAAGGGTTTATAGCCACTCATCCTCCGAGTTGTCATCCTCGGAGGTGTTTGGCTGCCTAGAAAGTGAGAGAAAATGAGAGAAACTAGAGAAAGAGCGGGAACTGCTAAAAGGTTCACGCCTAGAAATTTTATTAATGAGCAAAAGGTCTCCATATAGTGTCTGGTCTAAGGGCTTTTATAGCCAACCCCTATACAAAATACCAAAACCCAGCTAGCTATTACAAGGGGACAAAACGGGAAGAAAACCAAAAAGGTGACAAAGGAAGTCAAAGAGTCAAAGCAGCATGAATAATCAACAGTGCTGGAAACTTGAACAGTGGCACAGGAAAGGCAATTTTGTAATTTCGCAACCTGCGAAATTTTGCAGGTTGTGAAAATTTTGCGTACGCTCATTTTCTTTCTTTTGCTTTCTGCTTCTCTTTTCTTCTGATTTTTTATTTGTAGTTATGAGTTGAACTTGGATTCTCCATTATTGAGTAGAATCCCTATCTATGGTATAAAAAGCCTGCAAAAACAACAAAACTTGCCACAAAATTTGATTAGTAGCTTTGCTAGGTCCTTAACATACCAATTGGGTTAATTAGGCTGATTAGTACACAAAAAGTGTTCAAAACTTGTATTAATAAGGGTGTAAAATAGCACTATTTGGGTAGTAATCACACCCCCAACCAACACATTACTAGTTCCTTAGGAATGAAGAAGAAGAAAGCAATCAAAATCAAAATGAAGTGATAATGCCTAACCTTCAACAAGAGTCATCAATCCTGCCCATTGTTGTCTCGAAAGAGTAAGTGCTATGCAAATCAAGTATCAAAGCGGTGCCAAGCGTGACATTCTCCCTCTGACCTAGCTCTTGTTTAAACTAGCGGACTAACCAACCTGATGGGTGGGACCACTTTTATTCCACAACTCCTTTTTTTTTTTGTAGGGGTGCAATGCTGAGGGTATCGAACTCACAAGTGTCCATGCAACGGGGTCCTGGGTGACTCCTGACCAGTGGGTTTAGGGCATCGAGTCATAGGATCTTTGCGACCACCTAACTCTTGAGGTTTCACCACAGACTCTTAATGAGTTCAAACTTCAAATACAATTTTGCTCAGCTCTGCTATCCACCCATGTAACGGCACAAGGCTGGGTGACTCCCCGACCAGTTGGCACGGGCTTTAAAGACTTTCACCGCTATCTGCCTCGGACCGTGCTTGGGTTTCAAGACAAAGCGTCATAAATTTTCTTTTTTTTTTTCTTTTTTTTTTGAAAGACTCATTGGTCTTTTTATTTAGGGGGTCTCGACATATTAAAGGGGGTTAAGGTGCTGAAATTTGGGCTTTGTAGGACTTAAACAACCCGAGTTTTGACATAAATGAAATCTAATGTGCAAAGTGTGTGGTTAATTCAATGTGGAAGAAAAAATGTCGAATACCATAAGAATTTTAACATGTTATCAACTCAACTAAGCATAACACCATTCTAACATTAACAACATTGGAACAAAATTTCAATTTCTCACGCTGCAAGTTGAGCATTACAAAAAATATTTTCTGAAAATCAGAAACTCAAAGCATGAACTAGAAACTAAAAAAAAAACATGCATTATATTGTAAAAAAAACTAGCAAGTCATTCAAGCTATGAAAAACATAAAAACATAAAACAACACTTCTTTTCCCCGACCAAGTTCAACATTGTCCTCGTGTAGTATGGAATGGAAATTTAAGAGAAAAGTGATACCTTCTTGATGAAATGTGGATTGTTAGATAGGAAACTTATGACTTTCCCTTAGAGACCTTATTCACTCAATTTAGGCTTCAAATGAACAAGTTGGAAGAAGAAAAGAGAGGAAAAAAGTGACCAGTTGGAGCATTTTAAAAATTATGCCTTTATAATAATCTCAAAAATGTTCTTTTTGGCTATATTTATATTCTACACTATCTAAGCTTTCCAATGATACCAAAATTACCCAAAACGGAGTTCGGATGAAAAAATTATGGTCGGGGAGAAATTGGGGCTGCGAAAATATATATATATATATATATATATATATATATATATATATATATGCATATATATATGAATAAAATAAAAGATATTTTTATATATATAAAGACAAATGCTACATTGCTAGATTTGCTACGAGTACAAGCAAAATTGATCTGCCATACAAGCACTACAGTGTGGTTGTGAAAATTTGCAATCTGCGAAATTGTTGCGAAATTTCGTATGTTCTTTCCTCTGAACTTTGGACCTCCCATATTGCAAAAATTTGACACAAACTGCAAAAATAAACACAGGAAAAAATTAAAAAAAATGCAGAAAAATGAAAAATAAGGTAGAAATAAAGATTAACTTAAAATTAGAGAAAATCTAAATAGAAAAATTGAATAAAACAAAATAAAATAAAAATAAAAATCAAAACAAAAAGTGAGTGAACTCTGCAGTCTCAAGGGAGACTGAGTCCACTCAAACCAGTTTCTTGGGCCTTGTGCGGTGGTCTTTGGAGGCGGTGGGCGAGGTGGAATTGCGAGGTTTTAGGTGCTCACAAATATGAACGATACGGTAGAGCCATCCCTTTGTGCCATGTAGTATGAGCGGTACTTGATGTCTTTGATGTAATGGAAAAAGTTTGAACAATGACCACTAATTTCCTAAGTGTGTGCACCGAGGCGGTCACGAGATATGATGGCCTTAAGCGTGGAGTGTTTCGGGTGTTGAATGTCTGCGAAGGTATATGGCAGATGTGCATTGGGTCAGGAGAGGGTGTTCATGGCATTGAACCAAGGGGAAGTGGTTTAAGAATAAGCTTTTAGGGCTCTTCCATTGCTTCCTTTCCATTGCCCTCTTCAGTCAGTTCATTTTGCTGTTTATAATGCTCCTCCACTGTGGTGTCAATTAGGCACTCTTCCTCTAGATTCTCTTCCTCTGAATGAACATGCTGCTGATTGGTGAGCCTTGAAATGGAGTACTGTAGAATGTCAATTTTATGATCAAGGTCACTTTGAAGCCCATCCAATTTTTAGTTCAGAGAGCTCTCCATAGTATCAATTCTTTGATTTGTTTGGACATTCACCACTTTCTGCTCCTCTATAAAAGTACCCACCAATTTGCTCAAGCTCAGTAT
Source organism: Tetrastigma voinierianum (assembly GCA_016808115.1). Classification (NCBI taxonomy): domain Eukaryota; kingdom Viridiplantae; phylum Streptophyta; class Magnoliopsida; order Vitales; family Vitaceae; genus Tetrastigma; species Tetrastigma voinierianum. The sequence goes on from JAEQBH010000767.1 coordinate 3,522,569, forward strand.
TGCTTGCTGTGAAGAAGTTCAGCATGGTGGGTGAGGAGTTGAATCTTGTGGATGGGGGGGTCATCTTGTGGAAGTCTTAGTTTCTGAAGAAATTTAGATTGGTTCCCTCGACTATGGTTGTAAATATTACTCTGGTGCATTAGTTGGAGGGTGTCTGTAATCCCTCATGGACTATGTAAGTGGGGTCTCTCTCCCTTGGATACTTCTTTGTGTTGCTCCCCTCACAGGTGTTCATTTGGTCTAAGTTCAGGCTTGATTCAGAATTTTCTCCCTGTGGAATACTGATTCTCACAAATCTGCCTTCTAAGTTTCTAACCCACTTTAACATGCACCCCTGTTAGAAAAACAGGGCAAACACCGAACAACAAAGAACAATCCTACCTAAAGGTTTTAGTTTAAAAAAAAAAAAAAACAGTGAAATGAAACTAAAAAAAAATTGATAGTAAAATACTAAAAAGAATGATACAAGAAAATTCACTAGAACTTGTGATGAAGATCACAAGTGTTCATTATGTCATCATTTGCACTTAGGCACCATCCTGACCAGTAGGCGCCATTTGATTTATTGGGCCGCGAAGGGTATGCAATCAACAAAATTTATAAACTAATTCCTCACTTGCTAACGTAGCTTTTCTTTGTTACTTGAAGTATAGTCTTCAAGTGAGAGCATGGGGATGAGTTTTCTTCGCACAAATGAGTTGCAGTTAAGGCCAAAATGGTGAATTCAATTTGGATTTTAGGGTTTGATAAAAACATTGGGTTTTAATGGTTGGAAACTAAAAATAAGTGAGGATTAAAATATAAAATAGAACTCATGAAGTGTTGAATCCAGCACGGGGGTTGGATTCTTTAGGAACAGTGGGGTTTCCGAGGTCCTTTCCTCGTGTTGGGGAGGATGACCTATAGTCATTTCCCGAATCGGATCTTCGTGTGACTAGCCGACCTTAATAAGCATCGCTTTGAAAAATGGTAATTGCGAGCATTAATGGTCTGATGAAAAACAATTCTCACATTTCACACTTCCAATGATTAATAAGTAATTAGCTAATGAATCTCGGTGGATTTGCGATAAGCATCCACTTGAACCTAAAAACATTACCAAATACGTGTCATTGAAAATTTTGAATCTACAGGGATCTAAACTAGAGTTCAAATGAAACACAATGCCGGTGAGTACTGCGTAAAAACCATGAAGAACCTCCGGTTGTGCCGGATCACACCCGACAGCCTTCTCCTTGAAGGAAGGGTTTAACCACTCATCTCAGAGTTTGTCATCCTCAGAGGGTGTTTGGTTGTAAGTGAGAAAAATGAGAAAGCTGGAGAAAAGAAGCGGGGGGCTGGCGAAGGTTCTCGCCGGCAATTTTATTAATGAGAAAAGGTCTCCATATAGTGTAAATTAGGGGCTTTTATAGTGACCTGTCCTGAAAACGAAAAACCAAGCGAAAGCTATTACGAGGACAAAGGAAGAAAACCAAAAGGTGACAAAGTCAAAGGTCAAGCGACGCTGAGGAACGGTCGACAATGTTGGAAACTTGAGCAATTAGTGTGGGAAAGGCGTTTTGTAGGTTCTTGAAATTGATACTCATTACTCTTTCTTTACCTTTACCTTCTTTTTCTTATGGTTTGATTTCTTCTTGATGGGGTGAGAACTACATATAAATAGGCAGGCATGTGAGCAGGGGGCGCGAGACGAGCCTCGCTTTATAAAGGGAGTTGGGGGACTCCCTAATAAAGAAGCCTGACCCACAATGAGACCTTACCCATGCAACATTGGGTGAGGCAGGGGTAAAATCACCTACCGGAAATCAAGTGATATGGTGACTGAAAAGCTCGGTATAAAGGAAAAATTGATCTGTGATCGTGCGGATTAGGGAAAGAAGATGCGTGCGTGATCACGACTCCTCCATTATCCTTAAAGTCGGTCCATGATAAAGGAAAGAAAACTCCTCACCCAGTGAGGAAAGATCTTAGTATCCACCCGTCAGACAGAGGAAATCAGCCACTATTTTCCCCTTATAAATACAGGCCCATTCCACCCGCAAAGGTGCAGCGGCCAATCACGCCATATAGCAGGTTAATTTTTCATAAGGAAGAAATTAACAGCCATGGGCGGTCGACACCCTCGGATCACCACATGCGGGTTGTAGGTTCTTCGAAGCGTCCCGATCCATCAGGCCAGAGCCCGGCGCCCTCAAAGGCTGACGATGTCGGCAAGCACCATCGGTTGGTGCTAGATGCGTGAGCGATAATTCTGTACGAGATAAGCAGATTCTCGGTGATTGATGGTATCGACCCGAGCCATGATGGAGTCATGACCACAGGACGCAAGACCGACAAAGCGACCTAGATGTGTCTGCGAGGAGAACTGACTCACTCAAAAACTATCTGACCAATCTTGTGATGGTGGAGGCGCTTCGTCTAGCGAACCAGCGTCTGCTGAGAGACTTGGAGGAAATCCTGACCGTGCGGGTGGCGGCGAAGAGCAGTGACACCACGACCTCCTCGAGGCGTTGTGGAGAGGAGAAACTAAGTAGAGCTGGGGGCAGATCCTTCATAAGCCCTCGGGAGAAGACCGCGATGAGGGTTCCGTTAGGAACGAGAGAGACAATTGACCGCCTTTATCATCCGGGAGATGGGGAGCGATTCGTGGGAGCGTGTTTTTGGGACATCCGACAAGGCTCCAGCCGCGTGAGGAAATAGTGAAAAACTGACTCCTAGTCTCCATGGATGCGTTGAGTACGATAAGCGGAGTCCTGATTCAAATTTGAGGTACTACACTTCCCTCTCAGTGAAGTTCGAGAATGCCTCAAATCGAACGTTCAGCGAGTAAAGATCATGTAGACCACCTCGTCTTTCTGAGAATCAAATGGAGCTCCATGGGTACCAGGACCCCGTCAGATGCAGAGCTTTTGCCATCACACTAAGGCAAAGCTTGCTGGTTAACGAGACTCCCAATTTGTCGATCCTATCCTTGAGAGAGAGCATCAGTCAGTTTGTCTGTTTCATGAGCTTGGGCATCTGATCGGTATCACTTGATGACCATAAAGCGAGGCCCGGGAGGAACACAGAGGTCATGTCCATAGGTTTAGCATGGGAGTCTTTAAAGGTAGACATCCCGGACAAGAAGTTTACCATCACCGCTTTCATCGCAGGGCTCGGCGTGCGGTAGAAAGACCTGATGTTTTCCATCTCAAAGAACCCTTAGGCAAGCATGACTAAGGTGCTCGCTAAATGATGCATCAGCGAAGCCACCGATCTAAAGCGGAAAACTCTTCCACGCAAAGGAGAAGCGAGAGGGAGGAGAAAAAAAGCAGAGGCGGGAGCCCCAGAGAGGCAGGAGGCAGATAGATCCCACGAGGGACCAGGAGGAGATGAGACGGCTCTCACGAGAGATGAGGCACGTCGGGACCGCCGGGCCCACCCCAGCCCAGGCTACGCCCGGTGATATCCACCTCGCTAATTCACCTTAATGACCCTCTCGTAGCACATTCTCGGCGACCCGTTGGAGGTCAATAGAGTTCGTTGCTCTAATAGCCTTGTCCTTTTATCAAAATCGTTTATCAAGCATTAGTTGCGTTATATGATTGACATAAATCCTTTTCAAAAATGCGGAAACATTTTTAAAGGGGTAAGCCCATTACATTTTATTCATACAAAAGTACAATTACTATAAAGGCATATCAAGCCTTTTTAAATGATTTACAAAATAGATATTTAGAGTTCCAAATGTTTTTGCAAAATATCAAAGTTAAAAAAGAAGGATGACATGAATGCACAAGTCGGAGCATACTTCGCAATTCCTTCTTTATGACTCGACACTCCTCGATCTTGGGTCCGCTTTCGATCGCTATCTATCACTCGGTACCTGCGCATTGGTAAAACAATACGCTAAGCATTTTCATGCTTAGCGATTACCATCTAATCCATTCTTCAGTTTGATTTAATTCAAATCCATCTGATTTTAACAATTCAAAACTTTCAAATCTTTTTGGATGATCAATGTCAATACAATACATATACTTGTTTTATATACAATCATTTATAGTTCATTGATCACCCCAAATATACGCTTTCATATTCAATAAATCATGCATTTCACAATGCTCTTTTCATTTCAATTGGCAAACATGCTTTTCGATTCGATATTTCCACGATCTGAAATCAATTCAATTATGCTCACAAATTGATTCGCCATTGATTCATTCAGTTAAGCGCCATGAATTTAACCTATGTTTTGATATCTGATCGGAATCTTAGACGCGGTCTGGTTGAAATTGCGTGATATAAAAGCGGTTTATATGCGATGCGATCATGAGACTCTTGACTGGTTATTAAAAATCAATTAGTGAACGTGCCGTCACGATCCCAGAACGCTGATCGGGTATGGCATCCAATCTGATAAGTTCACGGTCTGTTATTTTTGACCCATATTGGTATACCAATCCATCCTTTATGCGAAATAAACGGTTAACATTCTATTAAGGGCGTTCAAATACTTTATAGAAAAATATAGTACAATACGTACATTTGTATAAACAGTTCATTTTCAATAATCATGCAATTGTCATATGCAAACATTTTACAATTACTTTTCTCGATCAATTAAATGATTAATATAACTAGCATGCGTTGAAGACAAATAATTCAAATCTTGGAGAAGCAGAATAGGAGAAGATAGAACAAACCAAAATCGTCGCTTTGATTCCAATCTTCGGAATCTCTACTGCAATGTGGGCTCTCCTCCTCGTCAGCTCCTATTCAAATACAATGACAATCACATATTAGTAGGTTATTCTAGGAGTTTTGTTGGGTTTATGTCTGCAGATGCCCCTTCACTTGAAAATTTTTTGGGGACACATGAGCCACTTTGCTCATGCCTTCAAGAAAACTATGGCTCTATGAGTTTATTTTTATTAGGAGTGAAATCTCTTCATTTGGATCACCCTAAACTCGAGTTGCGGCATTTTAATGCCAAGGCGATCGGTATGCCTTGTAAACCGGTTACCTCACATTCCCAATTTCAGGGTCTTAACTCCATAATTTGGTAATGGTTCCTTCTACTAATTTGAATCTATGTTTCCTGGGTTTATTATCAATTAGAATCATCAATTTGGATCACTAAAACTCAAGTTATTACACATTTTACATCTAAGTACTCGATTGCAAGCGAGAATCGGAATGTTCTTATAACTTCACTTTGACAGATTTACGGGCACTTTGGGTGTACAGATTTTCCTCACTTCTTCAAGTATGCAAATTCTTCCCTAGAGTCTGTTTACCTAGAATTTTGAATCCTCAATTTGGATGAGTGAAACTCAACTCTGGCCAAAACACTATAACAATGCCCAAAACGAGGAGCATAACTTGATAGGCTACTGAGAGCTCACCTTTAAGCCCTTATTTGGGAGCTTTAGAGCTACAATTTGCTCATAGTCCCTTCTATACATTTGTAGCCCTATATCTTATGGTTCTTTAACAATTGGAATCACTTAATTTGGATGATTTTAAATTAATATATAGCCAAAAGCAAGAACATGGATTTTTCTGAAATTTGGCAGTTATTTCCTTTGAAAACTCAACATTTCCCCTTTTACAACACTATACAAAACCAATCCAAAACCAATCCCAACCAACAATACAAAACAACCTCAACACAATCCCAAAACTCATTTTACAATCAAACAAAACTCTTTTTATCCACATTTGGGGTTTTCTAACTGAGTACGAAACAGGGTTTGGGTTTATTTCTTACTCAATCTCTTCGATCTTTAATGCCAAGCTTTCTTTTGTTTTTGATCACTTTAGGCTTTGATTTTCTGGGGCAATTCACAAATATCCTATTCAAAACCCTAGCTCTCTCCTGCTTTCTCAAAAGCGAGTTGCTCAGATAGAAACCATAGACCACTTTGGTGCTTAAAACACTCATTCTCTTAAGGCCATGTTTGGCTCAAATGCATTCTTTTGATGATTGGTGCCCAAATAATTTATTTTGAACCCCTATTTATGTCGTAGGTTTTGTTTGGTGTACTAATCAACTTAAATAACTCGATTGACACATGAGTCCGACTACCTCTTTGATCGCATTTTGTGGCTATTTTAGTAGTTTTCAAGCTAAATTAGACTAAAGTCATCAAGTCTAGGCTGACGAAGAAATCCAATAGAACTCGGAGTTGTAGGTCAGAAGTCATAGAGAAATTGGAGAAGAAAATAGAAGAAATCAGAACACTGCAAATTTTGCAGGGTTGCGAAAATTTCGCAACTTGCAGAATTTCGCAGGTTTGCAACCTACTCCTGTGTCTTGTTGACCCCGTTTTTTGACCACTTTTTGTACCTTTTTCCCAAACTACCCTCTTTGTATTTTTGGTAGTTTATACATTTAGTAATTCCCTTGATTAAAAGCGGGTATATAGCCTCGTCGAAGCTCTTGGCCTGAATGTCATATGCGATAATTTTGGCGCAGCTTGGAGCTCTCTGATCTGTTTTTCTCTTTCCCTCATTTTCCTCATTTTTCTCTCACTTTCTAAGCTTGTTTGGGATGACAACTCTCAGAGGATGGTTGGCTAAGCTAGTCTAATCCTTGTGAAGAGTAGAGCTGAAATTTGAGTTTTTGAGAGTGTACTAGTCTCTTGTTTTTAGCATGACGGTTATTGTCATTTATGCCTCTATCTCTCACTGTAGGTTTAAATCCTTTCAATGTTTCTTGATTGACCAGTACTTGGCAATCTTTTAGGGCTCAGTGGATGCTTATTACTAGATCCACCGATGCTCGTTTAGTTTCCATCTATTTGTCACTGTAGGGTAGATCGAAGGATCAATTTTTACAGTCTTGAAACATTAATGACCAATAAATGCTAATTCTTAAGAGGAAAACTATTAGGGTTCGGTTTTATAGTTAAACGAAGATCTGGTTCGGGAAATGACTATAGGTCATTCTCCCGACGAAATGGACCGAGGACCTCTCGGTGCCACAGAACCTTAAACCCTGATGGCACGAGACTTGAGAATCCCTTTTTGTTTTTATATATTTTATAGTCTTCACATTGATCCACGGTTTTATGAAAACCTAAAATCCAAAGTGAAATCACCATTTTGAATCATTTGTTGGTTACCCACCTGAAAAAGAAACCCATCCACATGTTCAGACCCACAGAGCCAGCATCTTCTTGTGTATGTTCACGGTAGTAAGAGGTTTAGAGTATATAAATGTTTTGATTAGAGCACCAAATCTACCATGCATGCTACGATCCTGCAGACCAAATAGGCGTGAGGATGGTGCCTAAGTGCAAGTGAAGGTTATTGAACTTGTGATCCATATCACAAATGTTGAGTGGATTTCAACCTTTTTTGTTCTTACGATAATTTCCCTAACGGATCAGGTTGGTTCAATCTTATCACTATTCAATACACAATTTCAATCTTCATTTTTGGTGTGCTAACTGTTTTTGTTTTGTCTCTTGTTGTGTTTGTGCCCTTTTCTTGGGAGTTTATACGATACTGGGATAGACCTGATGTAGATTAGAAAGGACGGTGCTCCACAAAGAATAGAGGAAACGTGGAACAGGCAGCGATGGTCAGATGGAGCCTGAGGCAACGAGACGATAGGGGGTTGAAGGAACCCCGAATGCATACGAGAACAATGAGGACCATGTACACCTGAGTGAGTGCACCCTCACATTGTACCTCCTCCAGAGGACATCATTATCAAGCCCTATTTAGTGCCTTTGCTCCCCACTTTCCATGGAATGGAGAGTGAAAATCCTTATTCACACATCCGGGAGTTCGAGGAAGTATGCAGTACCTTCAAGGAGGACATCCCCAATGTTGATTTGATGAGACTGAAATTCTTCCCTCTCACTCTTAAGGACAAGGCAAAAATCTAGCTCAACTCTTTGAGGTCTAGAACTATTAGGAACTGGGGAGATATGAGTGAAATTTTTAAAAATTCTTCTTACCCATCAAACCAATAGTTTAAAGGAAATTTACCTTCATGACGAAAATGAAAATTACGGTCTTTAGGAAAGGTACTTAGAGACCATCAGTGATTGCCCTCATCATGGCTTTGATACTTGGATGTTGATTTAATCACTTCTATAGCAGATGTCCTGCCATGAACGGTTATTTGGAGACTATGTGTGGAGGACTTCATGAACTCAAACATCGAGGAAGCCATGGATTTCTTGAATTGTATTACTGAGACATTCCAAAGCATGGGATGGGCCCGATACAGAGCGAGAGAGGATGAGACACAGCGATTCAAGGGGAGGCATGTGCTCGATCCACGAGAGGATGGAGTTGGTAAGAGCTATCCACCTTGTTTAGAAGGTTGGAGGAGCTTGAAATGAAATCATCGTGAGGTGAGAGCAGTGGTAAGGCATCATGCCCAGGCGACCTTGTTTCGTGCGTTTAGTCAGGCAGGAGCCTTTCCTTGTTGTTCCTTGATGGGGATATGATGGGTGAGCATGCGATGTTGTGGGTCGATCTGAAGCCGTGAGCCAGCACTTGTGTAAGCGACACTTATAACCTGGCGGGTGCATCTGACGCCTCTCTTGGAAGGCAAAGCCTCCTGCATGTGCTTTGTTGGCAACGGGGTGGCTCCTCATCTAAACCACACCACCACCATCGTCATCCCGATTGAGTGACTATGCATGAACTTGAGCAAAGTGGTGGGCAACTTTGTGGAGGAATAGAAGGCAGTGAATGCCAAGGCTAATCAGAGAATCGACACAGTGGATAACTTTATCTTTTCAATAAAAAGATAAACAACCTGCACTCTGAGATTTCCTAAAAATATGATAACCTACAGTCTGAGATCTCCCAAAAATACAACCCGCAAAGACTCAACTCAAGGTTAAATCAAGAGCAGCGCCGAAAAGGAAATTCTCCAGCACACCAATCCTAAGGGAGTGCATGAATCGAAGCTTTTCCGAAGAGCCAAATCTCGTGGATAGACGGTTAGTTTACATCACTTTGAGAAGTGGAAGAGGTTAAAAGCCACCCCCGCAACGCCAGGGCGCCGTGAAACAAAAGAAGTCGAACTGCAGGAGGAGGTGGCCAAAGGGAATGCAAAGCAAAATACCACACCCCCACCTTCCGCACACTAAAAGCCAAGAAAGGCCATCAACCAAATTTAAAAATATTAAGTGCTAAGGCAGTGAAAGTCAACATCCCCCTACTTGACAAGATTAAACAAGTCCCCATGTATGCTAACTCAAGGACCCGTAGTACAAAGTGGGAAGAGAGGGTTGAATGTCGCACAAGAAGGCCTCCTTACGTAATGTCAAGTACATCATTCAAAGGCAAGACTCAAAGAAAATACAAAGATCCGGCCGCTCTACCATCTCTCGTTAACATCGAGGCACTCAAGCAGAAAAGGCACCGCTGCACTTGGGAGCCGCAACAACCCACGCCTTATCTCAAAGGTATATAAGCAACTAGGCTCGGGAGAGCTAAAGCCCACTTCCCATCATCATTCCTCGCAGACGATCCATAAAAATACCAAAGGGCACTGTGGAGGATGTTTTGATACAGTGGACAAATTCTACTATCCTGTAGACTTTGTAGTGCTTGATACAGAACCGGTTGCAGTGGGGGCTAACTATGTGCCCATCATCCTGGGAAGACCATTCTTGGCCACTTCTAATGTGATTATCAATTGCCGAAAGGAAGTTATGCAACTCACATTTGGGAACATGACTTTGGAACTCAATATCTTCCACTTGAGTAAAAAGACATGCAAACTGGGCCAAGAGGGTCCGGAGGAAATTTGCATAATTGATACAATCCTGGAGAAACAAGCTGATCAACAACAAATGCAGGATGTGTCGAGGAACTGCTTGACCTCCCAAGAGTGCTAGGAAACCCAAGGCAAGGAATATTTCAGACAGGGGCACCGGGAGAAAAATGAAGAAATTTACCCCTCATCGGGCTGGGAAGCCAATGAGCCTCAAAAACTGGATCTTAAGCCCTTACCACTGGAATTAAAGTATGCATACCTGGAAGAACATGAACAGTGCCTAGTTGTCATCTCCTCTTTCCTAAAGAACCATCAGAAAACAACCCCGCCGACATCCTTAGTGAGAATAAGCAGCAATCAGTGGAAAATCACCGATATGAAGGGTATTAACTCAAAGAATTGCACCCATCACATCTACTTGTAAGGCAAATCAAGAAGTGCCCACAGAGGAGACAAATCCGCACACGCAGAAGTTTTTTGGTGATTTCATGGAAGTCCTAAAGTCGCTTACAAGATGGTATTATTTACCCCATATCCGATAAGATTTAGGTGAGTCCAACCTAAAAGGTCAGGCCAAGAAACTGTGGTAACCACTGCATAATGAAAAGGGAGAGAAGTGCCCACCCCCCTTACTATAGGGTGGAGGGTATGTATTGATTATAGAAGATAAAATGAGGTGACAAGGAAAGATCACTCTCTACTCCTTCACGGACTAAATTTTCTTGAAAGGATTTCCAGCACCCCTTCTACTGCCCTTGAGCTGCTTTAATTCGCTATGTTCAAACTGAACTACTTCACACATCACGAAGAGAAGACCACCTTCACTGCCCATCTGGGCACATATATGCTCATAAGAGGATGCCCTAAATTTCGTGTAATGCCCTCTCTTTCCACATTCCAACGATGCATGCTTAGTATCTTTAGTGATTTGGTGGAGCGCATTATGAAGGTTTACATGGATGATGTTACATTTTATGGAGGGAGCTTTGAAGAATGCTTGATCAACTTAGAAACTGTCTTGCATAGGTGTATAGAGAAGAACTTGCACCAACCGAAAGATGCCATTTTGTATGGTCAACTGTGGAATCAGGCCGGGACATATAATTTCTAAGAAAGGAATTGAAGTCGATAAGGCGAAAATTGAGATGTGATTTCCAAAATGCCCCTCCCATAAATGAAGATCAGAAGCAATTTGTGGCATGTGCTTACAAGAGGTTCATCATGGACTTCTCGAAAATTGCTAAGCCTCTTTATAAGCTATTGGAGAAAGATGCCAAATTCATTTGGGACGAAAACTGCCAGAAGAGCTTTGAGGAACTCAAGGCCTACTTGACCATTGCACTAATAGTGAGGGCCCTCAATTGGAAATTACCTTTTGAGGTAATATGTGATGCAAGCGACCTCGCCTTTGGAGCAGTTCTCGGGCAGAGGGAAAAATGAAAGCCTTATGTGGTCTACTATGCAAGCAAGACATTGAACGAGGCACAAAGGAATTACACCACTACTGAGAAAGAGCTACTAGCACACCCATGCTTGACAAATTTCGTGCTGCTTACTGTCGGGTCTGACATAATAATCTCTGGCGCATCACCGCCAAGCACTACTCACCAAGCAAAATGCTAAGGCAAGACTTATTAGATGGGTTCTCCTGCTGCAAGAGTTCAACTTACAGATTAGGGACAAAAAAGGTGTGGAGAATGTTGTTGCAGATCATCTCTCGAGATTGACAATAGCACACAACACTCATAACCCTCCAATCAATGATGAGTTTCCTGAGGAGTCCCTACTCCTAGTTGAGAACACACCCTGGTATGCCCACATTGCCAATCACTTGGCAACAGGAGAGTTACCAACAGATTGGAAGGCACAAGACATAAAGTTTTTCTTTGGCAAAATTCAATTCCTATTATTAAAGAACCTTCAGACAAATAATGTGTCGACCGATAACTCAAGATGTGTGCCTGAAAGAGAACAACAAGGGATATTCAGCCACTGCCATGAGAATGCATGTGGAGGCCATTATGTGTCTCAGAAAACCGCCATGAAGGTACTTCAATCTGGGTTTTATTGGCCCTTTCTTTTCAAGGATGCCCATACCATGTGCAAAGAATGTGACAAATGCTAAAGATTAGGGAAAATCTCTCGTCGCCACATGATGCCTTTGAACCTGATTTTGGTACTTGATCTATTCGATGTTTGGGGCATCGATTTCATGGGGCCATTCCCTTCTTCCTTTCGTATATTTACATTTTGAAGGAGCGACTATGTGTTAAAAATGGGTCAAGCAAAGGTCAGAGAAGTAGTAGACCATAGGGTGGTGATGAAATTCCTGAAGGAGAACATCTTCTCCAGATCAGCACCCCAAAGCCATAATCAATGACTGGAGGTCTCGCATTTCGCAATAAACCTTTAGAACCTCTTAACTAAATCCTGTCACATAAAGTGGCTACCCCAGACATCCTCGTCAGCTGGTCAAGTTGCTGGGCCTTAATAGTGGAAATCAAGACAATACTCGATGAAAAGTGGTGAACTCTTAATCGAAAAGATCGGTCTCTCGTCATTGATTCAGGGGCATGTAGAACAACATACAAAATCATCCTGCGATGTCCCCGATCGCCTAGTTTACGGTAAAGGCATGTCACCCGCCGTGGAAATTGAAGGTCTAAGGCATGGTGGGCAAGTGAATAGTTGAACCTAGATAATGGGAGAAATGGTTTTAAAAGGCCTCATCGATATCAATGAGCCAGAAGAGTTGATGACCGATGCCTACTAACCCGAAAATCAGTAAAGATAAGTTAAAAAAGTGGCATGATAAGCTAATAAATTGTAAAATTTCAAAACAAGGAGACCAAGTATGCTTTAATGCACCCAAGCTCCACCTTTTTCCGTGCAAGCTCAAATCAAGATGGGGATCGGGCCATCTTACCATCCATCGTGTCTATCTCAATGGACTGTAAGACCTACTCAATTCCAAGGACAAATGCACGTTCACAACAATGAGCAAAGGTTGAAACCCTATGCGCATAACACACGCTGCATTGCTGATGAGATTCTCCTCATCCCTCCATGAATCCAAAGGCTACCTGAAAGGGAGCTGGCCGCAGCAACATGTGGCTTCACTCCACTTTTTGCTAGACTTATTCGCTTTACTTTAAGTCTAATTTGTGGTTTTATGTAATTACTTTTAAGTTTTCTTAATAATTTTTCTCTTTAGACTAATCTTCTCACAATTTTGGTTCTCTGCTTGGCAATGGAAAAGTGTCCAATACATTGCCATTGGCAGGTCGGGGCTCTCAGAGGTGCGACTTTCACAACTCACAAATTTCGCAAGTTGCAAATTTTCACAACCTGCGACGCTTCACCTTCCTCCCTTTTCACCTCCCTACAACCTTTCGTTTCCTGCGCATCATTAATTTTTCCATATATTTTTTTTGAGCCCTAACCACTAACCACCATATTAAATGGGGTTTAAACCTTCACCTTCCTTAACCCTATTTAAATATCACCCCCCCCCTCCTCATTTTCATTCCAAGCCATCCCATTTCTTCTCTCCATCACCAAGCCTCCCTCTTCCCATTCCTCTCATCTCATCCTTCAAATTCCCAACCATGGGCGAAGACGCGTGAGGACACAACTTCACTCTTGAAAAACATCCTCCTCCCCTGTGTCCAACTCGTTAGATTATAAGCAGTGGCCCTATCCCTCGACCAGGGAGATGGTTCGTCTATTATCCCGGGACACGATAGCCGAGCTTGTCTTGTTTAGTCGGCAGCTGCCTCTGAGTATGCTCCTCATAGACCACATACTATGGTCCAATCTTTTTCCGCTCCAGCACATAGTACAGAGGCGAGGAGCCATTTTGAAGGCTCTATAATCGTACATTGAGGGTTTCTGCCTCACCAAATTTCAGCTCATCATGACATCCTTGTTCCACTGAGGACAAGTGCCCACGGGGCCGGAACCCGACTCAAAGCTGAGTCCACTCCCTTCATGTTCCCGAGACTTTTATGCTAGGTATTAGAGCACATCGGCTTCTCGCTGAGCTTCGGGAAGGCCATTAGATTGCGAGGCTATCTCATAAATGACCAGGCACATTATGTTCCATCTTATCTCCTCCCACCTCCGGAGGCTAGCAGAGGACTGCACCAAAGAAATGACCTTCCTATTGCAGGAGCAAATTCCTCCTCCAAAGAAGCACACCGAGGAGCCCTCCCAGTTCTAGCATCCCGCTCCAGCCTCCTCCACTACCAACGCTCCATTACCCACAACCCCTGAGATCCACTACACTCCACAGAGCCCCGCCCCCCGCGCACTCTCAGCCCCGTGATGTCACGGGACTAAGCATTACAACACCGCATCGTAACATATTTCTATATCTGCTCGGGATTTCCTAGCCATCATGGATGCAAATTCGCATTCACCACGTCTGCATCATTTGCGACCGCCTCTATGTCGCCTTCCCTAACCCCAGAGGATGATCGCACCGAGGCCTACGGTCTCGCACTCGCCCATACGGCACGTAATCGGCCATCCTTATGCATTCATAAATACCCTGCCTACCTCCGATTTCCATCAATGCCCCGCCCAGCCTCTAGTTCCTCCTCCAAAGAAAGCCAACACCCACTCGCCTTCCTGGCCACTCTCGTGAGCCTCTTCGACTTGCTAAGAAGTTAGCAGTATGCTCCACTCCTCCAAATTCTTACACCAAGAGCAATCTCACTAGTTTCCAAAGGTGAGTAATGACCTCCCACTGGATACACATTGAGGAGGTAGCACTTCCTTCTCTAACTTTCCAATCCGAGCCCCATTGTGGACAATGCAACATTTGGTTGGGGGGAGAGTTAGCGAAGGAAGTGACTTGACATTCATGTTTATTTCGTTTGAACAAGCCCTTTTTGTGATGTTTAAGGGCTTGTTACTTTTCATTTTTTTTCGTTGAAACTCGTAGCTTGCTCCTTTGTCGGTTGAAAATATAGCCTTATATCTTTTTATACATACCATACAACTTATTTTCTCAATTTAAAAATTGCACCCATTTTTTTTTTTCAAGCTACTTAACCCGCAAGTTTAAAAAATCAAAACACTCGCTTCAATGCTATTGATGTTAGATTAGTTCCATTCATGATTGCAGATGATCAACTTGAAGTCTCATGGTTTTCAGCCTTCTTCTTCCACCTTTAGCTAAACCACACACAAGTGCACATCGCTTTCAATAAAGCTAAGAAACTTCCTAAATTTCCATTTTGAAACCACCCTAGTTTCGTTGACCACCTGTAATAGGTTAAGGTCCCCTAAGAAAAGAAGGCCAATGAAGTCTTCCATAAGAAAAAGAAAAAGAAAAAAAACAGAAAAGCCGCGACACTCTGCCTTGAAACCCGAGCACGGTCCGAGGGGTATATGACGAAAGTCTTAAACCCGTGCTCCTAAACTAACTGGTCGGGAGCCACCGACTTAGTGCTCTGCTTTGCACGGCGAGTTTGATGGTCAGGTGGAGCGTTCACGGTCCCGAACTCAGAAGAGCGGTGTCAGACTTACGATTTATCGCTATGCCGATCAATATATCATCAGTGACCTGATTGATCGATTTCGCGAGCTCGATCTTCCCCCGAGCCTCAAAGAAGTGACGAGAGATGACACCTATCAGCTCATTCTTCGCCCAGTCTTATATTTATCGTGGCATTTGCATTCGATCGTTAGGAATCCAACAGCGGATCTTAAGATTCGCGAAGTTCTGCCCATCCTCGAGCGATAATTCTTTGAAACTCTGATTCAGATGACATTCATTCCTCCCAAGACGGTTATTATGCGTATCTCGTGATTCATAATCGGCTGACATTACTCATCCATACTTTTGAAATACCATTTTTTTGTGGAACATAATTTGTCTGTTTCCTTTCTTTTCTCGTCATTGCTATGACTGCAATGTCGCTTGGGGAGGATGAGGCCCAACAAGGTTATTTTCGAATTGCGATCGAGGTTTTACACTTTTGTGTACTTAATCAACTTAAAAACTCACTGACAATCAGGTCCTGACTAATTACTGATTGCATTTTGTGGGCTATTTTAGTAGTTTTGCAAGCCAAATTAGGCTAAAGTCATCAAGTCGACTAACGAAGAATCCAAATAGAACTCTGAGTCAGTAGTCTAAGTCGAGAGAAATCGAGCGTAAAATAGAAGAAATCATAAGACGCAGTCTATACAGTGGTTGCAAAATTTCGCAACTCCGCTCTCGGTCTTTGTCGACCCTGCTTTTTGACCATTTTTGTACCTTTTCCCAAACTACCCTCTTTGTATTTGGTGGTTGTACATTTCAGTAATTTCATGATTACGACGTTATATAAGCCTGGAGTCAAGCTCGTACAAAGATATCACTTTATCTGCAATAATTTTGTGGCAGCTTGGGCTCTCACTTTATTTTTCTCTTTCCCTCATTTTCCCTCATTTTTCTCACTTTCGCTTGCCAAACACCCCACGAGGATGACCTTCGGAGGATGGTTGACTAGCTCCCTCTAATCCTTGAAGAGTAGGTTCTTTGGGCTAGGGTTTTGAGGTGGCTAACTGGGTCCTCTTATTTTTAGCATAAGCCGGTTATTGTCATTTATGCCTACATCTCTTTACTATAGGTTTAAATCCTTTCGTGTATCTTTGGTCGATAGTACTTGGCAATCTTTTAGGGCTCAGTGGATGCTTATTACTAGATCACTGATGCTCGTTTAGTTACCATTTATTTGTCACTATAAAATGAATCGAAGATGGGATTTGCGTCTTGAAACATTAATGACCAATAAATGCTAATTCTCGAGAAAATTATTAGGGTTGGTTTTATGGTTAAAGCGAGATCGGAGTTAGGAAATGACTATAGGTCATTCTCCCAACCTTGAGAAATGGACAGAGGACCTCTCGGTTGCCTAGAACCTTAAACTAATTATTTGAGCTTGAGGAGTCCTTGCATTTTTTTATATTTTATACGGTCCTCACATTACGATCCCATTTTGTTTTATGAAAACCTAAAATCCAAAGTGAAATCACATTTTGAATCAATTGTTGATTTACCTACACAAGAAAACCATCCGTGTTCGACCTAGAAACGGCTATCTTCTGATGGTATGTTACGGCGATGAGGTTTAGGTTTATAAATATTTTGATTAGAGCACCAAATCTCTACCACGTGCGTACTCTGATTACGCGAATCATTGACTTAAGTTCTCATAAATGCTAGCTTGCACCATATTTTCTCTATTTTCATATAAATTCTCCATATTCACTCTTAGACCTTTATTCTTTATCACAAATGACCCTTAGGTCCTCATTTTACAAATTTCAAATTTGCCCTTTACACTTGGGTTGAATTTAGGGTCTAGTGTTCTCATTTAACATATAATATTTGCATTTGGCTCTTAGCCATATAATCATTTGTCAATATTCATTTAACAATTCAGGAAAAATACCAAAGTTGGCTCAAATTTATACTCGAATATATAATAAAATTATAAAAAAATTGTAGGGTATTTTGGGGTGCGTCTGACCTTGATGTCGTAGGTCTACGTGAGAGCTTAACTGACATGAAAGTTTTAAAGACAGCGTCTCAGGATGAAACGGATATGATGAAGAGAGACTAACTAAGTATTGTAATTCCATAGGGATCATGGACATTGAACAGATGATTGCATCGATTGAGAAGGAAGTGAATACACGATCGACGTGGACACCATCTTGGCCTCGAAGGTCGAGGACCGGGCACGCCCCGTCACCTCATCCTTCGGTATCAACTCAGCACCAGCCCCCCTTGGGGGAAATCCATGTGATATCCGAAGGATTTACGGGGGGAGGAGAGTCCAGCTCGGTCCGCAAGGCTCATATGCGGCATCGAACGAGGAGATCTTTGGAAATCTGGCTTGATATCGAGCTCCTCGGCTGGAGCACCACCGTAACTTTTTCGGACTCAGGCATGGAAGGCTACCGGCATCCTCATGACGTCAGTTGGTAGTAAAGGAATTTGTCGTAGCCAACAAAGCGATTACACGGACTCTGATTTTGACAATGACTACGACGACATCATGCTGCGTGGTATGGATAAGATGGGTGTCGGAAGGAAGTTAGAGGCTGGTCGGCCAGCTGCGGGGTTCTCGAAGAAGGGTCGCCCCCAGGGTCAGCTGGTGGTGCTCACTTTAGAGATTCCGTGTCGGGTACAACCAGTGAGATTCCTCTGGTGGATGCCCCGTGACCATAACATGCTGGCAGGCGGACCTTCCCTGTGTATGAGAGCCATCCCTTAGCTATCATATGGTTATCAGGTTCCCATTGCTAATGGGGTGGGATAGTTCGAGGAGATCGGCGCATAGCAGTGCTACTCGGCTATGAAGCAAGCGGTGGTAGCGTCTATGGACGAGCTCGACATGAGAGTGAGATGAGCACCCGACACACCTCGGAAGAACTAGGCAGTTGCAACAATGAATAGCGAACATCTCATCCCCTTGGATCAAACCCAGCCAAAGATGTCGGACCTCCTCATCCACTTCTTGAAGCGAACATGGAAGTATTCGCACGGAGTAGGAGGATATGGGAGTGATCTGTGGTGATCACCACGGCGAACATCGTACCTTTGAGCTTGTCAAGCGAAAAGTAGAATTTTGCCCCAGGAAAGAGCGAAGGCAATCGATGAAGAAGTTAGCAAGCTTCTACAAGCGAAGCTGTCAAGTGGAATGCGGCCCGGTTAGCTAACGCCGTCCTCGTAAAAGGCAAGCGACAAATGGCGACTGCATTGACTTCACCGGTATCAACGAACTGTCAGAAAAAGCTCACTACCTCGGATCGAAATGATAGTGGGCGCCCTGTAGGCCACGAGCTTCTCCCGGCTTATGGACCGCTTTCTTGGGATACAACCGGTCAGGAATGGACCACAGTGACCAAGAAGACCTTGTTCGTAGCTGAAGCGGTACTAACATTACCGGTGATGCCGCCGGGTTGAAACGCGAGGGCCACGTCTCGAAAATTTGTAAGCAAAATGTTTAAAAGCGATTGGAACATCTATGGAGGTATATATAGATGACATCTTTGGTAAAGTCGGTTAAAATGAGCTCCACATAGCCACCTGATTTGAGTCATTCCGGGTCATGAAGAACTATAACATGAAGTTAAATCCCGACCCGAAGTGTGCATGAGTCGGCCGAGAAAATTCTTGGGTTTCATGGTCAACAATAGGAATAGAGACAATCGGATAAGATAAAAGCTGTACTAGACATGCACCCACCTTCGAACACTGCAAAGATTCCCAGCGTTTGGCCCGGGAGAATAGCTGCACTAAGCCGCTTTGTATCTAGATCTAGCGACAAGTGCCGACCATTCTTCTAAGTTCTGAAAAAGGCTTTCCATTGGGACGCCCAATGCGAAGAGAGAGGCGCTCTCGCTAAAAAGCATACCTAAGCCCATCTATTAAGTCCCTTCGGAGAACTCCTTACCCTTTATTTGGTGTTCCAGTTTCTCAGCCCAGCGCCGTACAGTCGAGAGAGCGAGATGGAATCTGACGGCCGGTCTCACTGCAGTAGGCTCTAAGAGGAGTGGAGGAAAGGTATCCAAAGATGGAAAAGTTGATCCTAGCACTGGTAACCACTGCTAGAAGGCTTTGACCATATTTCCAGGCTCACACTATTGAAGTCCCAACAGAACACCCAATGAGATAGATACCGCACAAGCTAGAGACCTCGAGAAGATTGATAAAATGGGCCATAGAGCTTAGTGAGTTCAACATCAGGTACAAGCCGAGGATGACGGTTAAAGGGGCGAGTTTTAGCCGGACTTCATCGGTAGATTCACCTTAGTACCACGATCATCCTAGAATTGTAATTGGCGTAGACCTGCCCATATGGAGGCTGTCAGGTCGATGGGGCCGTATTCCCAGTGGTGTGTGGGTGCAGTCGACCTCCCGGTGGGATTGGCGTGGGTACGCCCTCGGTCGAATTTCAGAAGCCTCAACGAGATCAAGTGAGCGGTCCTTAGTCGGAGAAGCCAATCTTGCCCGCTCACATGGAAGGCGATTAATTGGAGATATCAGGTGACTCCCCCGATTGGTTGGTAAAAGCGGATAGAGAACTCCTATGGAGCCAAAGGTGAAAAAATGATCATTTACCTCAAAAAGGTGCGAGAGTTGCTTCAAAAGTTTACACGGGTTCAGGTCAGGCATGTCCCAAGGACAGAGAACACGCGACGGACGCCTTAGCAAAGCTAGCGACAAACCCACAGGAGGATCTAGATAGAATGATACCGGTCGAGCACCTCCCAGAACCCTTGGTGAGCATCGACAGTGAAGAGGTGTCCCCAGTCATGTCAAAATTGTGGATGGACTATCTGAATTGCGGTGGAATGAACCTTGCTAATCAATCGAGGGGCCTCGAGCTTCAGAATAGGTGACTAGATTCGCCATTCATCGGGAATATAGATGAAGACTTTTCGACACCATCCTTAAATGTGGTAAAGGAAAGGCGCGATTCACGTGCTTTCGAAGAGGTGCATGAAGGTATCTATGGCAACCATATCGAAGCCAGGTCCTTGGCAGCAAAGACACTAAGACAAGGATATTATTGGCCCGCATTACTCAAGGCATGGGTGGTAAAAAAATGTAAGATACGTAAAGCATCCTTAGATCGCCTCGCCGAGCCGCGACCTCGATCCGCGACCCTTAGCCTTTTCATGATAGGGGCTTGACATGTTGAGACTACCCATTGGGAAGGGCCGATTACAAGTTGTGTGTAGGAGTGGATTACTTCACCAAGTGGGCCGAGGCCGAGCCGTTAGCAACGATCACCGAGCATAAGGTACGTAACTTCGTTTGGCGTTCCATAATTTGCAGGTTTGAAATCCCTAGAGCCCTAGTATCTAATAATGGGGGTGATTAGAGCAATCCCGAGTTCGAGAGATTTCTGTAGAGCTCGGTATCAAAGTACTACTCATCCCCAGACTCAGCGGTCTAATGGACAAGCAGAAGTCACTATAAGGACTCTTAAGGCAGCGCTAAAGACTAAACTGGAAAATCTAAAGGGAAAATGGGTAGAATATCTCCCCGAGGTGTTATGGGCCTATAGAACTACACGCAGATTAGCAACCCAAGAAACCCCATTTGCCCTAGCGTTTGGCCTGAGCGGTAGCTCACAATAGAGTTTGGCTAAAATCACAAGAGTTGAGTTTGCAAATGCAGGAGCACCCTTGAATTCTGCTGAACACGGACCTCTTAGAAGAAAAGCGCGAGCGCGCCCTAAAGCGTGCCGAGGACTATCACAGGAAGACAACAAAATATTACGATCAAAAGGTCAAGCTAAGAAGTTTTAGGCCCGATGACCTAGTTCTAAAGAAACTCTTGCTAGCAAGGAAAGACCCACGGGAAAGCTAGGACCTGGCAGGAAGGACCTTGTGAGTATCGCGGATAGTCGGGCACGACAACTGAACTTCAAGCGGAGGAGGAAAAACCTTGCCACACTCTTGAAACGAGCACTGTTCGCTGCAATAGACACAGTGTAACTTTTAATAAAAATTCCCGGTTTATTATAATAACGATCGTTGTTCATTCTCACGGCTTTGATTAATATTCTTGCGAATCTGATAAAAAAAGAAACAAACATCGAACAAACTACGTTTCCAAAAGATTGAACTTTTATTTATCTCAGAAGATTACAATCAGCAAAGCCGTTCTCTACATCTCAGGAAACTACAATCAACAAGACCGTTCTTCACATCGGCTTGACACCAGTCAAGGCGAAAACACGAAAGGAAAGAAGAGAAAGAGAGAGAGAGAAAGAAGAGGAGAAAGAGAAAAGGAAAAGGAAGGAGAAAGAGAGAAGGAAGCAGAAGAGGAAAAGAAAAGAGGACATGTATAATGGAAAAAGCGAGACTTTAAAATATCCCCTCTGAGCATATCGCCCTACGAATACGTTCCAGGTCAGGTTATCAATGGGCGGGGCCCAGGAAACAACAGCCTCCCACAGGAGAACTAGGGAAAAAACCTGACTCCTATGAGTAGAGGGATCGAAACCAAGCGTCGACTAGGTCATAAGCAGACCCCCCATGCGGTGACGATCAAACCCCGAAGCTTCATCATGAGCGAACTCTAACACTATCGAAGAGAGGAAGAAGGTTGCGAGCGGGGTATGACACAGACCGTCAAAGAAAGGCAGCAATTTATAAAGAAACGGACTGGAGAATACGATCTGTTCGATTCTGCGTGAGAAACTGCATTGTCACTCGCGCCTTCCTTGGAGAAAGAGACGAAGGGCCATGTGCTTCCGAAGCCTTGTAGCTCGGTTCCAAGAGGCTAAGTAGCGAGGAGCCGTGTAGCTCGAGAGCCTTGCGACTCAGTTGAGGGCCGCCTGACTCGGTTCATAAAGAACACGATAGCTCGAGAAGACCAAGTAGCTGAGCCTTGTAGCTCGAGAGCCTGCCTTTCGAGATTCAAAGGCGAAGGAAAGTAGCTCTATTCATAAGAACTGACAGCTAAAAGGCCAGTAGCGAGGGCATGTAGCTAAGGGGCCATGTAGCTTAAGAGAACCTTGCAACTCAAATTCAAAAGGGTCGTACAGCTCGGTTCATAAAGAACCTGATAGCTCAGAAGACCAAGTAGCCAAGGAGCCATGTAGCTCAGGAGCCTTATAGCTCAAGAGAGCTTTGTAGCTCAGTTTCAAGGAGCCATGCAGCTAAGGAGCCTTGTAGCTCAGTCTCAAAAGAGCCTTGTTGCTCGACAACAAGAAAGCCTTGTAGCCTAGTCGGTCAAGGGCCGCATAGCTCAATAAGAACCCGACCATCAAAAGACCAAAAAACCTTTTCAACATGGGTCATAGAAGAAGACGGGGAAAACTAAAGAGGTAGAAGGACAAATATCCATAAAATCACAAAACCAAAGTTGGCATTATAGATGTCCAGGGCTCAAAGATCGACGTAAAGATTATATAAAAGGGCCTAAGTGTTTGAGGGGAAGCTACGAGTAGCCTCAGTAATGCGAGCCTCAGGCGGGTGTAAATCGAAAGGCAAAGCGATGGCGGGAAGAACCGGCCTCGGAGCGTCTCGGCTTCTCAGGGAGAGAGGCAGAGTTGGGAGCATCGGAAACACCTCGAGTGCAGCGCTTCCCGCCCGAACAGTTCTTCCGCCTCTTCTTGTCGGAACGAAGATTGAAGTCCAAGCCCAGAAAAAGCCTTGGTAGCTACGTGACCGGCAGGCCACCGGAGCCCATGGGTGTGGCCGTCCCTCGGCCAGCTCCACCAGGCTCTCGACGAGAGGGCTCTCGACCAGGGCTCGATCAGCGCGCCATGCCTTGGTGCACAACTCTTTATACGCGGCTGGAAGTCTTCCTTTACCACCCACGACTCATCCTCGCGGACAGGCCCCTCATGGCCTTCTTCTCCCTATCTTCAGCTCTCGCCTTCACGGTCGAGGTATACTTCAAATCGGATTTATACCCCAAAACATCATCAGTCAAGCTCTGTATCCGAGCTCGCAGTTCGGCCCTCTCGGAAATCAAGGAGGCAACCTTAGCCTTGTATGTTCTAGCCGCCTTAGCATAGCTCTTGGTCGAACTAGCCCTCCTTGCCAAGCCCTTTATATAAGTAGCCAGTGCGCGAACAAGATGGAGTGCGAGACTGACATCATATGGCGAAGACGAATAAAGGCTCATACATATAGAGGCAGTTCCCTGGAGAGGACGGGGCGAATCTCTTCATGTGCGAGGTTCCTACTTTACGGAGATCGAGTCTTGAAGAATGAGCGAAACAGCCCTAGCGGTGAGCTCGTGGTGAGTAGTGGGTCCTCTCCCACCTCGACTTCAAGCGATCCAACTCCCACATCTCCGTGTCGGGGTGAGGGCATTTGCGTCGAAGAATCGAGACGAGAGATAGGAAGGACTTTTAGAGGAAGCTCGGTAGCCTTTCTCGAAGAACCCTTGGCTCTGCAACGGAGGACGAGGGATGCTGCGCGCCCGCCACCTCGGGCACCTCGACCGAAGAGGACCACTCTTGCCCTCTCAACTAAGCTTGGGCGCGCGAGTGATGAACATATACTCCCAGCTTCGGGACCTTAACCTAAGCGGGGGGCGCCTTAGGAGGATCCACTTGGCCTAGCTTCACTCCTCCTCTTCTTAGCAACCCATTTCGACACGGGCTCGAAGTTCTCCCACAGGGTTGGCTTCCGCACTAGAGGTCCCCGGGAGAGGTTTCCCGTGCGGGGAGCGGAGGAGATTTGGAGCAGGCTAGGGCTCACTCTTGAAGAGTCGAAGGTCAGGCCAGTCGGCTCGGAATACGCTCGAGGGGCGGCACTTGCCTGCCGCCTCTTACGCCCTGTCCTCGAGTGGAGTCGGGACGGACACTTGAAGCTGAGCAAGCCATAACAAAGTCAAAAACACTTGACCTCGAAAAATTCGGCCCTACTAGCATGGACCCCGGAAAACTCACCTTGGGTTCTCAAGAGCCGATCCATACGGTGAATCCCAACGTATCGTCTTGGTGGCTTAAAAGTTATATTCCCGATGTCGACCCTCAGACCAAAGAAATAAGCGCTCTTTCAGTTCTTGTGGGAAGAGGAGGTCGAATAATAAGCACAGTGGCTGGCAAAACAAGAAGCCTTTCGAGGCCTCTTTCATGATGAAGAGATCCAGCAATAGAGCAATACTAGGGACCTCGAGGCCCTTATCCCTGAAGAAAACCAAAAGGCCGACTAAAACGCCTTAAAAATTAGGAGAGAGCTGGGACGAGCACACGTTAAAATGTTGTAAAACACATTTTATGAAGGGGTGCAAGGGAAATCGAAAGGTCGTTCTCGAAAGTCTTGCTTAAAGCGAGACCATCTTGAAAGCGGACCACATAGGCGTGAGGATATCGGGATAGCGGTCGGTTTTGAAGGGGCCCATAGCAGTAGCAAGAATTTTAGCGAGCGAAGGCTTCGGTCAGGCTAGGGCCCACATCGTCGCATACCTGCGTGACCCTCAAATATTTAGAGCACGGTACCTAATAATTGCTAATCTTCCTTGCCCTTACTGGCGGAGGAAGATAACCTCTTTGGGAAGACCCCGGAGCAACGCGGCCGACCAGGACCCGGCCCGGGTCGTCACCATTTCATACGACACCAGACTCCTCGGCCCGACCTTCCTTACATTAAGTAAGCTACGAAGCACTCGCGATAAGCGACGAAAGGAGAAACGAAACGAAACTTCTGGCGGGACCCCAGCCAGACTTTGCGCCACAACACAAGTGCAAGGAAAATAAAACAGGAAGGAAAAAGGAAGGCATGCGAACTAAGGAAATCAAGGAAAACGGCCCCTAGGAAGACATAAAGCACCCTGGCAGTGCGAACAACGATGAATATTTCCAAAACCGCAGAAGAAGTGGAAAAGTGCGATACAAGGAATGTTTCTAAAGGCATGAGGAGCCACAGTCCAAATAGGCGCGAATATTGAAAGAGCACCATCATTATCACAAGACGTTTGGCGGCGACAAAGCTCAGATCAAACCATCCCTTGCAAGCCACGTTAAAGCGTGGCGATCAATGCTTGACCCTTGCTAAGCGCTGGTAGTGGGGGGTGTCTGATGGGGTGGGAACTCGTATGCGCCAGGCCCCCGAGGCGTAAGCCCGGGCGTAGGCTGAGCCTCTGCTTTATAGGGAGTTGGGGGACTGATAAACCCGACCTGTGAGACCACCCATGTACGACATTTGGGCCCGAGGCACATAATTAAAATCACCTAGGAAATCCAGAGTGATATAGGAGGCTTGAAAAGCTCGTGTAATAGGAAAGTACTTGATCTCCATGATCCGCATCACGGATTAGGAAGAAAGATGGAGTACATGATCCTGACTCCTCCGTTATCATAGAGTGGTCCGTGATAAGGAAGAAGGCTTCGTCACTCAATGAAAGATACGGTATCCTACATCCAACGAAAAGTAACCACTATTTTCCTTATAAATGCAGGCCCGTTAATACAAAGGTCTGTGACAATCACGCCATAGAAAGCGGTTGAATTCTTTTTCATAAGGAAGAAAGCGACTTAGCCATCGAGCGGTGACATACCCCATTGGATCACTTTTTGTCTTGCGGGTTGCTGACCGATCGATCCATCTGTGGCCAACTGACCTCGAGGCTCGGCTGTATCGGTGAAAAAGCTACCATCAGCAGCTATGAGTTGAACTTGGATTCTCCATGGTTGAGCAGAATCCCTATCTATGGTATAAAAAGATTGTAAAAACAACATAACTTGCCACAAAATTTGATTAGTAGCTTTGCTAGGTCCTTAACATGCCAATTGGGTTAATTAGGCTGATTAGTACATAAAAATTGCTCAAAACCTGTATTAATAAGGGTGTAAAATAACACTATTTGGGTAGTAATCACCAAATGAAAATGAAAATTTAATATTACAAATAGATGCTTTAGACAAGTATTGAATAGCAATTTAAAGACAGATTTAGGAGAAATATGTCGTTATACAAATGGAACTTTTAATAATAATCAGATTAATTATGATATTAATGAAAATGAGTTACTTACAATAATAAAATGAATTAATAAATTTGAGGTATTTTTATTACCTAAACCTTTTATAATAGAAACTAATAACACTCAAGTTGCAGGATTCATAAGAAATAACATAGGAAAAGTCTGAAGCTAGGGTGTGCAGATGAAGCTTCTTGTGGATTATTACAATTTTAAAATAGTTCATATAAAAGGCACTGACAATTTTCTTGTAGAATTTTTGAGCAGGAATGTCGAATAACATCTAGGAATTGCGTGATATCGCCATCGATATTGTAGTCTACGGAATTCTCAGAGTCAATGGATCGTCGGAGCATTCACGATCACGAGTCAGGTGCCTGCAAAGCAGACAAGAAGGCCGACGGTGGTGTTAGTACAAGTCCACCGAATAGACATTAGAACTATAGTTATCTCCAATTGAGAAGAATTAAATGGCACTCATCTAGTGTGATTCTTTTCTCTTTTATGGAGGGAGAACGTGGATCCACCTTCTATGGAGAGTGGACGATTTATTCCCATAAAGATAGGGGAAGGTGGCTCTCATTTCGGGAAGGATGACTTATTCTTCTTTTTATGTAACTACTTTCTCGAATGGGCCACTGTTGGGAGTGCCTTCCTATTCCGTTGGAGGCGGGGTGATTGATTCTTGGGAGAACATCTATTTATATCATGGAGAGTCGATTGGTAGTTTCACTTGGTAGAGTCGCTGATCGGGAAAGGAAGCATCCGGGTGAAGGGGCATTCGGGCACTAGGGCACCTCGGGAGAGGAGGCATCCGGAATGAGAGGTGCGGTGCCGAGAGGAGAGAGTCGCTGGGCGTTCCTTGGCCCATTGCTGTCTGGGTGAATTTGGCTTTAGGGCTGTGGTTCCATCGGGGGCCAGCAAGGTGGTGGGTTGGCTGGGAGGAACAGGCCGGGACCCGATGGTACCAGCGATGCCCCCTTTTTCTGCGGGAGAATTGTCGTCGGTTGGAAAAAAGATTTCAACGATCATCATATCATGGGGAATAGTAGACCATCAATGTTGTTGGATTTCAATGTGATTTTTGTAACTTTTTTGAAACTACATTAGATGCTATATGGTTGCTTGAGTTAATCCTGAGGCTGGAGGTTGTTATAAAAGGTTAGAGGGTGAGGAGGTTGGTTGTCCTACTAGTTATCCACGTTCGCCGTCAAGAAGGATAATTGAATATTCTTGAACTTCGAATTGGGGATTAGGGATGAAGGATGATTGTGTTCGATCATTTGAGCGCACTTTCTAAGCATGGATCGGGCCAGAGACTACATGGTTTGAGCATAGTCGGAATTGTTCTGGGGGGTCCTTGGGTGGTTTTAAAACTTGAATGGAGTCCGAGGACACCCCCTGTTGAATCCTGCAAGGATCGATCAAGCTTCCACTTCCTTCAACTCCATCACCATCTTGTCCTCTTTCTTAGCCTCGGCTTCTTTGACCCGTCTCAATCTTTCCCTCTTTTTTAGCCCTACGGCTTCTTTCGCCCCGTCTCATCTTTATTCCTTCATTGGCCTCTCTGACCCGACTTCTTTCTCGGTTCCGACGGCGGATGCTTTGCCTGTTTTTCTTCTGTATTTCGGGTGTTTTGTGAGTTACGAATATTAGTTTGACGTGTTGTAATATGATTGCTTGGCAACAAGCATTCTTTATGTAATACAGAACATAGCACCGTGTAGTGATGTTCTATCAGAGTAGTTTTTGACTATTAGTGTCTTGTGCGATTCTATGGCGTATTCGAACATTACGCATAAATTGAAGTAGGTTGAATATTATAAAACTTGTTGCGGGCCGGCTGTCCTTTTGTGTTGTAGCGCTAGCCGGGGTGTACGGTGTGGCTCAGATCAACCGCGGAATACTCGTGAATGTCTGGTGACCAGACACTACTCACGAAAATCGGTGAAGTCTCCAGCAGCCATGAGGCTTACCCAGAACCACTGTCCCAACATCAACATCGGAGCATATACATGAGTACTTGGCCACTTGGGCCCATACAACAATACTAATCCAATATACATTAACTATACCATAACAAAGTTAATAATTCACTCTTATTTCAAACATATATTAAAATTCTAGATTTCACAAAACATGTCATATCATAAAACCCTCAAAGCCACAACCCGACTTTCTTCCAAATGGAGTCTCTAAGATGGCTAGTCTCCTCGTAAGCTCCATTACTGAAATAATATAATTCCCTCGACAATGTGAGCTAATGCCCGAGTAGTGGAATCACCCAAATGAGTTACTCCCACCTAAGTGCACATATGCTATGATCTATGTAAACACACATTCAAGCAAATTCGAGTCCTACTTAAATGTCTAATTGACCATCCATGTCAGGTCCTCAGGCTCCCTTTCACACTTGCCTAAGCCATGTATGAAGAAAAATATCACCTTTAAAACAAAACTTATTTGTTCTTGAAAATACACTACCGAATGTCGGTAAAAATATGGGACTACCCTCCGAGTCGAATGTGTTGGAGAACCTTCCAAACAATACATGGGCTCCTCCAACGTGTAATTGTAGGACCATCTCCCAACATGTTCCGAAAAATCATCCTGTGAAATTCCTTTCGCAATCATGTTCGTTTTTCTTTTAATTGTTCATATCATGCACACACACCTAATTTCTAGATTACCCCGGTGCATATTAAATGCATGATGCCATTTCAACACAATTTATACAACACATGCTAATATATAAAATATGTATATATATTAACATAATAAAGCACATAAAACATGTTATGCACATTTACCATCAATTTCACAAAAAATTAGCTCACATGGGCTAATTAACAACTACGAGCAATTCAATTTGAATTACTCAATTAAACACATTATTTCACAAAAATATTTCATGAATACTATTCACGTGAACAGTGAAACCCTCGGGTTCTTGTTAAGAGGCCAATCAGCCGATATCGGTTCTGACTTTGAACGAATTTCATCAGGCATTCAGGCCTCATACGCACCACAATACAATTTATTTCATAATTCATGAAATAAACATCAAGCAACTTGACACGGTCACGAGTTTGTCAAAGAACCAAGAAGTACAACAATTCGGTCCTAAGTTTTGGAATGATCAAGCCAACCTCACGGCCTCAAATCAACTCAATCATCCACAAAACACTTAGCAGTGTAACTCAAGAAGTAGGATAAAACCCTTGCCTCACCGGGTTTTGTAAAACTCCTTGCCAGGTGCACCTTGAGCCCTCGCTGCGTAGAACCACTTTGCTTCTTGCTCCGAAGAAATCCGACGGTCGGATCGCCCGGAAACCTAAAGAGAAGTCACTCACTCTCACTCTAAAAACCCAAAACCTAAGCTCACTGTCAATTCTCCCCTCCTCCTTCACGTTTTTAGTCTTTTGAATAAAGGGAAGAGGATGACACTATTCCCTATTTTGTCCTATTATCATTAAGAATTCCAAAAATGTCATCTATGTCCCTTCTCTTGGATTTTGACACGTGGCACAATCTCGGCCGTCCATTTCCATCATCTCTCTACTCATGCAACATGTGTTACATGAGTACTTGTTATGTGTGACTTTTTTCACATCATATTTCGTTTTACTACACACGATACTCTATGCCTCGAAAAATGTGCAAATTCGTATGTCGAATTGACGAGGGTCTGACGTGATAGCTGGAGTACCGGCGAAGACGATTCCAGCCGGTGAAATGGATTTGTCATCAGAGATACAGAAAAATTTAGTTTTCTGCAGAATTTATGATTTTGCCTTTTTCAGTGGAATTTCCGGGTCTTACGTGTAACACTTGAAATTATAAATCGCGGTTTTACTCTTATGTTTAGGGTATAATAAAAGTAACAATTATATTTATCGAATAAAATAAAGATAAAACAAAAGTAGGAATATGTATAAGTTAAATTAAAAATAATAAAAAAAAAAGATTTGAGAGAAATTTATTGTAAAAATATCATAAATTGATTTGCAAATATTAGAAGAGTTTGGAGAACGAGAAATTGAAATAAAAAGGGGATAAGATCCAAATAAGGATAAGACCAAATAAATATCTCATTTGGTCTTGGAGAAACAAACACGAATAAGAGAGAAGAAAGAGAAAGGAAGAAGAGAAGAAGAAGAAGATCGCAGGTATGGATCACGTGTTTTGGGTTGTATGGAAGTGCAGTGTTTTATGGATTCTAGTAGTAGACTTGAGTGTAATTTGTCTAGTTTGGTATGAAAGTATACGATACATAGTTTAGAACCTCCCCATTTGTGTATGGTTTAGGTTTGGAAATCGAACTCATTTTCTTATTAGGGTTGAGTTGAGAAGAGCTCTAAGGCTCCAATATATGCGTTGGGAAGAGTCTAGTCGCGATTTGAACCAAGAAACTTTCCCTATTTTTGATCATACGCATTAGCCGGACCTTATAATTGGTTTTTGGGTATGAAATAAAGGGAATTTGGTAGTGAGTCCTTCTAGTAACTTGTAGCCACATCAATGAACTTGATGTTAGGCTTTTGAATTCCTCAATTCGGACCTCTGTAGACTAAGTTATGGTCCTTTTATTAAGGTCAGGTCAGCTCGGCCAGTTTAGGGTCAACTCGTCTAGGTTGACTACGTATGACCTCAAACTTCGGAAGGTCATAACTTCTTTGTCCGAACTCCGATTTGGGTGTTCTTGGACTCTATGGAAAGCCCATTGAGTCAAGAACCCATTCATATTCCTGATAAGAATAGTAGGTATCAGACCAAAGTGTTAGGCAGAGCTCCAGGGTTAGGTCATTTCGGCCGATTCGAGGTCGGCCGTGCGGGTTGGCCTACGTGACCTCAAACTTCGGAAGGTCATGCTCATACCGTCGAACTCCGATTCGGGTGTTCTTGGACTCTATAAATCCCCATTGAGCAGAATCATTTATATGCCTAAGGAGGATAGTAAGTGTCCATCGAGCTCCACTTAGAGATCGGTCGACTCGTCACGGGTTTTTTACACGACTACGTATAACCTCCAACTTTGGAAAGGTCTGCTCATAGATTCGAACTCCGTTTCGGGTGTTCTTGGACTCTATGTAAAGCCCATTGAGTCAAGAATCAATCCATAGATAGATTGATAAAACTAGAACTCATATTAGTTCCAGAAATCATGTGAAAAAGCAGTAGGCCACAACGGGTAACCATAGTTATTCATATTATGAACGCTTATTATGAATTCATAAATAGCTCATAAACATACATGGTAAGCATAGTTATTTATGCATATAATGAGATATGAAAAATGAAAAGATATGAATAAATGATTGTATATATATATCACATATGAATACCGAATGACAATGATTATTTGGGAATATGAGATATATACTGAACATAAAATACACATTGATTGTCTGCTTAGAACCTGGCAGAGGGATAGATGGGCATGCTTATTAGGAAAAACAAGTCCCTGCGGCATACGATCTGATTGACCCGTTTGGGTCATTCTGACGCTATCGGGCCCTTATAGATGGTCATTGTCGATATGATGATAACAGCGCCTTTGGGCCTTATAGACCTTGTTTCGCACGGTGAAGTACGGCGCCTTTGGGCCTTATAGACCATTTCACACGGTGGTACAGCGCCGGGCCCCTTATGGTTTCCTATCCACTTCTAAGGTTTATCTGGAAACATGAAACATAAAAAAAAAAAGACCAGTATATGCAAATGAAATGTAGAGAATATATGACATGATAACAAGAAGCATAACTCTTGTTATCTCACGATGATAATTATCTGATTACAAGAACAAGTAAGTACAAGATGACATGAAAAGTATATGGAAGATGATAGAAATAAAACTTTATTATGAACAATATATATGAAATGATAAGAATACGTAAATGTTATATGTTATATGCATTTGTATAGAAGAGTGGTGACTCTTAGTAGGGTCATCCATGTGTATTAATTCCCACTAAGTAAAGCTTGCTTGCAGTGTTCAATTCGGTGTAGTGCGAAGGAAGCAGAGAGATGAGGACGATCCACATCGGCGGTCAGAAGGCCACAGCGTCATTAGGTGCCTTGGAAGACCTTTGAGTCTATTTTGTATATAATTTTGTAAACAATGTAAATATTGTAAATGTTGATTACTTCATATATGAATGTATATATTTGTAATCTATTGCCACGAATATATTACAAGTTAATTGTTTAACATTATATGAATGAACAACCAAAGTTTATCATTGAAGAAAAAAATGACCCCTCACTTGACACCTATCTTGGTTGGGGCGTCACGGTCGAAGGGCCATAGGCAGCCCACCTTAGTCTTGTGCCTGTGCATGACGTCGTGATGGTTAAATCCCGGACGGGCGTTTAGTCATCGGTTCGTCATCATTTGCGAGCCCTGGCGTCGGTATATATAGATAGGCATCATTAAGTCGCACTCTTTTCCCTTCTTTGTTGTTTTTGGTTTATCTGTTTCCCTCTCTGCGACTATCCGCTGTGAATAGGCCGGTGTAACCTTGCATTCGTTCGTAGGCCCTTGTTGCAAGCACTCGTGCGCCGTTTCTCTCGGGGTAACCATACGTCGCCCTTAGTAATGTTGGACTGTGGTGAATGACTAGTTTCCGACTGTAAGAGGCCTGGAAGGGAGGAGACATGGTTTAAAATTAATTCAACCCGGGCGGTCCTTACTCGGGATTGGGGTATGCCTTCTTACCAATTAGGTATATGGCTAGAGTCTAATATTCGTTTTCTCTTCTCCATTTGATCTGCTTGTAGAATGGCGAGGGGTCAGGAAGAAACTTCCACGAGTGGTCGCCCCGGAGGGCACCTTCGGGCGACACCTTCTACAAGCAACATCATCTCGTCTCTAACGATGGAGGAGCTAATGGCTTATTGCGAGGTGCCCGATAACATTGACCTCCGGTTAATGGACAGGACGGAGGAGTCTACCTTGGGTGGAGAACATAATGGTGTGTTTTTTACTCGAGAGCACCTTACAGCTGGCCCTAGTCAAGCAGTTTTTGCATTTCACCCGGGGCCCCCTGGATCTTATCCACCCTAACGTCATTCGTATTTTGATTGGGTGCTGTATGTTGAACCACCTATATCAACTCGACCTCCCATTGGTCGAGCTGTGTATGATTTATTTTCTCAGAATAGGGCAGGGCGGCCGGATGTCTATGTCGGTTTTGAATCCTCGACCTCAGGTTGTTACTTGGGCTCACGACTCACACCTAAGGCCCAGAGGCGAAAGAGTGTGCTAGTGAGGGGACCCTGAGACCAGTCGAGGCTCCAGAGACCGTTTAATATCGTCGGTCCGTCTTTTGGTGTGTGGTCGAGTTAGACCTGGCGATAGCCTTTTCCGGATATTTAGTATGTGATGATGGACTAACCTTGGGTTGCTCGTGTAGGGAAGGCTTGGTGAGCGGTGGTGAAGCTGGAGTGGAGAAGTCGAGCCGAGAGAAAATTTCTGGAAACTGCCAAAGATTTTTGACATGAGCGTGTTTCTGAGTTCTCGACTCCGGATAATATGCTCTGCTTAGTGGCGCGACGACCCCTTGCCCTCCGGTTATTCCCGACCTTTGCCTTCGGACATTGTGGAAGGAGCATTTTGTCGTGCGACCTCGACGTCGATTTGAGCAATACCCGTCCCTCAGGTGGCCAGTAGTTGGGCATCGAAGTCGGGTGCGAAGTCTTTGGGAAGCGCATCGGCAGATTCGTCATTCCCTAGTGAGATTCTGGATTACGCCCATCCAGTTCGGTCGGAGGAACAAAGGAGTAGCGATCTCTAACGGCTCCGCTGCTGAGTGAGTGGCGAATGCGCCAGATTGATAGATTAAGCGGGAAGGGGCGGTCGGGCGGCAGACGCGCCCTGGGTTTAAAGGGAGGGATTTAGTTCCACAGGTTGGCAGACCACGAGGATTTCGGTTGGAGAAGGAACGGGAGGAAAGGATGGCCGAACAGCGGATTACATCGCCATGAAGAGCGTGAGGGTTCAGGCGGTGAAGTGACCTTGTGTACTTTGAGGCTGCGGGACTGGTCATTTCGCTGTGAGGGGATCAGCGGTGCGGGCCATTATCATCCTCGGTTCTCCGGCTCGAGGCCCTCTGAATCAAGCGAATGAAGCTGAAGTCGCGGCTCGAGTCGAGAGGCGTCGGGTTCAGGGTGCTCTTTAGGTAATCCCCTTTCTCATTCGGGATAGGGTCAACCTAGTGATTTCGGGGTTATCGGTCCACGTGCAGGCCCATTCTTGGAGCGGATTATAACCATTTGTTATGTTCTGCGTGGGCTAGAGCCTCAGAGAGTGGAAGTATCGGCTCAGAAGCGGGCCAGTGAAGTATATCATCTTGTGTAGAGCCTTTCCAGGGAGAGTCTGCGGCAGGCCAAAATTTGGTGCAATTGTATCTGCACATGCTTTGGATGCAGGTGGCTGCTCGGGGCATGGGCCTTGGCGAGGACTACTCAGTGAGCGTTACTACAGGGACCCGGAAGGAAGACATCGAAGCAGTTATCGATGGGATGAAGTCATAGCCGTAATACGTTCAGTCGACTAAACTGGTAAGATAGTGGGTTTTGTTATGTGACATTAGCGCTAATGCTTGATTTCTATACTCCTAATGGGTTTCTTTGCAAGCCGTCGTTGCTATTCAGAACATGGCGCTTCAGCATCACGAGTTCGAGCTCTGGCTGAGGGATGATGAACGGTTGCGATTATATGTCCAGTCGGGAATGGCTGAGAGGGAGATGTAGAGTGCTTCATTAAAAGAACTAGGGATTGGTGTCTTTGTCGTCACAGAGCTGAGGGCTGGGAATCTGGCTGAAAAGATGGCCGCGAGAGGTTGAGGGATCGGCACGCCATGAGGCGACGATGGCCAGGATTGGAGATTGGGGGGCCGTTAATGCAGGAGGCACGGGTGGGTCGAGCTTGCAGGGTTCCAGCGTGCCTTAGCGATTTGTGGAGGCGCTCGCATGAAGCGGTGGCGTGAAGAATTTACTTTCGAAGAGCATTGTCCTTGGCGAGGAGAAGGCTTGTGCGGCGAAGGGAAGAAAACGTCGTTTGGCCAGACGGCGACTCCTTGATTTTGGAGGCGGGGCATTAAAGATGATTTATTCCCTCCCGGGAAAAGTAGATTCTTCGATAGAAAGCGATAAGTAGAGTTAAATCTGACGGCGACCTGTTGATATAGCTATGGTTCTTTGTGTTTTACACACAATATATACATATCCCGGATGGAATCTGGATCATGGTCTCTCGTTAACTCGAGTTCTTTGCTAACCCCTCGTTGCCCCCGAAGCACCTGGAAATGCATTTGACTCATCCCGGGATCCAGCGCGTTGCGGAGGAACGCTCGGAGAACAACCCGGCTAGCCGCTAGAAGGAGGAGACTCTTAGATGGGTCTCCGACGGAGTCGAGCACGGGGTCAAGGATCTTGAATTACCCAATTAGGAGACAGGTGATTTTAAACTGATACTTGAGGCTGTTCAGTGTTTCTGCATTAAACAATTTACATCCCTTTTTGTTTCTTTGTTACTTTTTGTTTGATGCCTTGTTGTACGTTCCGTATGGATTTTTGTATGGGCCCAGAATGGCGAGTGCGTTGTGTTACTGGATAGGTCATCTTGTGTCATCAGGGCCGACTAGATGTTGAACTGCGATGGGTCATTCATTTGCGCCATTCGGGTTTTTAGATTGGACAGCTGGTGTTATCTTCACCAAGGCAGGATAGGTCATTTATTTGCACATCGGGACTTTTTAGTTGGACCCGGCTAGATGTTATCTATCTGGCTGGGATAGGTCATTTGATTGCGCCATCTAGGCTTTTGGACTAGCTAGATGTTATCTTTGCTGGGTCGGATAGGTCATTGGGCTGCGCCATCCGGGCTTTTTGACCAGCTAGATGTTATCTATGTTGGGCCGGATATGTCATTTTACTGCGCCATCCGGGCTTTTAGGTTTGACCAGCTAGATGTTGTCTATGTTGGGCCGGATAGGTCATTTTACTTCGCCATTCGAGCTTTTAAGTTTGACCAACTAGATGTTATCTATGCTGAGCCGGATAGGTCATTTTACTGCGCCATCCGGGCTTTTAGTTGTTGACTAGATGTTATCTTATCTTTGGGCCGGATAGGTAATTTTCTTTGTGCCATCAGGGCTTTAGGTTGACCAGTGGATGTTATTTATCTTTGGGTAGGATGGAATCATTTCTTGCTATGCGCCATCTAAGCTTTAGGTTTGACTGACTAGATGTTATCGCATCTTTGGGCGGATATGTCATTTCCCTCATGTCAGGGCTTTTAGATTTGACCCGGATGTTATTTATCTTTGGACCCAGGATATGTCATTTCTTTGCGCCACGGGCTTTTAGGTTGGACCACATATAATAAATGAGAAGAATATGCGAGACATATGAGTCGGCATAAATATTGATATGCTTTATTGATAATACCTTCGGGTGCATGGCATTCCACATTCTAGGTTCAGGGGTTCCATCTGTTTTATCTGGCGTGGACGTCTTTAGGTTCGCATCCGCGACATAAGGTCCTTTGATTGGGTTGGAATTTTCTACAGTGGGTGCATTGGTATTCTCGAGCTTTCCTCGAGACCATATCTCTGGCCAAAGCAGCTCAGAGGCTTTACCGTATGTTATAAGAGTTTGCCAGCCGGCGTTGGCGGGGGCGTTATGCGGATTGCTGCGGCTTCCCACTGCTCATCACTCATGTCTAACTCCACAGCTGCGGTGCGTTTCGACTCGGGCGTAGGCGCGGATGGTGGAAGCGAGCGATTTTGGTGGGATAACGGCTTCCATCCTGTAGGTGGCCCGCGAGCAAGGAGATCTTTGGTTAGCTTCGGGCGGTAACTGCAGTAGGCCAGGCACCGGGGAGTTCTTCTGTTCCGCACAGTGGGTCCCAGCAGGCTTTCAAGGTAGTCGTGGGTTTTGTTGGGGCTTACCTTGGCCATTGCTTTGAGGATCTGGGGGTAGAATATAAATTTTATCTTCAACTCTGGCAAAAGTCCGGTAGACTAAATTTGTCAAGCTGACCCGTTATCGGTTCACGCTTGATCTAGGGATCTTTGAGCAGGTGAATAATGTTTTCCGGATAAATAGAGTAACATCTCTATCTTTGATTGGCGAAAGCGTCGACCTTTATCCATTCTTGAAATAATCGATGGCGACCAATAATAGTTATTTTTGAGCCGGTGCAGTGGGAAGCGGGGCCGGAACTATATCAATAATCCCCCATTGAAGCGCGAATGGCCATGAAATTTAGAGATGGAGACCCGGAAGTCTTACGCAGTGGAGTTTCAAGATGGGGACATTCTTTGGCGAGGTCACATTTCTTGTGTCGCGTCCCGGAAGCTTCATAGTTGGTCAAAAATATCCCTGAGTGTGGGCCTGGTGTGCTAGAGTTCTTCCCCCCGGGTGATTCCCTCATAGTACCATGTCGCAATTCGGCTAATACATATTGGCCTTGCCGGGGTCGGACATCGGTATGGCCCGCTCTCGAGAGATCGTTTAATATAATTTGCCGTCCCATCATGGAGAATCTTAGTGAATCGAACCTTGTGGCCCTTGTCTTGGTCATTAGGTAGTTCCCAGGTGGCTATGTATGGTCGTGTGGGGTCCCGTCGGGACCGGAGGAACATCTATCCCAGTTTGGGCGTGCGGTGTTAGAGTCCGGTTGATAGTAGATGGGGAGAAATACGGTTTCCCTTATCGGTAATGAAGTAGCCACGACGGCTAAGGCATCGGCCCTCTCATTACAGTCTCGGGGGACATGTTCAAGTTTCCAAGTCGAGAGGGTATTTAATTTCTGCTTGACTAGGGAAGCATACTTTGCCATTCGGGGATCCCTGGACTCAAATTATGTTAACTGTCAAACGACTAGGCTGTGAGTCGCTCTGGCGAAAGGTGTCGACACCATGGCGGTGAGAGCTCGGTCAGGCCTATCATTGCTGATGATACGATTCGTTGTTGGTGTACTTGAAGCCTGCCGTCTTTACCTTGTTCAATCCTCTCACCAGTTTGGGAGGTTAATTTGTGAACCCGATTCCCATGGTTTGTCTGAAGCCCCATCTACGAGTGTCCTGACCCATTTCATCAGTGAGTTTCTTGCTACGGGATTTACGCAATGAAGTCGACGGGCTGCCGCTTCTTGAGTCTCGGCTTATCTTTGGATACCATACTCAAACAACTCCATTGCCCGAGGCTGTTCTCCCGGACATATTAGGTCACATGGTGTGCCCGGTGGAAGATGGAGTTAGTACCACGACGGGATGAGCACGGAAGTATGGCGGAGTTTTTGGTGTTGTCCAGGAGGCTCGAGGCGGCTAGTTCGAGGGTGGATATATCACGGTCTCCCACATCGGTTAAGGATTTCTTTGAAAGAACACGGCCTGACATTGTCCCAGTATTCTTTTAAGCGAGTGGTGGCTTACTACTATGTGAGGGGTGCTGGTGAGTAGGAAACGTGTCCGACTAGGGCTCACAAAATCGGGACTCCCATCAAGTTTTGCTTGATTGCCATGAATGCTCGGTCGCATTCCTGTTCCATTACGACTCGGTTGGCTCCTGGAGTAGCGAAGAAGGGTTTCAAGCGGTCGATGAACGTGGAAATAAAGCGCCAGTGGCCAGCAGGCGGTCGATTCTTAAATCCTTCTTGGTGAGTGGTGATTGCAAGATGACTGGCAAGGCTGTGCGGGATGCTCTCTATTCCCGCTTTGGGTTACCATAAAGCGAGTCATTGTGACCACTGAAGGCACATTTTAAGGGGTTCAATTTCATACCATGCTCTCTGAGGAAGTCAAATGTCTGACCAGAGATGTGCGTGATCAGGGCCTTGCTTGGATTTTTACCAGGCATATCATCGATATAAACTTCCGATGTGTAAGTATGATCGAGCATCTTCGTCTGACCTACGATGGGTGGCCCTGCATTCTTTAGCTAAGGCATCCACATTGTAGCAGTGAAGTCCATGGGGAGTGATGAAAGATGTTTTTAAGCATCGGGGTGCATGGGATACGGTGGTATCCAGGCGTCGAAAAGATGGCATCTGGGTGCCCGGGCAAGCATCCCTGTCCCGATCATGCGAGGCGGAGGCGTCTTTGGACATGCGTCGTTGAATTAAAATTAATCACACACACTCTCCATTCGTTCCCCACTTCTTTGGGACAACCACCCCGTTGGCCGACCATTGAGTATTTAAGCGCTCTAATGTCAGTTCATGTAGAAGATTATCGACCTCGTCGGATGACCCAGTGGTTATGCGGGTGGCAGCCTCGCACATCTACGGCGGCTTGGCGGGATAGAACGCGTTTAGTCTTGTGTGAGCGTCGCGTGGAGCTCATTCGGTCATATCTGCGGGTCGGCAAATACATCGGTGTTCAAGCTGTAGCGCACATGGCATAGTGGGCCTTCTCCTCCTCGAACAAAGAATTATAGATGCGCATGTCAGGCCGTCGAGGGGTGTGGTTTTCAAGGATCAAGCGCTAAAAGGCTCTGTCCTCAAGGCGGGCGGGCGGATGACTATGTTGCTATTCTTGAGTTGACCCTCGAGGATGGTTCATTAGACATTCCCCTTGTTCGCGTCCACTGTGATGAGGGCGAAGTAGCATTGTCTTGCAATTGTGGCTTCCCACGAAGGTCGACACGCGGGACCGGTCGGTGGCTGATTGTTTGGTGGGTCCATGGAGTGCAGCTTTCATGGCGATGTGGCAGGCTCGACCAGGATGGCATTGGAATGGCCCCAGTCCTCTACCAGGAAACGGTACTTGTTGAGTTGCGGACTGCCACGATGGGAAGAGCGTGTCCCCATTTGTCGATATAGTAGCCAGACAAGCTGGACAAAACCACCCGTGAACTAAGATGATCGGCGGACTCTCATGCTTAAAGTGGGAGGTGTATTCATCGACTACAACTGCTGAATCGACGAGAACCACATTGCACATCAAAAGTTAACAGATAGTAATTACAAGTGCATCGTAATGAGGGTAATGACACGGAAGTAGGGTTGATAGGGAAAGGATATGAGGTAGATCAGCCAGTGGGCATCACGTGATGTTCTCTCGGCGCGCGATTGTTCACCACATTTCTGTGAGTACACCCGGGCATTTTTCTCCTACGCTTTTGGACGATGGCTATTAGTAGGTCCCCCATTATAAAGTTGATGGGCGGCCCAGGGGCTCGGGCATGCTCAATATCTACAACGATATGCTCCCGGTATGCAGGAGCGCTACCCGCGAGAGTTGGCTCACCGAATATGTCTTCTGAGGTGCCGGCCCGAATCAGCTTTTCTACTAGGAATTTCAAGCTTTGGCGTTAAAAGTTTGGTTTCGTGTATGGTCATGATATTCACTGCAAGGATTTGTTGCATTGGTCCGGGGCCGCCCTCATAGGTGGGGGCCACTTGGTCGAGGGAAGTCGGGATAAAGGGGTAGGAGCTTGGTCATGGCGATGTTGAGAGGAAGTGGCTTGGGGGCTCTTCCTGCTATTGCCACTTGGGCGCCGACCTTGTTTATTGTTCTTTTGTTGGATGAGCCTTTGGTGTGATACCACTCTGGTGGATTATCATTCACGGTCTGTGGCGGCCCCGAATGTTGTCTTCAGTGGAGACTTATTTACCCGTCATTAATTCTTCCATAGTTGCGACGGATCGAGGATAAAGGCTGGAAGAATGGGGTAGTCGACCCCAGCTTCTAGCCCGGAAGTTTGCGGGACCACATCCATCACGTAAAAATATCAATATCTTCGGGCGACGTAGAACACGTGTGAAGTCCCGGATTGATTCGTCTTCCCGTTTGAGGATAGCCTAGAAGGAGTTGATATTCCGCTTCTGCTGGTGAGCACATATCTTGGGAGGCCGAGCGTGGCCCTGTCTCGAATGAGTTTGTGTCTCTCGGAAGCTTGTGGAACTAGGCCAAAGCCGGGCCCTTGAGGCTAGCCGGGAACACTTTACACAGAAGTCGATTGTCCCCGGCGTTGAGGATCATTGCTTGGTTGAAATGCAACATGTGATCATACGGATCGGAAGAGCCATCGCCATAGCGAGACGGTATAGAGAGCGCGGGGAGGGGTCATAATCGAGGCTATATGTGGCCAGGAGAGGAGAGCATGTGTTGTGGTCCTCGGAGGGTGGAGGAGAAAAACGTGTGTGGGGTGGTAGCAACCCCGAAGCGAGGGTGCATGGATGGCCCCGGTGGGAGTGACCTTTGGGTCGGCAGGCGCATATTCATGGCGCTCCAAGCGGCGTCGGTCCTGCGCTTCTCTCAAAATGCCGGCGTTATGCGTCTTGATGGATCGGTGCCGGGTCGGCGAGGGGGCTTTACGGATTGGGCTTTCAAGGCGTTCGGGGATGGTGAACATCGTGGGAGCGGAGAGCTGTCGAAAGATAGTTTGTCATCCATCGGTAGGTCAATGTCGTCGGGTACAACGACCTCTTTGCCTTTATCGGGACGAGATAGAGGAAGTGGGTGGTGAGGTCCTCGTGATTGCTCCGGCCTAACGAGCC
Organism: Tetrastigma voinierianum; assembly: GCA_016808115.1. Taxonomy (NCBI): domain Eukaryota; kingdom Viridiplantae; phylum Streptophyta; class Magnoliopsida; order Vitales; family Vitaceae; genus Tetrastigma; species Tetrastigma voinierianum. The sequence continues at coordinate 3,564,272 of JAEQBH010000767.1, forward strand.
TCTACTTGAATTCTGGGTATTTCGTTATCCTCGACAGCCGGTTCCGCGTGTTAAATTATGACTTCGACCACCCGGCCAGCTGCTCCTCTTGCCTTGCCTCCATCTGCTTGGCGCGGAGAGGCGGTCTTGAGGGAAGGTTTGTTGGGTTCTTTGGACATGACGGTGAGTTAGGCGGTCGGTGAGATGTTGAGAGCAGGAAAGGCCGAGAGATCGGATATCACACGGGAGTAGTGTGCCCGAAGCTCTTGCGTATCGCCTATGAGATTTCTTGCTCGGCGTTTCCCACAAACGGCGCCCGATTGTAGTCTCGAATTCTCGAGTCAATGGATGTCAGACATTCACCGGTCACTAGTGAGTGCAACTTGTAAAACAAACAAAGAAGAAGGCGGCGGGTGGTGTTAGTCATCCCTCCCGGAGTAGCAAGAAGTTAGCTCTCTTTTGGGAGAATGAGCGTTAGAGCTATAGATATCTCAATCGAGGGTAATGGTACCTCATACGGTGTGATTCTTTTCTCTCTTTTATGGAGGAGAACGTGGATCCACCTTCTATGGAGAGTGGACGATTTCTTCCCATAAAGATAGGGGAAGGTGGCTCTCATTTCGGGAATGATGACTTATTCTTCTTTTTATGTAACTACTTTCCCGAACAGACCGCTGTTGGGAGTGCCTTCCTATTCTGTTGGAGGCGGGGTGACTGATTCTTGGGAAAACATCTACTTATATCATGGAGAGCCTATTGGCAATTTTTCTTGGTAGAGTCGCCAAAAGGGAAGAAGCATCCGGGTGAACGAGCATCCATGCGCTAGGGCGCCTCGAGAGAGGAGGCATCCAGGGTGAGAGGTGCCCGGGTACCCAGGGGGAGAGTCGCTCGGGCGTTCATGGCTTTATTCAACGTCACAGTTTGGGTTTGGCTTTGGGTGGTCATCGGGGCCCTTAGGCTAGTGGTTGGCTAGAGCAGAGCTTGGAGCGATGGTACCTGAGATATAATGAAGGAATTAATATGGTCTCATAAAATTATAATGCTCTTATTTCAATTGAAGAAAAAGTAATAAATTTACAAAAAGATATTAATGACATAAGGTCGGCATATATTTCACAAAATCTTATTGAAAAATGTTTTGAAAGATTATGAGAAATGATCATGAGGACAGATGATGTTTCCTCGGTCTTCTCAGAGATTAAAAACATTAATAAGGTAGGCTTGGATATGCCGTCCCATTCGGGAAAAAACTAAGCAATAGCAATTACTATGCAATTAGGAGCGTGAATATATCGCTTGTCTGGAAGCGAATATTTGGGTATTTGAAATGTTTCCTTGAAAATGATAAAGCGCGAAAGATAACGGAGTTTGAATGACGGACTCCTACCGAGAAAATTCGAGAAAAAAGCCTGCTTCTTTCTGAAGAAAAAACATAAAATATATCAGCCAAGCTGTGATAACGTTGGTAGATATGGAAATAAAGTGTTGAAACTTCTGCGATTTATCTATAACTAACAACCTAATGGTAATGGGTATTCTGAGACCTCTATCAGTCTATCTCTATTTAAGAATAATAATCATGGCCAGTCGCTATTTGTTCAAGATGTCATGAATTTCGATTTGTTAATGGGATCTATTTAAACCTTGTTGTGATGAAATACTTAATGGCCTTTCGTAATTGATTATGTAGCATGTGAGCGTCGAGCTTAACAAAATTCTTTCTGTCATTCACGAATATAGTAGAAGATAATGGAATATGTATCAAAGCACAATCATCTATCATAATAATAAATAAATGATGAAGGAATCAAAGTTTAAAATAAATGATTCTAAACCCAAAAAACATGGATATTATAACAGATAATGGGCAAAGATTAGGAGAGCATTGGGGATAAAGGTAGTGCTTGGAAGAATAGAATCGAGAAAAATTCTTCCCATTCAGCGTTGTGCAAGAACAAGCGGATGATAATCATAGGCGATGGAAAAACCAGAGGACAGATAACGATGACAGAAAAAATCAATGAGCTGGACCAGTTATTATTGCTAATCAATCGACAAAAGATGAAGCTGCAAAGTTTTTGAAAAAGACAAAAAACAATAATGAAGGCGAGATAACTCTTGGAAAGAAAATGAAATTCCGACTTCAGTGGCGCATTGAGATAATAATCTGCGTATAAATGTAATAATAAAAGTGATCGACAGTGTGAAAATAAGTAATGGCTTGACATGGATGAAGATCTTGTGGAAGGTGACGGATGAATGAAAGTCAAAGGAATTGTTTCTTATGAAAAGACACAAAACATCTGGAGGAAATAAAAAACATGATGAGAACACTTGCTTTTGATAATATAGATGACAATTGGAAAGACAGAAAGAATTGCACGTCTCAACAGAAGATAAGAAGGATAGTTGTATGACCAAAATCAAAGAAAATGGCGACCTCGTAAGGATAGAATGAATTAACAGTAAGCTCACTGCATAAATTGAGAATGTTTTACCGTTTGGAGGACGTCAGAAAAACCATATCATCTTTGTATCGTAGACTTTGTAATGAAGTTAAACTTTTCTTTTAAAGAAAATTTATCTTTTGGCAAGATAAGAGTGTTTTTAATGAGTTTGAATATTTAAGCTGATCCTTTGTGAGAATCAGTACGGTGAGTGTCGTGATCACTGGCATCTTTCGATCTTGTTAAGCCCAGAAAGGCATTAGAAAGAAGATCTGTGTGACAGTGAGGTGCGAAGGTCACTAGATCTTTACATTTAACATGTATCGATTGGATTTAATTCATATCTTTTATCTCTTATCTACATAGATTCTTATCCCTAGTTTCCTAAGAATTATTTTCTTTAATCATCTATTTGTTCCGTTGTTTATCCTATATTGATGTTATAAAGCCCCACACATAATGGGATATAAGAACAAAATTTTTATAAAAACAAATGATTGGATATAAATTTTTATATCCAAAACTACAATTAAAACGCAAAAGTTATGAATGTTAATTATTTTAATACTAAATTTCCTTATTATTAAAAAATAAAACCACTTGTAATATGCCACGTGGACTGATTACGTGGCGCTGACGTGGACGAAAACCGTACGGCCCGAAATATATATTTCCTAATCCAGACATTATCTTCTTCATCTTCTTCACTCCGCAATACATTACAAACACACTAACCGAAACTCCGAACCCCTGAATGGCTTCTCCGTCGACCGAATCCTCCCCCGAGCGGCGGTGCGCCGCCCCCAATTGGGCCGCTAACTGCCCGCTTCTCTCTTCGGCATTTCTACAAACACCTTTCCCTAATCCATTTCTCAGACCGACCACCAAACTCGCACTCCCGGAAACATGTGGTGTTCCAGATTTCATTCGGCAGATTCAAAGCTCCGTCGCTTCCGCCGCTCAGAGATGCGTCGATTTGATTCAACTGTTCGCTTCTCAGAATCCATTTCTCGATAGACTATCATCTTTATCTGCTCACTTCAGCCAGGTATGTGTGTATATGAATGAATTGCAGGTTTCTGCTTTAATTTGAATCGCCATTTGTTAGCTTGAGAGCTCTTTCCTTGGGAGCTCACGATTCCCTTTCGCTTTTCCTTTTTGATCGAGAAAGCGTGTTCAAATTGCATTGGAAAAATTCAACCTCCAAATAAAACAGTTGGCTGCTGAAAGGGGAAAAAACGAAAGGGATTAGTAAGATAGAATCCACAATTTCTTGTTCGGTTTACTGTAGAAAATAGGAAGAAAAAGAAAAAGAAATCCCCTGAAAATTATCTACTTTTCCTTTTCTCATCTATAATTGATATTTGCTTATCATAAGATTAACAATTGTTGGAAGTAGTATGCATTGAAATTGAAAGCTCTTATTGCTATTTCAAACAAGTTTCTTGTTGTATTAATTGGAATCAGTAAAATTGGTTGCTGCTTTTCAGATTCATTGCAGAAAGCAGAGGAATTTGAATGTTCTCTGTAATCAAAACTTTGCTGCTATCTTACCTGGTGATTCGGTGGCGGGGATAGTTGTGGCGAACGGCATCTCGAATTTCTTGAACATCTATAACACCTTGTTGATCGTCAGGCTTGTTTTGACCTGGTTCCCAAACTCTCCTCCTGCCATTGTTAGTCCCCTCAGGTGAGTCTCCAACCATTTGACTTTTGTTTTCTTTTCCTGCTGTTTCTACAACATTGTTTTATTGATGGGAAAGAAAAGTCTATGTCATCTCCTTCTCACACTGAGTACATGGTCGAAAAAACCTATTCCACCTGAATTTTAGTGTAACTTGTCGTCCCAACCATATAGGTATTGTTTCATTTGGGCTTAAGTGGTCGTTACGGCTTTAAAACACGTCTATTAGGTTAAAAGGAGCCCATATTTATATAGTGTTGGCTTTTCTCATGCTCCCGATGGGATGTGACATACTCTGTCACGAGATATAATGTCTCTTTATGTCTGCTTGGGATTATGAGGTAACCTTTAAAGGAGGTGTGAATAAACCCAGAGGTTTAGGGATCGACCCTTATACCATTTGTAACAATTAGAATCCATTGTGGACATTGTGGGGTTATAAAGCCATGAGGGTCCCTTAAGCTCAAAGCGGGTAATATTTACATGATTGAACCAAGATCATTACAATTAGAATCCATTTCCAGGTCTCTGCCTTCAGAATCACACTAAGGCTCTATTTGGAACATTGAAAGTATTAAGGATAGAAAATAGTGAGGAAAAGTGGAAGGAAAAAAAATCGGAGGAAAACATAAAATAGGTTTAAACTTAATAAATTAATTTTATATGTTTTATTCAAACTCATTTTATTTATTTATCTCTTATATATAAAGACTAAGAAATTTAAAAATATGTAAAGTTTTGAACAATTTTGATTATATTTGATTTTCTTTTATTTATATTTTTCACCCTAAAGCCAAACATGAGAAAAATATTTTTCTTAACAATTTATGAATTCTAGTACTTTCCGGATTCCAAACAGATCCTACCTAAGCCTTTTACAATTTATGGTTTTAGAAGCAACCCATTCTAGTAGGTGGGTTGTTGTACTGCATTGTGAACTGTGAATTGTGAATTCGATCCGATTGGACTCGTTTCTACCCTTATTTTTGAAACATTTGATGGTTTTTTGATCAGCACTATATGCGACCCCTACTTGAACATATTCAGAGGGATTATCCCACCACTTGGAGGGACCTTGGACCTCTCTCCCATACTGGCATTCCTTGTTCTAAATGCCTTCACTAGCACTGCCGCTGCACTTCCTGCTGAACTTCCACCAACTGGAGTACCTCGACAAATCCCGTCATCTCATACAAGCTTGTTTGATCTTACTACAACACAGAAGAAATGGATGAGAAGGATCCATGGGAACAGATCAAAGAGCTCCTGCAATGTCAATTAAGCCCCAAATAGCGCATTCCCATTTCTTGCTTTTCAAAAACTTCTTGCCCTCTTATATGTGTACTCTATGAGGTATACTTTCTCTTTGCACTCATTCTGAGCTGTGGATAGTAATCCTCCGGCAGTTTCCTTAACTCATACTAGCTTAAATGTAAAGATTCTTTTTGTTATATATTGATGGTAGTGATTTTTCTTTTTTTTTTTCTTTTTGATTAGTAAAGATGGTAGTGATATACATATATTCCATACACTTCGATAATATATGAAAAATGACAGCAGCAACAACCTAGCTCTGATGTCTAGTGTTTCTGGCCAACACTCAATTAAGTGATTGATGGTTTATGCAAATGTGAAGATCATCATACTTCCACATAAATTCTTGCTTTGTCAACTATTCTTTTTTTTTTTTTTTTCTAATTTTGTAAGTATTTGGAGAATTCATGGTGGTGCAGACAGAATCAGATTCCAGATTCCAGATTCCAGATTCCAAATGGTTAATGCAGTCAGCATCAAGTAGAAATTTTTGTTAATGGAGAATAGTGGTATCCTTTTTTCACTACCTTGTAGTCATATCCATCCATTATATAATAGCTACTAGAACTTCATGAATAAGCTGCCTACTCTTGATCTTCCTAAAGAATATAATCTTTTTCTCTAGAAAGATTCTCAGCAGGGGAAGCTTTACCTATAGAGTGTAGAAAACTGGAATTCTGGAATGAATTTTTTTTTGATGCCCTAGTAGAATAAAGTCCCATAATTTAAAATGGGTGGATTGTGATAAGAGGTACTTTCCTGAATGGAGGAAGGAGCTACATACAGGAGTGGTAGGTTTTCTTCATATGAGAGGCTGGGAGCTATAGGCTTGGCTCTGCTAGCTGTGGTTTCACCTCTCTACATTGATCGGAGACCGGTTTTTGATCCAGAGCTTGATGTGCAGCAGACTACCAGTCTTGCTTCCTGGCTGCCTCTACTGCTCATGATCTTGATCTTCGCCATCACTTTGTCTCGGTATTTGGAACGGAGCTTGTCCAGGTTTGATCCTTACTGGATTCACAGGGTAGGAGGTTCATCTGCTGGGATTATTGCTGTTCTCATGGTTCTTGTATTGATTTTGAAGTGTAAAGCTTCTATAAATAGCCAGGAGGGTTGAAGCATAACTGGGAGTTCCTTATCTGGTTGGTTTTTAAATTTTAATCTTAGAAATATTTTATATTTTTCTTTTCTGTTTTGCTAGGAAGGAAAAATAATTGAATTCTAGTGCGATCTCTATTCCTCAAGGTGAATGAATATGATCTTTTAAGCCTTTTGAGACCCCCAGAAAATTTCCCCTCATACTTAGCAATCCTTTCCTTTCATTGTCTTCTTCTTCCTTCTTTTTTTTTTTCATTTAAACAGAGGTTTAAAATCCTCCTGTTGCAGATCTTGTGGAATGCAAATGTGAATTTCAGTTTATTTGGAAAGAATATTTCTAAGTTATTTGTAAAATTCCATCGTCATTGCTCAAGAAAATTGTGTTAGAGATTCTTGAGGCTGGAGAAAATACGAATAAAAATAAATTAAAAAGGAGGGAGAGGAAGGTGGGGAGGAGGAGGAGAGAGAGTTCGAGTCTTCGTCTCAGTTTGAGCCGTGTGAGGCACTATAAGCAAATTGAAAAAGACCACTCTTTTCCCATTTTCAGAAAGGAAAACGTTTTTAAAAAAAATAAAAAATAAAAAAAGAAATGAAATGAAATTCAACATGACCTAAATGACTTTTTAGTTTTATTTCTCCGCGTTACAGAGGGTTGTTGGGGGTGGAGACACCATTGTTAAATGCCCCCAAAAAGAAGAAAGAACCAAGATACCTATGGAGGTTTTTTTTGACAACTAAACACTTTAGTTCCTAGACTCGAACTCGGGATCCTCCCCCTTCTTATGCCCTTCCTTTTTATAATGTTGAGTGTTATATCACATGAGTTAAGCATGATGGACTGTATGAAGGTGTTTGAACAAAACTAAAATGCAATGTGCTCATGAATTTCTAACTAAAAAACATAAAAATAAGGGAAACGCATTGACACTCAGAACATCATATCATATATATTCAAATTTGCAACACATTTTCAATCTCCAACCATGAAGTAACATTTCAGCTCATATCTGGCTTGGTCTACACATTTTCCATCTCCAAACCATGAAGTAGTAACATTTCAGCTTTATATCTAGAATGTCAGCCCAATTACTGTGGAAGAAATTTGATTTACTCAACCTGATCATGCAAACTATTAAATATTTCACTACTTCACACACTATCCAGGATGAATAAAATCTCAAAAAATTCTCGGAAAAAATTTAACAGGAAACGATTGCATACCTTTAAAAGGAATACTTGGTGTGGTGTCTGGATCCTCAATTCTGCTGTCAAAAATATAGTGGCTGAAATTTATGATTAAAATGCTAAGAATGCCGTATTGTTGCGAGAGGAAAGGTATATTTTCCTGATCGGCTGGGAGATGGATCTTTCCCAAACATCAAGAATCAGGAGGATATGTCACTGAGGCACTGAGGAGTGGCGCAATGCACCTTCAGGCTCAATAGGGTCAAGGTGTTCCAAGATCTTATTAGGCCCACTAAATCCAATGATCCAAACACGATCATTTATGCGGCCATTGAGAAATCTATTTGTAATCTGCAAAAAAAAACAAAGAGATCATTAATGAAAAAATGAGAATGACAAATTTCCATCAATATTGACATTCATGGTTGTAGGAGTTTTTCATGTCTTCAAAACGAGATTCTGAAGCATGGGCAACCCAAGTTGAACAGTTAGAAAGAAACGATGGGGTGAGATGCTATAATGTTGTGAAATTATTTCCAATTAATTTTTATGTTATAATGCTATAATGGGGTTGGGGTTTACCTAGCCGTTAATTTCAGGGCTCTATTAAACTAGTTGAGGTGCATGCAAATTGACCCAAACAGCCACGATTATCAAAAAGAAAAAAAATATAATTGCTATAGTGAATAGTTTTTTTTTTTTGTCCATGTTCCATTCACCAGCCCTACCACTGTGCACAAGCAGTATCTCAGTCCTTGACCAATCAGGGAGAACCTATGGGCCTATTTTGGTTATAATTTTTGAAAACCGTTTTTTATCCTAAAAACAAGGAAAACAGGGAAAATATGTTTGGTTCATAGTTTTTTTTTGTTATGAAAAATACATAAAACACAGAAAACACCAAATTCAAATAACAAGTACATTTTCCAGAGCATTTTCAAAAACAGGAACCAAACAAGCCCTATACATCTCTATACACAAAAGGTCATTAGGCCAATAATCTGCAGCAGTTTCACTAGAGTGAATGAACAACATGCAATATAATTGCCATGCGAAGACCTTGATGGTGGCACATATAAGAAAGAGTACATGAAAAAGGAGTATATGCAACAATTTTAAATGTATCTTTGCAGGGAATGAGTACCTGTTTACACCCAAAGACCTTAAGCAAACACAGACATGGACAATTCTCCACAATCATCCCAAATGCATCTTCTGTTAGATTACGACACCAAGATAAATCCAAAGTCAGTAGAGTTCTCCCACACTTGGAAATTGACAAGGCAGTGTCATCACCAACCTGTGATAATTCACCTTTTAGTCATTATTGAAATGCAAATAAGCCAGCTCAGTTCATTCTGAGATATCAAGCTTAAATATAATTAATTCAGTCTGCAGGATTGATAATGCATCTCCATCATAATGTTGACAGGCAGGGATCATCACATGGCATTTGATATTCCAGATGCTTAATATTATCGGTTGGTCCAAAAAAATTAAGAGACAGATTAGAAAAATAGAACAGTAAAAACTAAAAACCACAGCTATAGAGAGAGACCCATATTATTTCTTGGTGTCTGGTTTGTGGCATAGTTTTAAAAAGCGCAAGGGCACCAAGGCACAAAGGCCTCTTGGAGCCTTGAGACGCAAGGCACACCTAAGGCACAGGTTTTTGTGAAGTGAAATATAACCTTGGATGCACATCAATTTTATAAAATATGATTCAAAGTATGATTCTATTAATAAAAAATGAAACATTCCTAATATTTAAAGAAAAATTCAATGAAAAAATGAGTGAAATAATATAAATTTTAATATATAATTAGAATTTTGAGAAAAAAATGCATTTTAAAAAGAAACTATGGTCTATAAGGCGCACCTCTTCAGTAAGGCGCGTGTCTTGGAAGGCGAGGAGAAATAGCTAGGGAGTGGTTGTGCCTTGAGCCTAGGCGTGCCTTGAGCACCCCCTTTAAAACTATGGTTTGTGGGTATTATAAAGAAAAGGAGGATATTGCACAAAAACCATATTCAACTACAGGATGAAATGGTCTCACCTTAACGCAGTGATTCAGAGAGAGATGTTTCATAGAATTTCCAGAAGCTTCCAAGAATGCAGCTATAGCTTCATCACTGACACAAAGAATGTAAGAATACCAACAAAATTAATAATATTGTTGGAGATATTCTTGACATGGAATTAGCCATCAACAAGAAAAACATTAACATGAGGGACGCTTGAACTAGGTTAGGGGTAGCTCTCTCAACTGAACACAACAAAACCTTCACCCAGTTAATAAATAGCTAATTCTAGCATTATTATTGCCATTGAAAGAAGTAAAGAAAAGGGTGGACTTGATACAGTCTGTTGCAAATGCTTCATACCGCCATTTCAGAAACTTTGTGCTTAATCATTTAAGCCATAAGATGTTTCCTACATATTTAATTGTCTTATTTTCAAAATTCATTCAATTGATTGTCAAAACATAAAAACTGGTATGACAATCTTCATATTGTGTCCTTTTTTATGTCTTTTGTATAAATACCAGAAAACATAAAATTGTAAATAAAACTATAAGTATCTTAAACAAAACAATAAATACACTTATACCATATTACCATCATCTTTTTATACCCATAAATACATCCAAACTGAATAGATCATTACTTTAGTATTTAATGTACTCTCAAGTTCTATATATAGTTCTGTATTTTCAAGCTGAATACATATATAGCTTTCTTCAATAAAACAATTTATGTCTACTGTTATGTATTTTATCATTTCTTAAAGTTGTTTTAATAAATCTAGTACACAGGTATTTTCTTTCTTTCCTTTTGTTTCTTCTTTTTCCTTTTTGCGCATTTCTGTCTGATGTTAAAATCCAACCACTAAGATTTTCACATTTTCCAATACTTGAATCCTTAGGGTATCTAAGAAGAGTGGGTATAGCATGATTGAGAATACAAGAAAGTGATATATCATGACCTGATAGAGAGCATTTAATTCATGTATTAATGAAACTTAAAACTGAAAACTGGGAAGTAAATTCTATTTAACAAAAACCTGAAGTTATCACTGAGAAGTCTAAGTGAATGGATTGATCGACAACCATTGGCAAGATACTGTAGTGCTGAGTCTGTCAATAGAACCAAGTCGGAAAGGTCAATGGCACAGAGACTGGGACAAGTACTACCAATGGCTTTCAATGAATCATCGGTTATTTTGCTGAAACCAATGGAGACCATCTATCATTATAGAAATATAGAGAAGTTGACACTCAAGATAAAAAGGTCCTATATTTACACATCAACCACCAAAACAAGTCAAAGAGACCTACCAGCAATTGGCCAATACAAGTTCCTTCAAAGTTGAACCAAGAGATGTGACTGTTTCATAGATAAAATCATCACAGACTGTCTGAATGCGTGCAACTGATAGTACTTCTAAGCATTTGAACCGCTTCAAAGTAGGCAAGACAAGCATTGCATCGATGTTTTGGCAATCATCTATAAATAGCTCCTTCAATGTATGCGCCAATTTATTCGCCACAAAATTGATGGCAGAATGGGTGAGAAGGGAGCACTGGCCCAAATTTAGAGACAGCAGTGCAGGTGCTGATCTAAAAAGTAAATCTATCCCTTCATCTGATAACCGGTATGCACCCTTCAGAGACATTGTTGTTAAAGCAGGCAGAAAAGACAGAGCTATGGGGCCTTGTAATGTTCTATGAGTCATACATTGCCCGCATAGATCAAGTTGTAGCACCTGATTTCAGAACACAAGAACTTTTCAGGTTGACAATAATATTTAAAACAGAAAAATGGCAGTAAAATGGGAGGTGAAAATTTATCAAGCTTCCACTTATCAATCAACCACAAGAAAACCACTTAAAGAATATCATATGGAACTGAAGTGCTGACTGATATCGACTGTTAAGAGAGTTGGAAATTTTTTATAACCTTACTAGTTACTTGTAATAATTCAAAATCAACACGCATGGATGCATATGCAATGGTTGCTAAAGCAAAATGGATGTATATGCAATGGTTGTTAAAGCAAAATGGATGCATATGCAATGGTTGTTCATTGTGATCTTGGTTATATAGCAAAGTTGAAGTCTAAATATCATCAGCTTGGCACTGCTGACTTGATTGTAAGCATGGTTCTTGAAATCTGTTCAAAAAGTGAAGTGGGTGTCAGAAAATGGTAATATAGGGGGCAAAACCATAGAAAATATGAAGTACTCACCTGAAACTGAAAGAAAAGCAAAGGACCAAATGATGGACAAAACCACAGAAAAAAATATAAACTACTCCCTACCCCCACGGGAACTAGGCTTCTGAGTAATCGACGAAACCCATAAGGGATAGCTTCCTGTCCCCCAACTAGGCAATATAAGAAGCAAAACCGGAGAAAATATGAAGTACTCACCTGACACCGAGAGAAAAGCAAGGGACCAAATGATGGACAAAACCACAAAAAAATATAAACAACTCTCGATCTCCACATGAACTAGGCTCCTGAGTAATCAACAAAACCCATAAAGGAGGGGCTTCCTGTTCCCCACCATCTCTTCGAAGCAACACAATTTCTTTTTTAACTATCTTCCATAAGTTCCCTTTTGAAGATACCAACCCATGTAAAGGGGAGCTTTTCTATGCCTTTTCTTTCCTTTCTGTCTAATGAGCTTGCCAATCCAACTAGAAAACATATCTCACTATCCATATAAGTATGCAAGTCAGCACAATCAGAAGAACATGACGCATGTCCTGGCAACTAGAAGACATCTCTCACTATACGTATAAACATGAGAGGATTCAGCACAATCAGAAGAACATGGCCACATGTCCTGGGCTACAGCAAGGTAGTTTATGAAATGATTTGCTGATGCCTTGTCATTTGATTTGCAGATGCAAAACCTATTGGACAAAATATAAGCAATTAAATGAGGCAATGAACAGTAATTTTCCAACCCCAAACGTCTGCTTCTCTATCCAGACTGTTCCAGTCTTCTATGCACATAAGCTCCACAGAGCATATACCATCTTCAACTTCCACTCATGAAACTCACTAATAGAACCCAGAATCCAATAACCCATATTTCTGTTAAGCAACAACCATTTTCCATAGTAGTTTCTTCATTCTAAACTGAACTAAAGAAGCTGTAATGTGCACTAGCAGGATGGACCAATCTTATTCTTTGGGCCAGTCCACAAACATGTTTGTGGTCCTGAGGCTGCTAGAATGGTGGCATTTCTTTTTAATTAAATAGAGAATCAGAATGGCAAGAATGATGGCATATCCCCTACTTCTATCTTGTGTCTCAAAATATAGGAGGGTGCCTCTGTCAAATGTCCAGGGAAGGTCTGATGCCATCTTAGCTACCTCCTCCTGTCAAAGGGGGTAGACATATTAATCCCTTGCCAATCCCAAGTTACTGGAATTAGTTCTTTCTCCATGAATACTCCTCGACAATGCACTTTGTAGGGCTTGGGGGGCCACATACAAAATTGGTGCTCTTGAACATTAGGGTCAACTTTTCCACCACTGAGTACTTGTCACTGTTGCATTTGGAATCACTGTAATTTGGATCTCGTAAAAGATCACCCAAAACACTCTCAAGCTCCTTATCACTATCAATCCTTCAAACTCCTTTTCACCATCCATATGGCTGACCTTGTCACATGCTAAAATGCCTTCCATCTTCAAATGGTAGCACTATCTTAATTTGATAACCAAAATCCAATGATAGAAATATAAAACGATCAATTTTGAATTTTCTATGCAAAGAAATTGTTTCATGTTCTCAATGATAACGATAGCATAAACTTTATTTGTAACTAGTTTCTAATAAACAAATATAGACTTCTGATTTCCTTTTCTAACTTGATAGAGAGCTTTATTTTCATAAATTGTTTTGATTTCACGTTGATTAATTTTTTCCATCTTAGTAACCCCGGTTTTTGAATTTATGTCTAAATAAAGAAAGTCTTGCTTTGATTATATTCTATCCAAAAATTAAAACATAGTTACTTCATATACTATCATGTGAATGGTTTTTTATTAAATGCATTATTTTTTTAACCATTCTTCCAAAATCCTTATGCCTTAAACAAGGCAATTGAAGGAGTATCATTCATTAAAAATGAAAATTACTAAAAAAGATATTGTTATAGTGTATTACAAACATAAATAAGAGGCACATCGTCCCAAGTTCAAATCTTACCATTGGTGATATATATATATATATAATACCTTGTCGATACTAATAATATATTATATATCTAGCTACCTAAAAGCTTAAACCACTAGGTAGTAGGTCAATTTATTTACTTTAGGCTAAAGTAGTAACAAATTGTCTCATATCGCAACCTTCTTTTGGGCTAGCATGTGGGCTCAAGAAATAAGCAAGTGGTGAGGTTTAAACTTATGATGTCTCATAAAACAAAGCTCTAATACAACGTTAAGCAACAATGTAAATTAAATTGATAGGTTAAAGCCTTGATCATAATAAATGAAACGTTATAAGATGAAGCATCAACTAGTATAAATTGTTAGGCATCTGCATGCTTGTTTCTTAGGCAAAGAGTCATGTGAAGAACCCAGGAATGTGTACAACGGTGTTGGTTTCCCATTTATGGTTCCATGTGATAAACATTTGTAGATAATGCTTTAAGAACACTTTGGGTAATATATTCATGTTTAGATGATAAACTTTTTTTTTTGAATTCGTAAGCTCATTCAAAATTCAAGGATTTAAACTAGTGGGTTGCACACAAGAAAACATATACAATATATGCTTCCATAAAAGAACACTTCCAAGATATGCAAATATGAGTAAGAATGCATACGCGATATAGGCTTCCAAATTTTGAAATAGGTTGCAAGAACAACATGAAAATTTCAAAATTAAAGATTAAATTAATCCTGCATGAACTTTATGCAAAAATTAAAATTTTGCTTTTGACAGGATCTGAGAATCCAAATCCTACCAACAAGTAAAGGAGAATTGTATGTCATGGCTCTAGGATGGAATATAAAAATCTGACCAAGAAGATTCCCTTCTCTGAGTCCATGCAGACCACAATATCCTTCTCTTTTGTGTTTACGGATCTTTGATTTCAGACTTGTAGTCGTTAATGGTTACAAATTCCCACTGAGTGCAGAAGTGTGCTAAAATGGAAGCAGATTCATCAACTAGACCATTGAAAAAATTTTTAGATGGCATTTATACAACCACTGGAGAAGGATTTATTAGGCTAGTCCTTTATGGGGTTGCATGCTCACATTTGCGATATTCAACTCTTGAGAACTTTTATTCTTGAAAAAGGTCTTGTAGTGCTTCCTTTAATATTTTTTTATCCCCTCACAAATTATCTGCTAAGTATATAGTTTTATTTTCTTAATATTCATTAAATTTTTGCATTTCTTTCTGGTTTGCAAATATCTATACATCTATATATATACACACACGCAATGAGATCCTGAGGAAAATATAACTGAAGGAAAAAGGTATAAAGTCATCAATGAGTCAGTTCTACACGAGGAGTTATCACATGCAATTAAACATGCCGGTTTCTACACCGGTTGGATTCTAAGAGTCTAGTTCTCAATAAAGGAAAAAAAGAATCTTCTCATACTGAAATTAATTGCTCTAGTTTGTAAACTTCTTGCCAAGTTTCATGCATATCTAGAATTTCTAAATGGAATTTATGAATTTAAAAGGTTAAGGAAGAAAACAAGGCAAAGATGTAACATCTTGCCTGGGTTGTACATGTGAAAATTTTTCAATACTGTTTATATTTTTAGGGTATTTGTTAAGAAGAAGCAACCAAGAAGCATGCATGTGCGAAAAAAAAAACTCTGTCAAAAAGCAGCAATCTACAAAATTCAGAAGCAAAGCCTTAACAGTTCAAGGAATGGTATCCCTAAATTCAGAACTAGCCAATCCTCTGTTTCCAAAGATTCTAAGGTGCCTCTCCCTCCATAAGTACCAAGGCACAGGTGTGGCACTACTGTCGAAATGACCTCCCCATCATCCCATGTCTCAATCCTTCAACCATACCAACCCCCTGCCCCAAACAACCAGAGGAATTAAGGTACACCATACCATTTAATCAAATAAATGCATCAGACACTCACACCTAAATGCTGGTATGACCATCATTGTCAACTTAAGATAAAGAACTTTAAAAGACATCCACATAAAAAGTAAGAATCACTTACAGTCAATTTGCTAGTATCGCAGCCGCTAAAGAGATTGGTGAACTGTTCTTCAGTCATCCATGAACAGTCATCTACACGAATTTCAGACGGAGATCCCTTCAGAAGAAGTTCCACGAAATGAGCATTCATTGTCCGACCTCTACAAGAGGCTCGACTAATTTTATGCCTCAGTGCATCTGGGACAGATTCTAGTGAAACTATTGCATCAGTGTATTTAGCAAGGATGTCCACACAATCATCCTCAAGAGAAGTAACTAAGCGTCTTGGGATATCATTCTTCTGAGCTAAGGGCAACCATACGATCAGCGGCCTGGAGTTCTTTTCAGCCGCCAATTTTCGTTCTTTTATCGTCTCCACTGCCTTAGATAAGGGAGTTAAGGAACTCTCAAGCATTTCATCCTCAACCTCGGCCTGTACCGGTCCCGGCAATTCTTCTCTGTTTTCCTCCAAGTCCTCGTCCACAACCATCGGCTCACTTCCCAACGCTCTTACTTCAACTCCCTCTCCACTTCCTCCCAAATTCTCACCTCCCCCCGTTTCTTGGACTCCGTCTTCCGAACCAGAAACCCTAGCCCTTTTCGAGCCCAAATCTTGAGGATCAACATTAGAACCACCACTATTCTCACCATTCCAACTCCGATCACTACCTCCAAACCCTCTCTTGTTCTCCCCTCCCTGGGACCCTGCATCGGCCATCTCAGACACGGAAGATCGAAACTAATCGGAATGCGAAATCTATCAAATCAGAGAGAAATGAGACTCTGGCCGGAGCAAATTCGGATATTTTAGCAGCGTTTACATCCCTTGGTGACTACGATTAAGCAAGATTTACAGAGACTCAAAAATCGAAACTCTGTATCACGGATTTTTACGTATGCATATAGAAAATTCTAAAGAAAAAGAAGTAGCTGGGATTCTTGAGAGAAAGTGAAAGAAAGACAAAGAAAATTGCAAGAAGAATGAGTTATGAACCGATACCCATTTCCCGCCTCATCGTGTTTATACTTTATTAAAATTTCAATTATTAAATATTAAATTACTATTATTTAAGTTATTAGCTAAAATCAAGTGGAATTTTTTGTGAGTTTTAGGCGTAAATAATTTGTTTGAAAAAAAAAATTATTAAATTAGTTTGAAAGTTAAAATTGCTCCAAAAATAATACGTAGTTAATAGACAGGCGTGTGGTGGAAAAAACAAGTGCAGATTGAATCTTCTGTTTATTATGAATTATCGATAATTGGATGAAATTCTTAATTGATGCCATTGATTTATGACAACGACAATTTAAGCGTCTTGTGATAAATTTAAATTCATAATTATTTGTTACATGACAACGGTAATTGGGAACAACAATTGGGCTTAAATTTCATTAGTTTATATTTGATACCATTATTCATACTTTTATTTAATAACCTGTATAAATTTTATTACATATTTGAGTACTAAATGTAATAGTGGGATATAATTTTCTCCAACCTGTGTATAAATTAATTTCATTTATAGACTTTCAAATTTTGATAAGCCTAATATACAGTCTTAAAATTTTATACTGTCGTGTTACTACCATAATATTAAAAGTTTAGTCCTAGTGAAGTAATTTAAACATACCACTAATCACAAAACTATTATTGATAAATAATGTTAGTTAGGTTGATAGTTTTGATAGTTGATAAATTATTACTTTTAAAGTAGGTGAGTTTGATTTATATTGATTGATTTAGTTTATATATCACATGATTATGATGAAATAAGTAAGAATATTTATTAAAGTAGTTAATGTGGAACATGATACTTTACATAAATATTGAATTTATTAAAATAAGAGTTATTTTATTTCATCCATCCGTATAAAATGGATAAAATAAAATTACTTGTAAATAGGATATTTTAGATAAAATTTTATTGATTTAAATTAATAATAAAATATATAGAAGCATTATAATCGAGTCGTTAAACTTTTTATAGAATAACTAGCGTTCGTATTAATAGCGTAAATGTCAATGAGTCATATTTGATAATCTCTTATAATGGTAAAATCACACTGTAATTGAGTTGTATAGCGTATTAATGAATAGCGGTTGACGTCTCTGTCCAGGTGAATATGTTTGTTATACGATGCGTCTCTGTCATTGTCGAAGACCTGATATGTGCACAGCAGCAGAGTCGATGATAAAACCATGCTAAGAATGTGAACATGTAAATATTATTATATAGGAATATTTACCGTACAAATATTAATTTATTTATTAAAGATATTGTTTTAAGTAGATATATTGTTATATTATCTTATTATATCGTTATAAAAATTACGATAAAAAATACTAAAATATGATTGATTTATACGTTACAATGATAGTACATAAACTAAAACGAAAGGAGAAGAAAGAAAAATACAATTTACGAAAGGAAAGAAATATTAAATCAGTGTATCTGTGTGATCTCTTTAGAGCGTAAATATGCGCCGTTGGTGGCAGAACGACGGCGTCCTTCTGAGAATGTACAGATGGATTGGCTATGTTTTGCATCTCTATTACATATTTTGGTACTAAATATAATAAGTTAGGTAAAATTTTCTCAACTAGACTACTAGAAGTGAGCTTGATGTAATATTAACTTATTGAACAAGTATATAACAAACATGATGAAGTCATGACAAATACATGATGGATTATTTATATTTCTTACAATTTTTGTAAAGTGATTGATAAATATCCACAATAATATTTCTAAATATTTAGAAATTTGATAACTAAAATTTTTTGAATTTAATAATACATTTTTCAACTATATAATAATTCGCCGATTGTATTTGTTTCAATAGTCAATAGTAAGTTGAATTTGTACAATGTGATAAATAAAATTTATTTCTAATAAGTGTTTGTTTAAAAATTAGACTATTTTGTAATCATTCTCCAAATTTAATTTTTTTTGGATAAAAAAAAATAAAAATAAAAATGAATTAGAATATGTTGAGGTTTCGTAACCCCATGAAGGAAGAAGGAAATATCTCAGTAGTTTTCTTGGAAGCCTCGCAATAGTGCAATTCGATAGAAATGAAAGTCAAGGCTAGAGTTGGGTTTACGAAATAATTGCGATAATTCCTTGGATATGCCAAAACTAAAACATCATTGAAGTTAAAAATTTGATCAGTTGATTCTCATTTGATTTGATTAGTCAACTTATCCTTGTATTGGTTTCATTAACATTTTTAGTAATCTGCGGTCCTAAAAGAGCCTCTCTTTTCGGTTAAAGACTAATATTATGCATTTGCATAATAAGAAAATAAAATATCTTATCTAGAAATAGATTGTCTTTAGTTCTTTAAAGCAAAGAAAACGAGTAAAGGGATTTCAGCAGAAAAACGGGGCCTTAAACAACCCCAAAAGAGTATACATGATGTATGCTTGGGTGGCCTGATATATACAAAAGAAACAAAAAACCTGGCATATAAACTAAGATCTTGGCAAGACCTTAAACTTTAGTTATGACAATGAATACTTCTAGTGGCGAAGACAGTGGGTGCGACCTCCATGCATAAACGAAATCATATAAATATAAAAACATTATATACAAATATCTATTATAAAAATATCAACACTTCAGTAGTCTCTCCCGCAGGGATAACGTCTTTATATTTCCTCTTGGGCAGCCACAAAATTATGACCACCGAATCTATAAGGTCAGTGTAATCTCAAACGGAGGCGGGGGCGATGGGCCAGGGGCTGGGGGCGGGTGGGTGATGGATGAAGTACTCGTGTGTCGTGGAGCCTGAGGTCACCCTAGCTGGAAGTGCACCCGACTCACATCTGAGTCGAGGATGGTGTTAGCGATGGGAGCGATGTAGGGGGATGATAAAGTGTGGTGACAAAGTGAGCATCTCTTTGGTCTGGGGTTGGCTGCGGGAAACAGGATATGGTAAAGATGTGTGTAAGTGTCCTGGAGATGGAGAGGTGTGTGTAAGTGCAGCGAGGGTACATAAAATCTCCAGTGATGGGTAGAAGTATGGGGGTGTTGAAGTAGCGATGTCGGCTCGGGTGTACCACGGCGCCCTCACCATGCGGACCATGACCTCGCCCGCCCTATACGGACCATGACTAGGCACGTCAAAATTCAACACGACACGATTAACCCGACCACGATTAAGCTGATTAAGCGGGTTGGGTGAGACTTCAAAGCGGTTCCGAAGATAAGCGGGTCAACCCGTTTAACGCGTTATCGCGGTCGTGTTCGGGTGGACGTGCTAACCCTTAACCCCGGATTTACCGTTTAACGCGACCCTCTTGCCGTTTGCAATGGTGCGACTAGGCTGGCGTCAAAATTAGCGCGACCGATTAACCGACCACGCGCTGATTAAGCGGGTTTGGGTGAGACCTAAGCGGGTCGGGTGATAAGCGAGGTGACCGTTTAATAAGCAGTGCGTGTTCGGGTTTACATGTTTTCACCCGTGCCCGTTTAACGTAACGTTTAACCTTGCGACAGGTTTGTACCTAACCGCCTTGACCTCGGCGAGTGCTCTCATATCGTGGGAGAAGTGGGCTGCATACGCGTCTTGGGTGGATGACCGCCGGAGTCTAATTGATGATCGTGTGATGTAGATGTCTCTCACGGTGATCGTAGGCGCGATGCGATGCTCTTCTCCGATCTGGTGTAACACTGATATAGTAATACGATGTAAGTCATACACCAAACCGGTGGTAGCATAGCCTTGATGATTCATTGTGTCGGCCATCAGCGGAGATTTAAATGAACCCTGACGAAGAATTATAATCATAATCTATTGATTGAAATTTGGAAAACACTTTAGAAAGCATGGAGCTCTTGCAAAACTACAGGTAGTAGAGGAATTTGTAGTATGGAACCTCATATCATCCTATACGGTGGTGTCATGAAAGCGTCTCGTGTAATGTAAATGATACCACCATATATGGATCATGAGTCTATCATACCCACCATAGGGGTGTAGTGATGATCTACTGCGCTTCGTCCCGTAAGACGTGTATGGGCGTGATCAGTAGCGATGTCACGACCATAGTCCACGTGCATCCACTCTATGTGATTTGTTGCTCATGAAGAGCAGATGGAAGTATCTCTGTTGTAGCCCAAACTGGCTCAAGACTCGCTCTAGGCGATGCGGCTCAACGGTCACCGAGAAACATATATAAGCGGTGACATAAATGCGGATCTCTTAATCGGCTAAAGCGAATATACGGAAGTGAATTGACTGACCATCGGCGTATAGCGACCATAAGACCTACACATTTTATGGCGTCAAGAACATGTCGCATGAATGAAATTAATATAAAACCATATACTTTTACATATATCATTACACGATCAAGAGTTTTGTGTATCCGGTGATCGATATAGGAAATTACAGGATGAGTTATGCTGCCGTCTTCCGAGTCTTTGCCTTTCTGGCACGTGGAAGAGGCGGCTGCAGGCTGCAGCTGTGATGAAATCGCGGTAATCCATCATCGAGGGCCTCGACTAGGTCTCCATCGGCGACGCCGGCCTTGTCATCATAGGTATGAGATTTGGTGGTGCGTGATATCTTTCTTGATAGCCCGATGGACTTGCTACGTAGCTGGTCTCTCGAGACCATAGTGAATATAAAATACATGAGAAAATAAACAACCTAATGATGTGTGTATATGAATGTGGCATATTGATTGGAGTGCCATAATGGTGTTCAGATTAACAATTTATATCACAAATCCTACTTTGCCCAGTATGAGGCTGTTTGACATGGGTGTCTGAGATGGAACCACGGGGATGGGTTTTCTTAAATTACAAGTGATTTACGATTGATTCAAATGGTGAATTTCAGTTTGGATTTTAAGGTTTGATGAAAACAATGGATTTTGGTAAAAACAGTGGTGTATGGTGGTTTATATGCTAAAAATAGAATGAAGAAAAATAAGAAAAAGAACTTCTTGAAGTCGGGCCAGTTAGGTTTTAGAACTGTAACATGTCTCGGGTCTTTTTCCTGTGATTAGGGGATGATGACCTATAGTCATTTCCCGGCAGGATCTCATTAACTTTAAAACCTAAACCTAAAATTTTCCTTCTTGAAACAAGGCATTTAATGGGCATAAATGTCACAGCGTGAGTACGCATCTCAGCTCACCTATAGTAACTAATGAAGACCTTCTAACTGAATAGTGCTAGGATCTAGTGGTAGTATCCCTTTATACCCAAAAGCATAAATACATATTAGTAGGGCGAGTTTTGAAGATTTAAACCTATTGAAAAGCGAGGCGTAAACGCCATAAATGCTTTTGCCAAGCAAAGAGGCGGTTGGTTTCTCGCCTTTTGATGGCCTTCCCTTCAGGTGGGAGGTTTGGCAGGCTATCCTTTGATTTGTCATCATCAAAGGGCGTTTGGCAGCCGATAAAATGGAAAAGAAAATGAAAGAAAGTGAAGCAGAGAAGAGGAGAAGCGGGAAGTTGAAAGCTTCCCGTTAGTTTTATTGATTGATAAGTGATCGATCTTACGACCATGGCTGGAAGCTTATATCTTTGCTGAGGCAGAAGTACAAAAATCAGCAGGCATTTAACATTATAAGAACCAGTGATCAAAGAGGAACAAGAGCAAATTCAACAAACGACGAATTCCCAGCAGGCGGGATGAGCGATGGCCCGAATTGTGAATAGTCTGCAGAGGATGAAGCAGTCTTGCATGGAGAAGCATTCTGCAATGCTCCTTTTTCTTCACTTTTTACTCTTCTTTCCTTGGGATCTTATACATATGATGAGTTCTTTCGAATTCTTTGTGCTTTGGTCAACAACAATTTTAGCACGATTAGCTTCGCAAGCGCAAATTGCCATAAAATGCGATCGATCAGAATAATAGGGACCTTAATGTGTCTGTCGGGTTAATTCTGTTGTTAGTACACAAAAGCACTTCACTTTCTGTAAGCGAGTTCAAAAATAGCACTTTGGGCATTAATCCACTGACCTACATTGCTAGTCCTTAACAGTAGAAGAAAAAAGAAAGAGCATACAAGCGATAAAATAATGTTCACAAAAATGGTATTTTAAGGTTGTGAATGAGTAATGCTAACCACAGTAGAATCATCAAAGCCTTGCCCAATAACATCTCAGGAGAGATGAATGACATACAAATTTGAGTATCAAAAGAGCCTCCTTTATTCTTGAATCAGCTAGAGACTTACGAAACCTAAGTGTTTGTTTGATGGGTTCTCAATAATAAAGCGCTAAATTGCACTTTCCCCCGACCAAACTCTTGCACTCCACACAGCTAGCAAACCTCAATGGTGGACCATCTGTTCACAACTCTTTTTGTGTTGTATGGGTGCAATCTGAAATTGACCTCACCAAGGAGTCGTATAACGAGATCTGGTGACTCTGACAAATTAAGGCTTAGGGCTGAGTCGCAAAGGTCTTTCGAATACTAACTCTTCGGGTTTTTACCGGGACTCGAATGATTTGGGACTCGATTACCTACAACGCTAAACTCCACCTATCCACCGTGCTTAGTGACTTCAAGTGGTGGCTCTTGACAGGTTGGCAGGGCATCGGGCTTTAAGGCTTTTTCCATACCCCTCGGACCGGTGCTCGGGTTCAGTGAAGCGTTTTCTTCTTTTTCTTTTTGCTTTTCTTTTCTCTTCTTTATTTTGGAGGCTTATTGGCTATTCATGAGGTGTAACTATTAAGGTGGTCATGAAACTAGGTAGGGATTATCTGATGTTTAGGAGTAGGCGGTTTGACTGTGTGAAAAGCGATGTTACCTTGTGTGTGGATTACAACTAAAGGTGGAAGAAAAGGTCAAAACGACAAGGATTCAATAATCATCCTCAATTGGGCATGGAACAATCTAACATCAATAGAGTGGACAAGTTTCAGAATTTTTTCAAACTACAGGCTAGGCAAAAAAAAAAAAAAAAAAGTGGGTGCAATTTTAAAAATTAAGCTATATAGTATAACAGCTTCCCAAAAGAGCCAACAGCCACTCAAACATACAAATGGGCTTGCTCAAAAATAGTAACAAAAACACATCAAATATCACTTCTTACATTGCTCCCAAACGAAATGTCACATTGTGATGAGATCGGATTGGAAAGTTAGTGAAGGAAGTGCTACAAGTGAGATGTACTCGTTGTTGGATGGGAGACTTCTCTTTCCATCGACACATATTCACTCCGTTTGGGCTTCAAATAAACAAGTTAGGAGGAAAGAAAGAGAGAGGAAAAAGTGACCAGTTGAGCATTTTAAAAATTACCTTCATAATTTAAAGTGACCTTTCTGGCTATATTTGGATTCTACACTCTCTAAACACCAGCGTTCTAACGCCTACGCAGGTTTGATCAAAGTTATGATCAAAGCAAAAATTGAAACAACTTTGAATAATAATAAAAAATTAAATAAAATTTTTTTTTTAATATTTTTGAGGACCAAATATATATATATATATATTTTTTAATATCTCAAATATGTAAAGAACAAAATGTGGTGCAGTCACCAAAAGTCAATCACGCTATAGTCTTGGGCTATTGAATTCGCGAACAATACGAATTTGTGAATTTTAAATGACTGGTATCTGCACCTGGCGACGAAACCTGCCAAAAATAAACACACAAAAGGAATCAAGAAAATTGCATAAAATTGAAAAATTAAGCTGGTACAAATGTTAACTAAAATTAGAGAAAATCTAAAAGAAAAATTAACTAATCAATAAAATAAAATAAACTAAATAATCAAAATAAACAGAAAAGATGAAAACAAAAGTGAAACATGCTCCCCCAGAGCCAATTCAGCCTTTGATCTTGGGCGATAGACTTGTAGATATGCTAAGGTCAGGTTGCTCATGTACGAACCGACACCAGGAAGCCATCCCATTTGTGCCATGTAATATGAGCGGCTGCCAATGTCTTTGATGTAGTGGCAAAAGTTCGAACAATGACCACTAATTTCTTGAAGTTTTGCATCATAGGCAGTGATGGGCTGGCCTTAGCTTTGGCAGCAGGAACAGGTTCTTCATGTATAGGCGTCACTGCGGGCGAGATATACCTGCAGTGACTAAGCATTTTGGGTTGGGCGGTGGCATGGATCAGCCACTATGGGGATTAGGTGAAGGATAAGCTTTTGGGGTTCCTGCATCAATTCCCCTTGAGGTTGCATTTGAGCCTGTTCACCTAAAACACACTCTTCCTCCATATTCTCCCCCTCTTGATGAACAAGGCGATTAGTGGCTTTGGGACGGATTCTTTGGGACATGGGACCTTTATCGAAATTTAGCTCACGGAACTCATCAATTCCTTGTTTAAAGGAGCTCTCCACTATGTCAGAATTTCTGATTAACTGGACATCCATTGCCCTCTGTTCCTCTAACAACAAATTATCCACCTAGTTTGCCCAGTTCGATGTGCCTCCTCAGCGAAGATGTCAACTATGGTGGTTGTGGTGGCTGAGGAGTTTGAGGCTGATATGGACGGGAGGTGCATATCGTTGGGAACTGCTGCATGAAGGGTGCACTCATCCATTGGTCTCTATAGTCCTCATAGACTATTTGGGTTTGGATTTTCTCTCTCCACAATTAGTTGATTCTACATGGAATGTTTCTATGACCCTCATTGACATGTATGTTTCTAGGGTTTCTCTCATAGTGCCTTGTTCTCCCTGTTCCATTTGGTCTGATTCAAGGTCGTACATGTTATGTGGAAAATTATTTGTTAACCTTCCTTGAGAATCCTTACCCACTAAAACGTGTTCTCTGGCAAATAGAGCGAAACACCAAACAAGAGGAAAAAGAAAACATTCTACCAAAAAAGGTAATGTTAACTAAAAAAACTATGAGAGAGAAAAATTAATAATGCCGGGGAAGCGATAAGCAATAAAGAAAATTCACGGTGCTTGTGATGAGAATCCTGATGTTCATTGTCAGTCAAATCACATAGGCACCATCCCGACAGCGGCGTAGGCTGATTCGTCGCCACGATGGGTGTTCAGGAATCAACAAAATTTATATCCTAAATCCTACGCGTGTGACTCTTGCAATATAGTCAAGGATTGAAATTTCGGATATATCGGCCGATATATCGGCGATATATCGGCTCGGCCCACTCGAAAGCGATTTTGATCTGAAGAAAATCGTTTGGAAAATCGTGAAAAATCGAATGTCGTGATATTTGGCGATATCGATATCGGACAAAATTTGAGAATTTGGTCAAAGCCGAACTGCGCAGCGTGGCCGATTTGCTTCAAATATCGACGTCTCTCGAAATATCGGTAAAATCTCTCTGAATGTCCGAATATCGGTAAAATATCGATGCCATCGAGAATATATCGAGATATATCCGAATACTCAGGATATATCGGTGTGCTCGGGATATATCAGGCTATATCAAAATGACCATATTTGCACCAAGAAATTAAATCCAGCGGCTGTAATTAAATTACAAATATTTTGACCATCCAAACGGTTATTTTGACCCAAAAAATCTATAAATACCTCTAAAAATCATTCAATTGATCCCACAAATTCTCTCTACTAATATCCAATCTTCATTTCACTCCAAAAAAATTTTCTTTGTTGATATCTCTTAAATAACTATATATTAGTTTAATATTTTTAAATTAGTTAATTTAGTAATAATATATTAATAAATTAACATTTCATATTCGTTAATTTTTAAAATCAAGTTTTATATATTAGTTAATATCGTGTATACATATTATAAATTTATAATATTATATGAAGTTTCACCTTTTAAATTAGTTTAATTTAGTAATAATATTAATAAATTAATTTTCATATTAGTTAATATTTGAAAGCAGGTAGCCGGATGACTTAGAATTTCCTATCAGTAGAAGTTACTAGATACAAGTCAAGACATTTTATTCATGACATGTTCGATCTTATAATCATTATCGAACCTTGTGTCTTGGTATGAATGTGTCTTTCACAGAAATTTGATCTATCCATCAAATGTTGCAATTGATCACATCAATCTTCATTTTGATTTTAAAAACTCATTGCAATATATATTTGATTAATGTATCATTTTACACTTTTAAAAGTATTTTTTATGAATTTCAAGGTATTTGCATTAAAATTTTCGATATATGGAATGTTATACTAAAAAATATCCGCGATATATCTCTGATATATCCGATATATCCATAAAATACAAGTACCGATATATCCATCGAAACCGATATTTCCAACCTTGAATATAGTGGCTCTAGGGTCGAACACAGGGATGAGTTTTCTTCGTACAAATTGATTTGCAGTGATTCAAAATTGTGAATTTCAGTTTGGATTTTAAGGTTTGATGAAAACAATGGATTTTGGTAAAAACGGTGGTGTATGGTGGTTTACAGGCTAAAAATAAAATGAAGAAAAATAAGAAAAAGAACTCCTTGAAGTCTCAGGCCACTAGGTTAAGGTTTTTAGGGCAACCAACATGTCCTCAGGTCTTTTTCCTCGCGTTGGGGAGGATGACCTATAGTCATTTCCGAACCGGATCTTCGTTTAGCTTTAAAGCCCTGCTTAGCAAATTTTCCTTCTTGAAACAAGGCATTTAATGAGCATAAATGTCCTTGACGGTGAAATTTTACATCTCACCTGATAACTAATAGAAGACAACTAACTAGGTGCGGTGGATCTGGTGGTAGAAAGTATCCCTTGTCTTAAAAGCTTGCCAAATACATGTTAGTTAGCCGTCACGATTGAAATATGCCTAATTCTATTCCCAGCGCGTAAGGAATTATGATGCCGTCTAGCATTGTAATACGTGGGAGTCACGGGTCATCTCCACAGGAGTGGTCGATTTAGTGATCCAATAGGAGCTATTCTCCTTAAAGTATGACAGCGGAGGTAGCAATGTTGTGTTGGTAGGCCCGAATGGTTGATTGGTTTGAATGTTTTAAAATGGAAAGACAAATGCTGGGATTTTTTTTAGGGTTCCACTCACGCCGATCAAGTAAGTCCATGCATTTTATAAACTCATCAGGAACCATTGATAAATGGTCTTTGATGGAGAGGATTTGTATCTTTAAGTGCTCTTTGGAAAATAAGATGATCGAATATGCTAAACACTTATTCTCAATTAATCAGGACCTTAGCTTGCATTCATGATCAACACAACGTTAATAGGATATCTCGTGGTTTTCACGTTGTCAAAAAATATATCTTAACTAAGAGTTTACAACTTTGCACAAGTGATAAATATCACACAATCATTGAAGATCAAGAGGAATCGGGGGACTTTTACCTTGATCGGGGTGAGTTTCCCAGTAGGATCAGTGTGATCGGGTTTCAGAACTCATAAAATTTATATGAACAATTAAAGTTGAGGAACAATTAATCATAAAAGCAGTGCCTTGAAGAAATCGAATTAACTTGTAAAGCGGAATGAAGAATATGGAATGCAAGATTTAAGCGAGAATGAATATTATTATCTTGAAGATTCTGAGCTCTTGAATCCAAAGCTTCTAAAATGAAATGCGAAATACGGATCTCTGAGGTACCACTCAAAAAAATGGAAGTAAAACTCTTATTCTATCAAAACCTAAACCTAGAAGTCGACCCCCTGACGCTTGTGTCTCCTCCTTTTATAGCCACCTCGATGTGATTTCCCATTTTGGTTTGTTGAAAGTGCCCTCGTACGGATGAATTCTTGGACAAATCCGAAGTAGTTTCAAGCAACAAGTTATGCAGGTAGAGACTTTAAGTTGCCGGGTACAATATGTCCCACGCCAATTTTCGACAAGTTGTGGGTAGAGCTTTGAAGTTGTCTTAGGTACAATATGTTCTTGATTTTACGACAGTTGTCTGCGGTGCAGAGACTTTAAGTTGTCTTAGGTCTGAGATAATCAGTGCTTTCCTTGCTTTGCTGGAGTTCTGGGCTTAGATCAATTGCTCGCATCACATTGCTTCATAATGCAAAGCTGGGGCGAGACATCCTTTGTCATACGTTTAAACTTTGAAAGACTTACTGCCTGAGCTACGAAAACATAGAAGAAATTAAGTACACATTCTTTTGCCCCGAATGTGGGTAAATTGTGATTTAAGATGTGCTTAATTCTATTATAATTATCACTCAAATGTGTATTCATCATTAGTAGAGGAATGATTTTGAAAGATTTAAACCTATTGGCTTGAGAACGTAAACAGCCATAAATGCTCATGAAAAGCAGAAAGCAGTTGGTTTCACAAGCGCGCTGTGTTATTCCCACTTCCAAGGATAGAGGAGGTTCGCCAGAACATCCTTTGATTTGTCATCATCAAAGGGTGTTTTTGGCAACCGAAAAATGGAAAGAAAATGAAAGAAAGTGAAGCGGAGAGAAAAAGAAGCGGGAAAATTTGAAAGCTTCCACGTTAGTTTGATATGATTGATGAGACAAAGTGATAAGTGGCGATGAATATGATGGCCAATGGTTATATACCGCCCAGAATCTATGCGGATCCTTGGATGAATCGTGGATCCATCTCCCATACTAATGAAGGAACATACGCTAGCGATGGTGGGTACTTCTAAAATTAAAAGTAACGAAACCAAGTTTATAATTGATTATATAATTACATGGTATAACTGGAAATGAGTGATAAGTAATAAAATACCGCAGCATTATCTACTAAATGGGACCTTTGTGCATCCTTGCAATACCAAAACGAGATGGATCAAATGGATACGCATCATGAAGCCCTCGATGCTATATCTATAACTGGATGTACGAAGAAGCCGTCATAAATATTAATAAAGCACATTGGAGAAAACTGTATCAGCAATTAGAAAATGCAATAGTAATGACAACTAAATTAAATAGACACGCCACATGATGATGCCTCGGAAATAAGGTACACTACAATTTCATAATCCAAGAAATACACATTCATACATATGTATTGCTAAAAGCAACTACATTACGTACATTAAATTTTGAGGCATTCTTGAACTTGATTTCTATTCTTACAAGGCGCGATTATGACTGGTTGTTTACCTGACCCATTATGATAGTTGTTTCCCTCCACAACGTCCATTTCATTATACCGTGGATTGATTAAAGCGTCCTTGCCTATCACGTTTCATTGACTCGGTGCTGGTATAATTGGCAGGACCATCATAAAGCTACTCATCTTCATTGAATGGATGAAACAAGCTTGCCCGTATTTCTTAGTGCATTTGCGTGGTGTAGCCTTGCAAAACAAAAATCAACACCTCGATGCTGACATGTACGCTGCTATGATATATGCATGGAAATCTATATATCAGTGTCTTTCCACATGTGCAATTTTTGTCTTGTAAGTTGAGTCGATGTAATTCCGACCCTCCTTGACTTGATGATGACCCGGCGAAGGCGTGATCGTAGAGAACAATTTCCATCGAACGACCTTATGTGGCTGATCGACATGACGCCGGGTGAACTTGGCGCCCCTGACCCTACACCCGAAGGAGTGTCAAGCGAGAGTGTCAGCCGTGGTTGGACTCTTTAACCTTTTCTTTCTAGTCTTTGATACACATCCTGTTTTCTCATTCATATGCACAATTTCTGTAATAACAAAAATTCTTTTTACATATACATTAACAATACCACCATAGTGGCATTCATTATATTCTATACACATATACTAGAGTCCCTTTATTTGTACTATTACAATTTCACTATTACAAAACTATACATATAAAATCAAGTTGCGAGCAGTCTTGGTGAGCACCTATCTACGAGATGACACCGTATTCTTGATGTGGGATGTCATGTCCTCTATCCTTGTCTTCACCTTCTGTACCTGATTAAAAACCCGGGCTAGTTTGCAGCAATGGAAAACATATACATGAATGACAAATAACATTGATCGTATGAAGCATTCAAATGCTTTCATATGTCTTTATCACATTTTCTAGTATTTTTCATCTTCGGTTCTATGACTTAATACATTCTATATATATTACATATATCATTTCTTATCTTTACCTATATCATGTCTCCTTTCATGTAGTAGCTCTGCCTTGTCTTATCTTATTCATTCTTGTATTGTTTTGTCTAACTATATTTTCTTATACGATCTCGTATTGTCATATACTTTGCATTTGCGTTTTCACTCTGACTATAGAATTGGCATTCACGACAGATTTGAAAGGGAACCTCGTCCTGTTTGTCATTTAATAGCAATGTGATTTCGCATTTCGCTGACATAATTCATGACTATAAATTGACATTCACCAGCGGTCGAGGAATCAATCATCTTTGTCATTCGATAGCAATGTGATTTCATGTACTTGCATATTTTGTCATATCTTTCATTTCATCTTATGCTGTCATACCTATAGTTTCCTATGATTTTCATATCTGTGCTTTTCATATCTTATACTTTCATATTATACATGCGTATACATTTGATGTCATTGACACTTTATTTCTTGTCTTGTATAGGTCATATACTTTTCTCTTTCATATCATGCTTGATCATATACTTTTCATGTACTATATTACTTTTCATATCTTGTCATATTTCATATCTTTGTCATCTTGTACTTTACCTTGTTCTTATGCGCATACTATCATCGCATAAGCAGTGCTATGCTTCTCATATCATGTCATATATTCTATACATTTCATTTGCTATACTTGTCATTTCTTTTTAGGTTTTCATATCGACCAAACACCTTAGGCGGATACGAAATATGCGCCATGTACTAGATTATTATCAGCATGCCAGATAGTAAGTCTCTATATGTATATACAGAGTATCATCTTTGTACGGAGACAATGACCTATGCCATGTAATATGTGACCTGACAGGCCGCTATAATGATCAAGCTTGGGATCTATGTCCTTCGACCCAAACAGGGCCTGATATCATGAAATTGTATCTTTAGTAACGCTATGTCCCTATAGGCATGCCTATCTATCCACAGGTTAAGCGAGACAATCGTGTGTATTTTACGTTGAGTACATATCTATTAGAATAAGTATTGTTATCAGGTAATCATATACGATATTCTTATAGTTACTTTAATCTGTTTGTTCTCATATTTGTAGCTGCATATCACTATTCTCTATTTGCTTTCTTTTACAATACATGTATATCATTTCATATATGACTATTCTATGTGCATTTCGTTCATGTTTTAGCTATTCATATTCCATCTATTCATACTTGTATTTATATCATGTTCTATCATATTCATCTCATATATTAGCATATAACATTTACATATAACCTATTGGATCATATCTCTGTCATCTACTTGTAAAATCTTATATCTTGTTAACTTATATCTTCATGTACTCTATCAGACTATCGTATCTTTGCATTTTTCATATATCTTTTAGCAATTTCTTGTCGAAATTCTTTACTATACATGCCAAACTTCTTTTCCTATCATTGTGCATTTCAACATGTGTTGTCTAATGTTCTACTTCCTAATCTCATGTAGTTCTATCATATATTCATTTCATATATTCCTATATTCATATTATTCATCTATTTATATCATATCATATATTCATATATATATATTCTTATTCTTTATCTAATTTATATCCTTGTCTGAGTCTAGAATTTGCCGAAATCGATCCCAAATATTTTCAATATTGATCCCAAAATCTTGGGACTAAATCCTGCAACCTATTAGGCCAAAACAACCTATACCATTACATGACTTTATCTAAAAATATTTCAAGTAGGAAAATTCATACCTCGTGAGTTTGGCCAAACTCGAATTTTGGTATCGGCCGCGTAGCTCGATCGTGGATCAACTTTGTCTCTTGGTGAGCCAATTATTGTCGGAAGCGCGTGGTCGAGAAAATGCGAAACTTAAGTTTTTCGAACTTCTTACTTGGATTCTCGAATCCGGTGTTTTATGCTGCGCGTAGCGCCCATTAAGTAGATAAACTTTATTCTTGTACGATGATTCCGGCAGTCAAAACTACGTATATCAAGAGAAAGCGAAAAAAATAAAAAATAAAAGAAAATTTCTCTCTCTGCGGCTCAATCTCTCCGTCCGTCCTTAAAACGATTTTATATATATATATATATATATATAACACCTATATATATTCTTATTTATGTTGTTATTATTATTATTTGAATACATATCTCATATTGTAATGGGTCGTTTGCCCCAAATTTTTTATTTTCACTTCACTTTGTTTTAAATGAACTTAACTTAAACCATTTCTTATTAGAAATTTTAATAAAATCTAAATCCATGAAGTCATGACGACTATCACCGAGAAAATTGTAAAATATTCGATTATTGGGGTGACGAAACTTTTCAGAGTCACTAGTTTATGAGGCAAAATTTACTTGGCTGAGTCAATTCGTCGTCAGAGATCTAGAAATTTCTAGGCTTCATTGAATATTCGATGAATTTTACTATTTCTTGCTTTTGGTTTATCTTATTTGCATTCTAAATCCTTCTTCTTTCTATTTTACACATTAATTTCTCTTAATTCTTCTTGGATGTATGCTCTTCTTATATATGACATTTAGGTCTCGTGGTGAATTACCACTTTATTAATTTTGAAGTACTAATTCAGGTCGTTAAAAATTCAATTTAGCTTTTATTACACCCTAACATGTCCGAAAATTGTTGGGGTATATTTCGGGGTGTTACAACTCTCCCACCTTCAAAAATTTAATCCTGTAAATTTTATTACTGACTTGAAAATTTGAGTCTTGCCTTTACCTCCATACTAAGAAAGCATATTTTTTATGAACATTGCAGTCTTCTCATCTATTACTTGCAATAAATCCTATGTTTTCTATCTAGTCATTCCTATCTCCATTTCAGGCTCTATTCTATTTCTTGTAACTTGGCATCTATTCTCCCAGAATCTGCTTGGTATCCAACTAAATTCGTGACTTTCTCACCTTCATCACTTTTCGTAGGGTCAATTCCATACTCTTTGTACACCTTATGGCCTAGGAATGATGCTCTCGTTAGCCAAAATCACGTAACACTATCCTCAATCCTATTCCCTGTTCCTGTGCATTTTTAGAATACACCGAAGTGTCATCTATAATACTGACTGTGGTCGAAATAAGGGTGGGCGGAATACCAACTTTTTAGATGTTTGGATAACCAATCCATGCCCAAAAATTAACTCTCGAATTCATGAATAGGCAGCGAGGAATCAGCGAGAATTCCTATCATGAACCAACATGAGACAATTTTATTTTTCATTGTCTAACACTATGTTCGGAGGAATTGTGGCAGACATATCAATTGCTCTACTGATGGCATTCTATCGGACACATGCTGTCTGGATATACGAATGCGTGGACAGGGATCATGTGTAATACATCTCAGTATCATAAAAGCGAGAAAATACCCGCTATAACATGGGCATCTTGAGTCCTCCACGAGCACATAACCCTCAAAGCTTATGCTGGGACTATTATAGGCACTAGACACTCTTGTCTCGACAACTGGACCTCGTGTCCTCTGTGCTAGAATTGAACTACCTCGGCCAGTGTCGAAGGTATTCTGACCGATCTCCTTTGTAGACTTCTATTATCCCTAGACTCTCAGGGACAATTTTCCAGAAAATGTTCAGTGCTTCCTGTAAACCTCCTCACATCAATACTTTATAATAAACTTTGATAAAGCAGTGGTAAGGGCATCCAATTTTCTCCTTGTCCTAGGCGTTCACTAGAACTAGAACAGCGTTAGCCTGCCTTCACCTATTGTAGATCGTATCTTGAATCAACTTGAAGCTCTCTTACCCTTTTGAAACCACCTCTTGAGGAATTCAGCCTTGAGACAACTTTAGTTGCTTGATTTAGGTTTTCTTTCTGGCATCTTAGCTGCCAATTGAGGAAGTCACCTTTGAAGAGGAATTCGCAAGTGCTAAATAGCTCTTGATAGACTCATCTTGGTCCATCAATACGACATGTCTTGGCATTATGCCTTAGCAAGGCTTTTTAGTTAGTTAGGGACGTGCCTTTCAAAAGGTGGAAAAAGTGACAACCCTTGTTTATGGGTTAACACTTTTCTCAACTGTTGGGATGATCCATTTATACAACACAAGGGCATCCGTAGATAGCTTTACATTTCTATACATAGACTTTTCCTATCTCTTCTATTTTATACTCTATCTATGTTTAGGCAATTACAGAAACGCCTAAACCTTTGCTCTGATACCACTAAATTGTGACACCCCCAACCCGACACCCGAAGGGGTGTCAAGTGAGAGTGTCACACTTCGTGACTGGGACTCTTTAACCTCTTCTCTTTCATAAGTCTCGAACTTTGTCCTGTTTTCTGTTATATTACTACATTCTATAATAACAAAATTCTTTTACATATACATTATACATACCTGTAGTGCATTCATTATATTCTGTTTTGCCTCTAGAGTCCCTTTCGCGTACTATTACAATTCACTATTACAAAACTATACATAAAATGGAGATTGGAGCAGTCACGTTGGCACTATCTCTGAGATGGCAGCGATCTTGTGGGATGTCTACCCCATCCTCTATCCTTGTCTTCGCCCACATTTCTACAGTTCAAAAAACCAGTACTTCAAGCTTTCAAGCAGTGGAAAACAACTACATGGATTGAGCTGCGCATTGTTAAATACATGAAGCTTATTATCAAATCTTTCATATGTCTTTTATCTTGTTTTTAGTATTTTCATCTTTCAGTTCTATGACAACCACATTCTATGTGTACTATTGCATATCATTTTCTTATCATTACCTATATCATATCTCAACTTTCATGTAGTGGCTACATGCCCATCTTCCTCTATTCTTTCTTACATATTGTTTTATCATGCACTCTTCTTTTAGATCTTATATTATTGCATCACCTTTGTTGTTTCTTCTTGCATTCTGCGATTGGCATTGATATAATGAGAGAACCTGATGTTTGTCATTCAGTATGTATGATTTTGCATTCTCCAGTATGATTCACTTGACTATAAATTGACATTCATGACGGTTGAGGAGATATCTCATCATGTTTATATATTGGTATAATCTTGATTCCTGCTAAATATTTGTCATACTTTCATTCATCTTATACATGTATGCTATAGTTTCCTATGATTTTCATATATTGTACTTTCATATTATCAATTGTATAGAACTGTATCATTGACACTTCATTTCTTAATATACTTGTATCACGGTCATATCTTCTCTTTCATATACGCTGTTCATATACTTTTCATGTACTATGTACTTTTCATATACTGTCATATTTCATATACTATCATCTTGTACTTTACTTCTTGTATTTGTAACTGTATACTATCATCGCATAGCAGTGTTATGCTTCTGTTTCATGTCATCCTCTTCTACATTTCATTTTGCATATACTTGTCATTTTCTTTTAGGTTTCATATGTATGCAAATACCATGAAACGGATCTGAGCAAGCGCGCTGTCGAAAGGTACTATATAGAACTTGATGATCTCTATCTAACCTGCAGAAGGTATCATCTTTAATCTGGACAATGGCCTATGTCATGTAATATGTGATGGCAGGGCTATTATAATGATCAAAACGGGATCTATAATCATCGACCTTGTGGAGACCTCAATAATAATAAAGCGTATCACTGCCCTGGCTTATTTATTACTATAGGCATGTCTATATCCTACCTTTTTGAGTTCTTGAGACAATCCATGTATTTTATGTGCAATATATATATCTCTGTATTTAGATAAGTATTCTTATTGTTAATCATATGATATTCTGATGATTATTTAATCGATTGTTCTATGTTGTAACTATTATCCTTCATTATATATTTTCTTTCTTTTGTACATGTATATCATTTCATAAATGTCTGATCTATCTCTCAGCATTGGTCATGTTTTGGCTATTCATTCCATCTATTCACTCTTGTATTCATATCATGTTCTATCTTCATATTCTATCTCATATATTAGCATATAACATTTTACATAACCTATGGATCATATCTCATCATCTCTTTGCTATGCTATATCTTGTTAACATATCTTCATGTACTCTCGGACTACTCGTATCTTCCACATTTTTCTTATATCTTTTAACTTCAATTCTTATTCGAGGAATTCATTCTGTTTACATCTATTTTCCTATCATGCATTTCTAATGTGTTGTCTAATCGTATACTTCTAATCTCATGTAGTTTCTATCATATATTCATTTCATATATTCCTATATTCTTATTATTCCTTCTTCATATCATATCATATATTCATATATATATTCTTATTCTTTATCTAATTTATATGCTATTATAGTCAGGACTATAAATCAATCTGATATTTCAATATTCAGATCACAGTCTTGAACTAAATACGTTTATTTGATAAAACGACCTATGCCATTATATGACTTTTATCCTAAAAATATTCAAAGTAGGGAAAATTCCTTACCTCGTGGAGTTGAAACTTTCAGTTTTAATTTTCTGTCTTCAGCGATCGCGATGGATCAACTTTGTTTCTTGGCGGAGCCAATTAAACGTCAGGCGTAGTAGATACGAGAAAATATGACTTAGGATTTTCGAACTTCTTTACTTGAATTCTCGGCGAAATCCGGTGTTTTTGTACTCACGTGTAACTATTAGTGAATGGGCTTTTGGATTCTGGCCCGGCGATTTAGCGTCGAGCGCTCGTATATCAAAGAAGAAGCGAAAAATAAAAATAAGAAAATTTCTCTCGTGATCAGCGACGATTTTATCTTCTTTTTTTAAATCCTTATTTTATGTTATTATTATTATTATTCTTATTATTTGAATATCTCATGCCTTATTAGGAGTTCGTTTCTGCCCCAAGAACACATTTCTTCGGTTCACTTTATTTTAAATGGAACTGGTAAGCCAATTCTTTGAGCTTGAGATTTTAAGTAAAAATCTAGTCCACGAAAGATCAACGATGACTATCACGGAAAATTAGTAAAATATTCCGATTGTCTCGAATTCATGAAATTTCTATGTCACTAGATTCCTTGAGGCAGTGCTGCTTTCAGTCAGTTTAAATCATCAGATAAAAAGATTTTCTAAGGCTTGGTATTCAAGCAATTTACTATTTCTTTTAAGTTTCTCTTATTTGCATTCTAAATCCTTCTTCTTCTTAACTTCTATTTACACATTATTTTCTTAATTCCTCTTGGATATATGCTCTTCTTATATGATATTCATTTAGGATCTGTTGGTGGGTACCACTTTACCCTTGATTTAGTATAATTCGGATCTCGTTAAAATTCAATTGACTTTATTACCTGCATGTCAGAAGCGATAGGGTGTATTCCCAGTGTTCTGAAGCGCTCATCGGATGACAATCATGTACTGATTCCTTCTTGTGAGTAAGCGTCAAGGTGGAAGAAGGTCGACTATACTAATGTACTTTCTGAGCTCCTTTAAGAACAACATTTGTCTCTCGACCTGTTGGACTGTGGTATCCCATATCTTGACCTCCATAATATGAAGAGGCCATAACTCGAAAAGGGATTGCCTCACAGCCATTGTTGTCTTGAAATTAATTCTCTCGATTGTAGTCATATGTTTATTGAATTTGTTCTATACCTAACTAAAAGGCTGCTCTGCATACCAAATTCTTCAAGGTTTATCTTTGAGCCAGGGTCATAAAATTGCTTGCAAGATGATCATTACGATCTGTGATGAGCGGGATGGTGCAGCCAGTCAAGATGGGGGGTTCGATCATTCTGATATAGCACTGATCTGTGCGTCAGTTATAATACAAATCTACGATGGTTGCAGATTCTCTGTTTACGACCACGTACCAAGAACCATCTGACTAAGGTATTCGCCCCTTACGTAATGGCAAATGCTAGTGAAATATTGATTATTTTCGTCACACCCACTTGCAATCAATAGCGATGCCTTTATGCTTCTATTTCAAATGTACCATCAATGCACTCATTATAGGACCGACAATGTTCAGTTTGTAATAGATGAGCAAATGTTGAGAACACATGTTGAGATATCTAGTCGTTTGAATCTTAATATCACATGTTTTCCAATTACAACATCCCAGAGTTTGCTTGCTCTATGGCTGCAAAACAGCTGTGACGGTGATGATTGAAAAGAATCCATAAATAATTGTCTAAGTGCTTTGCTCCATCTGCGCCTTTTTGTATGATATTTCATATCCCCATTTCTCCATCACGCCTTGGGCATGTCAATGTGAATTGAGCCTTAATTAATGCCTTTATATGAGCAACAACCACATTTGAGTCCAATTGATGATGGTCCCGATTCAAGCAAGGATTGATACAAGTATGTGGCCCTTTATATTTGTTGATAACAAATAATCAAGTATCTTTTACAACCATGGCATGAAGCTTCCATAGACATTGACATTCTTTGGCCTTCTTACATCTTAAAACCATCAATTTTTTTGAGGATGCAACAACGACAAACTCTTGGTGTGCTTTAATTGAGTAAATCTTCTGACCCCTTGCAATCGGTTAGAATTAAAGCAGCCAATTACAAATTTGTACTTTCGAATATAAGTACTATGTTTGCTTTTTTTCCCATGGAGTCACTTGAAATAGCATTACCTAAGTTTTCGACATATTCAAATTCAGGTGTTGGTGGTAAGTAATAATGAACAGGGGATGACTCATCTAATGTCTCAACATCTGGGTTATTTGATACATCACACGATAGTGCATGCGCAAAGACATATATCCCTTGCTCATTCTCAAAAACTTGGTTAAATGTACGTAAGGATGATACATGTCCATTAGCTTGAACATCTACATCTTCATCAGATTCATCATTAGCTTCTTTATAACTGATCTTCATAAATCTCCATATACTCGGTATCAGGTGCAGAGACCGCTCTGGGCTACTCGCCATAGTCAACACGCAACATTATAATTATCGAACCAATAAATCTATATGGTCTGGATTGATTCACTTGTGAAACCTGACTCAAACAACTTCCATATCTACATTCAATGTCCTCGTCTTTAGTTGTATTCGCCATGTTCAACATTCGGTACTACTTTGTCACCATATTGGAAAAGGTTGAGACATTTCCACTTTTGAGGATACTTATAATTGAGGACTAAGACCTTTGTTTATCAATGGTTGTCCTTGAGTATATCATATCAATCGATTGTTCAAACGATAAGATTCAACGGTACATCCAAAGACCTTACAATAATAAGCTTTATACTATATTTGACGTCTTGTTTTAGTGCCGATATTTTAGCTACCATGTCACTTTATCAGGAATAGTTGAAGCGAACATAATTGACACAGCTAAAATGAATCCCCCAAATGAATTAATAATATGACATGTCATTATCCTTATCACATCAACAACTTTATCATAAAGAAAATGTCAACTACAAAATGTAAAAATATGACATTAGAATTATCGCCAAATTTCCATTTGGTTTTTAGGGTGTTAGGGTTTAGAGTGTCTAAGGTTTAGGGTTTAGGGTTTAAGGTTTTAGTGTTTAGGATTTAGGGTTTAGGGTTTTGGGTTTTGGGTTTTGGGTTTTAGGGTTTTAGGGTTAGGGGTTTAGTGTCTAGGGTTTGGGGTTTATGTTTTAGCGTTTAGGGTTTAGGGTTTTTAGGGTTAGGGGTTTAGGGTTGTAGGGTTTAAGATTTTAGGGTTTAAGGGTTTTAAGGTTTTAGGGTTAGGGGTTTAGGTTTGGGTTTTAAGGTGCTGGGTTGAGGGGTTGGGGGTTGTGGTTGGGGTTTAGGGGTTTTAGGGTTTTGGATAGAGTGTTTAGGGTTTAGGGTTTTATGGTCTAAGATTTTAGGGTTTAAGGTTTTAGGGTTTTGGATTTTGGGGTTAGGGGTTTAGTGTTTGGGGTTTAGGGTTTGGGATTTGGGGTTTGGGGTTTAGGGTTTAGGGTTTTGGGTTTGAGGTTTTTGGGTTTTTGGGTTTTTGGGTTTTAGGGTTAGGGGTTTGGGGTTGTAGGGTTTAGGGATTAGGGGTTTGGGGTTGTAGGGTTTTGGGGTTTAGGGTTTTAGGGTTAGAGTGTTTAAGGGTTAGGGTTTAGGGTTTAGGTTGCAGGTTTATGGTTTTTAGGTTTTTGGGGTTTGGGGTTTTGGGGCTTTGAGGCCCATGAGTTTGTTTAGATTCTAGGGTTTAGGGTTTTAGGGCTTAGAGTTTTATTGTTTAAGATTTTAGGGTTTGGGGTTTTAGGGTTAGGAGTTTAGGGTTGTAAGGTTTAGCGTTTAGGATTTTGAGTTGGGTTTAGGGTTTGGGTTCAGGTTTTAGGTTTTAGGGTTTAAGGTTTGAGGTTGAGTTTAGGGGTTCAGGTTAGAGTGTTTGAGTTGATCTTAGCACCCTTCTGGTCGAGCTTCGATTGTGAGTCCTTTAGTTTACTCGATGGTTTTCATATCTTATCAAAAACATTTTATTTATGTCATTTCATTTAGAGTTTTCATTGGGAAAGCGGCATTTCAAATGGTAGGCCCGTAAGCATTCACTTTATATAATACATTTACAAATGGTAGTATGTGCCTTTAAGTAATGCTTACAAACAATAGTTAAGAAGAGATTAACTCTTTTGTTCTATAGTTCAAAAGAATGGTATGCATATGACGGTATATACTTATCGCCGCAACTCTCTATGACTTTGCGGCTTCTTGTTCTTGGCCTTCTTTCTTTCGATACCTGAGCATAGATAAAAACTACATTAAGTTTCATGTGCTTAGTGGTTCTATCTGGAGTTCTATTCAAATTCAGTTTAATATAAGACATGCTTTTATATTAAACCATGCTTTTTACTTCATTCATGATCAATGTAAAACAATACTCATTCTTATTCATTTTCACATACTATCATTTATAAACATGCATTTTTAATGCAACAATTCCTTCGCAATTCAATTCATGAGATTCAAACACTCTTAAAGATGTGTTTAGTTTACAAATCTCTTTTTTTTTTTTTTTTTCATTTATCAAAGTTTGATATATCACTTTGACTATTCAATTTATTTTCACGGCCCAGTTCCTCTTGGTAGATCCACGCATGTATCGTGGTAATATTGCTTACACATTTAGCAATTTCGGTTCACCATCATGACGAATGTCGATTGGTGCATCCCCTTCCAAGTGGTCATTTAAAAATGTCATACACCATCATGACGGATGCCAATTGGTGCATCCCGCCATGTGGGACATTTAACAATGTCATACACTCATATTAATGATTCGATTGGTTATCCATGTATTGGTCATTCGGTATATGATTCAATTCAAGATGTCGAATTGGCAATTCATTTACAATTCAATTAATTACTCACATGCATTTAGGTGTCAAACATTTCAAATCATTTTCAAATCATACTTTTTAAACAATATCATTTTGAATATACTCATTTCAGATTTATTTGGTAAACTACCAAAACACAAATCTAGAATATAATAGCGTGAACAAAGAACAGCAATGCCAGATGAATAGAGGTCTGAAGAACTAACCAAAAGCCGTTGGTTCTTGTTTCCTTCCCTTCGATCTAGGTCCTAGGTTAGGTGATCCTCACCCGTCCCTAGTAAATCACACACATCACATTTAGTAGGTAAACAATTATCTTCGCTCATTTGCTTTGCCTCCAGCGAGTGCGGTGCATTTTCATAGTTTCATTCTTATTTAATTTATTAATCTCTTTATTTGGTTCCTGTGAATCAATTGTCTATACGAGTTTAGCAGTGAGATAATGCAGATGGGGTTTGGGAAGATCTTGGTCCCCCTTGTTCGTGCGGGTGCAATCCTCTCTTGTGAATGGGTACCGGTACCCGACTTTAGTACCGGTACCAATTCCCTCTTAACTATAGATGCTGGTACCTACTTTTGGTGCAGTACCATGTGTGAGTTACCTTCGAAATGATTTTATATTTCTGCCATTTTTCTTCTAAGCCAAACCTCCTCAAATCCATCATACATCAAAACCCACCATGGAATCCACCCAAAACAACTCCAAAATTGGTTTAGTACCAATAAAGAAAACCATTTTTTCTTAAGTTAGGGCTTTTCCCCAAAATTAAAATCACAAAAAGATGAAGTTAAGGTTTGATTTCTTACCTTAAATCTCTTCAAATTTTCTCTTTTAGGTTGCTTGATCTCTTAGAAGTAAGAAATGGGAAAGATTGCCACCAAAAACTTGATCTCTCTCTTTGCCCTAGCTTCTCCCCATTTTCTCCCCTCTTTCTCCAAAAACGGGATTTGCTGAGAGCCAGGCTCCTTGAGCCACTTTTGGTCTTTAATTCCCACAAATCCATAGCCCTTGTTGGCTTTCTTTAAAAATCCATTTTCCATTTTTCTCACTTAAACTTACTAGCCTGCTAATTTAACACTGCACCACTTATCATCTAATTGTACATAGACATATCACTTATTTTCATATGACCCTTAGATCTTCATTTTATAAATTCCAAATTTGTCCTTTTTACACTTGGTTTATTTCCGGGCTCAATCATTTAATCACTTAACATATATCATTCAATCATATACTCATTTCGATCATATAACATTTAACATTTTCATTTAATCATTTATCAATTCTCGGAAAATCCCCATTTGGCTCAATTTATACCCTAAACATATAATAAAATTATTATTAAAATTCTAGGGTTTTTTTTTTTTTGGGCGTTACATTTAGGGTTTAGGGTTTTAGGGTTTTAAGGTTAGGGGTTTAGGGTTTAGGGTTTTAGGGTTAGGGGTTTAGGGTTTAGGGTTTTATGGTTGAGATACACCACTCAAAAATCATGCCAAACATTGAGAAAAGACATAACAATTCAAGGAAAAAATGATTGAATTATGAATGATGTGTGTGTTTGTGTGTATCTACCTATGTATCTATATATATATAGAGCATGTCTGATAATCTTTTCTTGTAAGCCTTTTATTTCTCATTTGCTATTAACTTGAAATCATAACTCATAGTCTACTCTCAGATATATGAAAGAAACCAATTCAAATGTCATTATAAGGCTACGGTGTTTGGAGATATTAGGATCTTGTAAATAATGGCATGTTAGAGGAGAGGAGAGTTTGGGAAAAACAAACAAAATATATTTTTTGTTTGGAAATAGAAAAACTATTTTAAAAACAGTTTTCAAATGGGTACTAATATTTTTTTCATTTTTATGCAAAGCATTTTTATAAGTGTCTGTAAGGTCTCCACGTAGGCATTAGAGGCATATATTGGTGTTTCATTTTATAGTTTAGATAAGTCATTCCAAGAACTAATAAATAAAACTAAAATAAAATTAACTCACTATACATTAAGTAAAACTGAAAAAACAAATTAGAGATTTGCAGTGAATCCTTAATCCATTTAAATGTAGATAAAAGACAATAGTCTTTTATTAATTGAATGACACTTTAAGTATCTGGTATGTTTTGATTTCTCTCTTGCTAAATGATCTGAAACAAGCATTGCAGGACAAAAAAGAAACAAAAAAAGGTGAGAAATGACATCATTTTTTGTTGATTCCTTAGGTCATTTACTCCCCTTTTTTTTCAAATATGTTTGTTTCCTTAGAAAGTTGATCCTAACCACCAAGAAAGATGAGAAGATAGAAACGTACAAAAGGTCATAATTTAATCAATGTAAGATATAACTCTATTCTTCTGATGCCAGGAAATTATGTAGGTTGCAAGGAACACCCTTATTGTATGGATTTCTGAACCTTCTTCCATTAGAGCTTATCCATTAACAAGAAGAATACTTATTGACAACCAAATTTGAAACAAGTGATTATCATCTAGAAATCATCGAAGATAACATAGTAGTAATGTGGAACTAATTTACATGATTGGGTTGGAACAATAATTTGGAACTCTGGATACTTCTTCCTG
Source organism: Tetrastigma voinierianum (assembly GCA_016808115.1). Classification (NCBI taxonomy): domain Eukaryota; kingdom Viridiplantae; phylum Streptophyta; class Magnoliopsida; order Vitales; family Vitaceae; genus Tetrastigma; species Tetrastigma voinierianum. The sequence goes on from JAEQBH010000767.1 coordinate 3,608,965, forward strand.
ATTTGAACCTAATTATTTTGATCGGAATCCTACTTGGGGGTTATTGGTTTTGGTTTTTGTTTTTTTAGTTATTTTTTTTATATTTTAGTTTTTTTGATTTGGGTTTGGTTTTGTTTTACGACTTCAATTGTAGTCATATATTAATAGAATGTTGTTCATACATATCATATTATTTCATTATGTTCTCATCCTACCCCTTTTTTTCCTCAAATTTTCTGGAATCAAGCAGCATAACCTTAGAGATCTTAGACTCTTTTTGTGTGAACGACAACTAAGACGAAAAAAAAACCATGCTATACGCCAATTCAACCAGTAGGAACTCATGAATTTCTACAGTTTCATTTTCCATTTAAAAAATTAATCAAGCCAAACAACATGCATTCAAAGAAAAACAACAAAAGCTAAATTATGTCAATATTCTTCAATTCCGAATCAGTCAAATCTACTAGGCATTCCAGCACTAATAATGTAATTCCTCAAGCACATGTTGTAACACCCAAAAAATACCCTCTAATTTTTATAATAAAAAAATTATTATATATTCCGGGTATAAATTGAGCCAACTTGAGTATTTTCCAGGAAATTATTAAAGGAATATTGAATAAATGATTATATGGCTAAGAGCCAAATGCAAATATTATATGCTAATGAGAATTGGACCTGGAAATTTACCCAAGTGTAAAGGGAAAATTTGAAATTTGTAAAATAAGGACCTAAGGGTCAATTGTAAATAAGTTAAATGTCTAAGTGTAATAATGAAAATTGAAGTGCAATTTGAGAGATTTAAGGGCTATGTAGCAATTAAAGAGAAGCTTAACCCAAGAATGCATTTTTGTGGCAAAACAAGGCCTTATATAGAATAAGTGACTTAAGACCAAAAAGGGAGAAAATGAGAAATGATAATAAGTGTGTAGGCCAAACAAGGCCTTACACTTAAATGAGTTTAAAAGACCAAAAGTGGTCTTTGGATGCTCATTAGAGCACATCACGTTTTTAGAGAGAAGAGAGGAGAAAGGGAAGGGAAATTTGGGAGCTTGGGAGAGAGATCAAGCTTTGGTGTAGTTCCTTCCCATTTCTTGCTCTAAGATATCAAACAACCTACAAGAGAAAAGTTTGAAGAGGCTAGGTAAGAAAATCAAACCTAACCTCATTTTTTTTTATGATTTTTAGTTTGGAAAAGCCACCAATTTGGGTAAGGGGATTTTATTGATTCTAACCCTTTATTGGAGTTGTTTGGGTGGATTCCATGGTGAGTTTTGATGTGGGATAGATTTGAGGAAGTTTAGTGAAGAAAAATGGGTGAAAAATAGCAAAACCGACATTTTCTAGGCAAAAATCGCATTAATTAGTGCTGGTACCCATGATCTTTTGATGGGCAAAGTGGTATCGTTGCATCAAAGTCTTTCTCTGTGCCGTGGCGGTGTGGGGTGATGCAGATACCGATCGAAATTAATTAGGTACCCTTGCTTCAACCTTGTTTTCCATGCAATACAGATTCAAGTCTCGTATTCATACACCGATTGTTTAGGGACCCTAATAAAGGATTAATGGTGTGAAACCCTGAAAAAATCCAGATTTTTGAGGAATGGTAGAACGGTAAAATTCGATCAAAATCCAGAATTTTTCTAGATCTCGGATAACGAAACGGACTTCACTGTTGGAATCGTCTCACGCAATCTAGCTACCACATCAAATTTAGGTCGAGATTGAGACAATCGAGTTTCCAGTTCATGCCAGAGGTGACACGTGACATGTGGCAGTGTTAGTGGCCCATTGAGGCACATATCAAGCTGTGAGCAAGTTAAACAATGAGCTCAAGTATGAATTTACTTAGGTGACATGTGACATCATGTCATTGGAGGGAAATCAGGTAGACGGACAAGAGGATGAGAGGAAATCCTAGGCCAAATAAGAAATTGGACATGTGACGAGTGAAAGGAATGACTCTGTACCATCTTGGACGACGGTGGGATGGGAGAAAAAGAATGAAGCGAAAAGAAGAAAAAAGAAAGGGGTTTTTAGAAAGAAAGACTCACCTTATACCAAATTTCCCGGCCGTGGGTTGATGGTTTGACGAGACGAGGAAGGGTTCATCCTCGCGGCAAGGCCTTATGAGCAGGAATTGGGGTTTGACAAAAACTCAAGAGGAGTAGGGTTTTCTCCTACTTGGTTGTTAATCATTGTTTAGGGTCATTCAAATGGCATGCTTGGCCAAGGGCCGTAGTGTGGTGTGAACTCATTCTGACTGGATAGTCATCTTTGGAGATTGGACCCCATTTCGGACAGTCGAGGCCCGGTTGTGGGACTAAGTGGTATCCTTGTGTGCATTTTATATTTGTTGAGTTAAAATGAATGAAGGTGTGGTTGTCTTGCCCTAAGGGAATGTTTGGATTGTGTTTTTGAACCATGGGAAGCTGCCATATTGTGGTAGTACGTGTCGGATTTTAGAACTGGTTTTTGGGTAGAGTAAAAAGGGATTTTGGTAGTGAGTCCTTGAATTAAATTGTAGCCCACGTCGGTGACAATCTCCAGTTTTGATTTCTCGATCGGACGGTGGCCAGTTATAGTGCATTTGCCTGTTGATCTAACCGAGGTTGTTGGCTAGGTGGCCGGCCGGATGGTCACCTGGATAAATTTCAGCCAACCTCGGATGGGTTCAACCCGGATGGGGTCACCCTGGATGGGTTCACCTCAGATGGGTTCCGTCATTGGATCAAATCATGATCTCCAACCCCGGAAGGTCATAACTTCTTAAATCGAGCCGATTTGGGTGTTCTTGGACTCTATCGAAACTGTGTTGAGTCGTGCTCGCGACCATGTTCACTGTGGTATTGAAATCGGGCGGTTATTAGTGCTGTGGTTGGGTAGGCTAGCCGGGTAGGAACAGCCTATTTAGGTGGCGACTCAAACGAAGGTCATAACTTCTTCATCAGTTCAGTTTGGGTATTTCTTAGACTCTATGGAAAGCTTGGTTGGAAGTAAAATGTTAGCCATGTTCTCTGTGTGTGGGGACATTGAAATCGTGCCAGTTAGTTGTGGCCGGTTATTTTCTGGATTTGGGTGGCCTTCTAGCCAGGAGTAAATTTGTGCCTATTTGGGGTGAGCCTCAAACTTAAAAGGTCATAACTTCGCCATTCGATTCGATTCAGATGTTCTTGGACTCTATGAAATCCCACGGAGTCAAGATTGCATCCATGGCCTAACGCGTGGAGGACCTTCGGGCAATCGTTCGGTTAGTTAAAGTCAGTTAGTGCTGATTAGATTGTGGGCTAATGGGTAGAATTTTTATTTAAATTGTGACCTCCAATTTCGGAAGGTCATAACTTCTTCGTCTGAATTCCGATTCAGGTGTTCTTTGACTCTATGGAAAGCCCATTGAGTCAAGATTTCATCCATATATTGTGGAGGACATTTGGAAATTGGGCCTGTTAGTTCCGGACGGTTAGTGCTGGTTGGGTAGGCGGTGAGCTGCCTGACCAGTGTGACCTCCAGCCCGGAAGGTCATAACTAACTTTTCGTCCGAATTCCGATTTGGGTGTTCTTGAACTCTGAGCTCATTGAGGTCAGATTTCATCCATATTCTGTGGAGGGCATTGGGCCTGGGGCTGGCCGAAAGGGAGCAATCGGGCAGGTCGAGATTGAGCTGGCTTGGTAGGGCTGCACGTTCAGTAATGTGAACCTCCAGCTTTGGGTACATCATAAGCTTCTTCGTCAGGGTCCCGATTGGGTGTTCTTCGTATTACTCTATGGAAGAAGCCCATTTAGTCAAAGATTGAATGGGTGCCTATGGAGGGCATTGGGTGATCATAGCCTTGCTGTAACTAATGTTTTTCACAGTGTCTGATTGCTTGGTTGTGTCAAAGTGAATAGTAGGGTTTTAACGCATGACCATTGCACTTGGCATGAGGTACATTGTAGGTTATTGTCGGATGTAGGGACAAGTTTCAGCGGAAACTGAAAGTTTCTAAACTATGGTTGTTTGATGTTGCATATGGATGATTGGAACCAAATGGTTCATGATTGTGAAGAGGTGTGAGGTACCACATTGGATGGGTCAGATTGACCTTGTTGTGTGTTATTGCTTGTATGAATAACATGCAGTGTGAGTATGACATGTTAATGCATGCTTGATATATTAACATGAATTGTGTGAAAATGGCATAATGCATTTCACATGCACCAGGGCAACCTAGAAAATTAGGTGTGAGTGCATGGCATGAAAGAAAAGAAAAATGGAAAATGGTTGTGAAAGGAATTTCAAGGGAAGATTTTCTGAAGAATTGCCTTGGAGAGTGGTCCAACAGTTCATCTCAAAGGCTAACCCTGGCAGCTTTACGAAAAATGATCAACCCAATTCTACCTCGAAGGTAGTCCCGATATGTTCTGAAACTTGTGGTGTCTTTTGAGAACAAAAACCTTTTGTTTTGAAAATGGTATTTTTCTCCTCTTAGGTTAGGCATGGAGGAGTCGGTGAGACTCGAGACATGGGAGTGGGTGGTCACATTCTCATCCATATCATATAGACATTGAGTAGGAACATATATGTTTTGTAAATGTTTGGTGTCATTGCGCTATGCACTTAGGTGGGAAATGCTTGCTAGGATAATTCATTGCGGGCATTGCTCGCCTGCCCGAGAATATTATTTCAGGTACAGAGAGTGTTCAGGAAGACGGCGCTCATTAGGGCCGCTTTGAGAAAAAGTAACATGTGGCTGATCACATTTTGTAAAACATGTATGGTGTACAATTGAAACATGTTGTATTAAGAGTGACGTATTAACTCTTGAACTATGGTAATATAGTTGATGTATTTTTAGTGAGTAAGGATGTATGGGCCAATATGACCATTTTACTCATGTGTGGGTCTCATGCTATGAGACAAATAGGTTTTCCGTGGGTTGACGGGTTGTTAACGGACCCCCGAGTTTTGGGGCGTCACAAATGGAGTTCAAATAGGAATGTAACTAAGTGAAAAACGTACTGTACCTCGTCGTCGGCGAAGCGAAGTTTAGCACAATTTTGTTCAACCACTAAGAGTGGAGAATTTGTATTTGACTAGGTGCGGGTGAAAGACAGCGACCTGAAGCTGGAATCTAAAGAGGCAGAAGGATCGATAAATTGGTTTGACTCTATTCTTCATTTCAAGTGTTTTGAAGTTTACCATAAATTTGAAATGATTATGAAGCATCTTTGAAATGATATTACAGTGCATATGGGGTGAAATATGATATTTGAAATGTTTGAAAGCAAATGAATATGAATGTCATCCCGAATTATGCATGGTGGTAATTTTGACATCTTGAATTGAATCGATATACCGAATAAACCGCCTGGCGGGATGTACCATCGACATCAGATCATGAAAGCACCACGAGGGTAATCGATGTCCGCAGGCGGGATGCACCAATCGACATATCCGTCATGATGGTGTATGGCATTGAAAAATGTCCCACTGCGGGTCATCCATTGGCATTGATCGCGATGGCGTGTGACATTTAAGTGATACCACATGTGGAGGTGCACCAAACGACGTCCGTCATGATAGAGGAGACCGGTGTTAAATGTGTAGAATGCGTGAATGATGAAGGACGAGATTCATCAAACGGAATCCGTCACGAATGTGAATTGAATAGTCAAGGTGAAATAACCAACATTGACGAGTGTAAATGGAATTTTATGTATATACTTAAATCTCATAAATTGAATTGTAGATTGAATTGTTGCATTGAAAATGCATGTTGTGATGATAAATGATTTGAAAAATGGCTTGTCACGAAATGAATAGCATGAGTAGGTTTGGATATAAGAGGCGTAGTTTAATGTTAAAATGCATGTCAAGTCAAATTGAATGTGGAATAGAGCGTATAGAACCACTAAGGTATGAAAATGCTTAGCATGTAGTTTAACTATGCCTTGAGTATGATGAGCAGGGAAGAGGCCAGAACAAGAGCGATGAGAGTCATAGACAAGGTTCACGGCGTAAGTGTATGCCCGCCATGTACATTCATTTCTTTTTGAACATGTGACATTTTGTAAACAAAGCGTTGAGCGAAAAACTGATGTTTGTTTATCATTTGTAAAAGCATGATGTACCTTAATGTAAACAATGTGTTTGTATAAATGTAAATATTTGTGGGCCTGTTTGAAAATGCTTTGTGAATGAAACCTAAAATGAAAGACATAAATAAATGTTTTGATAAGATAAATAAAAACTGGTCAGTAAGCAGGCTCTGTTGGATCCGCCATTCAAAATTAATTAGAGGATTAAATTCAACATTTTGAAAGAAAATTTAAATAAAATGGTAAATACAAAAGATTAAACAAGATCCCACAGTTGGGATTCGGACTGCCATTCGGTCGGATAGGGCCGCGAAAGTCAGCTACCTATCTTCAGTCACCAACATTTATGATCTATCCCACTGATTATTTACCTCATCAAGTTTAAAAAATATCGGTAAACACTAAATCTGCCATTGGACCACAACCATGAATTACAACATCAATTACAAATCACAACATGAAACTCCAAATTCCACCACAAAAAAAATCAAAAATAGAAAACACCATACCACAAACCACAAACAAAGAACTACTTCAAAAAGAATCATATACGACTCGATAAGAATAAGCACGGTGTTACAACATAAACCAATGTTGATGAAGAATCGAGCAAACGTGACATGGTACAACGGGCAGTGAGAAGAAAGAAAATAGGAAGAAAACCCTAATGAGGTGGTTATAAAGGCCAATTGCTATTGTCCATGACAGTGGCATTGTGCCCATTTTCAATAACAGTCTTATTGTTATCAGTCGGTGGCTTTTGGCAGTTTATAATTCAAATGCTCTTTGTGATGGACATTAGTCACCGTCATTATTTTAACTTCGAAACTAATTTAATAATTTTTTTTTTCAAACACATTATTTTCGTCTAAAACTCCTTTTTTGTTACTTTTATTTTTCACATTAATTAATAATTGATTTCTCTGAATATGAAATGAACACAAAGGGGAAAATTAATTAATTATGTCCTTATTATAAAGAATCAAGAAAGGAAGAGAGAAACTGAGATAATAAAGAGAAAATTCTAAAAGTCATTTTTCTCCTTATCTTTTATTATTAGGGATCCCATATATATAAGGGTCTTCATTAATACAATAATAAGTATATCCATAATGATTTATCGGTAAATGTGTGATCATTTACATTTCTCAATGAATTATTTATAACACTCTCTTAAATAGCCAATCCCAGCTAGATAGTTATTAAAAACCTTATGATAAAACCAATGGGATAAAAACACGGGCGAAGAAAAATAGTGCAATATACTAACATCTTTAACAATTCTCCCCCCGATAGTGACGTAATACTTACGTTTGAGAGATCTTTACTGGCGCATCTGTCCCGGTATACCAAGTTTCTTGAATATTTAACAGTCGGTAGGAGCTTTTGTAAATAAATATGTTAGATTATCACTAGACCTTATATGTTGTACGGTGATTTCCCCATTGTTGATTCCTTGGTATAGAAAGATTTTGGTGAAATGTAGTTCGATCACCTTTAATATCCTCATGACTTGCGTATTGCTTCAACATTATTTTCCATATAATACGTTTGATTTTGTTCTTGATAGAAGATAATCTGCATGATTTTACGATGTGTTGTATCATGGGTCTTGACAAACACATTCTCGACTAACTTCATGCATGACAAGTATTTCTGAATGGTTGGAGGAGGTGGCCCTGTTTATTTCACCGTAGCCTCAAAGATATAGCGGTATTTCATGAGTAAATATATATATCCACATTTGTGATCGAGCTTTGTGAGGTGAAAGATGATACGCATCTACATAACCACAGAATTGTGGTTCCAATGTTTGGAATAAAATAATCTCATGTCATGTCCATGGAGATATCTTAATACATGTTAATTCTACATTTATGAATTGCCCTTTTAAGTTGGAGCTCAGGTGTATCTGCTAGTAAATTAGTGAAAAGCAATATGCGATCAGTATAATTTACAAGATACATTTAGTACTGAAATTACCTTTGAGATATAATATCTTTGGGACCAGCGATTACCTCTTTCTTTTCTTCTTTAGGCGAAACGGATCTTTGGTAGAAAGCTGAGCAACCTAACAATGGCAGGTAGAACTAAGGGGGTGTGATTTATCCATATGAAAGCAATTCAGGACTTTTTCTGTATATATGATTGATCTAGATATATGATTGAGCCAAGTTCTAACTCAAATTATTTATTTAACAAAAAAATATCCCAACAAAGTAAGTATTGATTTATTAAAAATTATGAAACAAACATGATCCTTGTGAATTTAACTCTTCTCGTATATTTCCTTAATGAATAATTTATCTTTGATATAAATACCCTTATTATTTAAGGTGTTTTCATCAATGTTTTAAAACAAATATTTAATTTTTTAGAAAATAAAAGGATATTTACATCAATTATTTTCATCAAAAATGATATTCTGAAAGAAATAATAGAGGATTAAATGATCAAAATTGGCTTCCCAGAAACCACTTTAACCAAAAACATAAATTCAAAACTTCATTACTATTTTTTAACATCTTTTTGAACTTATTTGGTAGAAATATTTGGTTAAAAGCGTCAAATAACCCTATGAATCTAACATTTCTCATTATTGGTAAAAAAAACATTTCTCACGTTTTTTTTTAAATAACTTATTTTTGACAAAAGTATTATTCTCCGTTTAATGTATTTACATTGTCTCTTATATGAAAGGGTTATTTTTTGCAATAAAACAAAAAGAACAATTTTTTTTTTGGGTAAAAATGAGACCACAAATTGATAGAAGGTCAAACTCCAAAATTGGGTTTCCAAAAAGTCTTTTTGATCAGATCACCCTATTTGGTATATATTTTTAGGCAAATTAGGTATAGTCTCATTCTTATATTTTCATGCCTAACTTAATCAATTCGGATACCTTTTTTGTAAAACAATGTCCAACTTGTATGTTATTTAATTATAAATAAACTATTTTATTAAGATTTTCCAATATATATGTATAACAATCACAGTACTTCCACACATTAAAGTGGTAGTTGTTCATCAAAATTAACATGACTTTTAGTTTAAGGGATCGCCGGTTAATTTAAGATGGGTTAATTGATGTTAATTGATTTGAGACCTTTTAGAATGGGTGAAGACTACGTGTCAAACAAGCCCTATGAAGTTAGTTAGGATATCGTGGCGGCCCAAACATCTACAATTTCCAAAAAAAAATAATAACACAACTTACCTATTCACATCACAAATTCTCCTTGAACGATTATGTAGTATTCATACAACTGATGATGCTCACATGGAAAGAGTCCATTAAAAGACAACCTGATTAGGGTAACTGCATTCGATACAAAAAAAATTCAAAAGAACAAATTTCCAAGGTTTTCTTGAGAAGAAAAATATGAACAGTATATAGCTTGCGTGCACTTACACATACACTCTCAATATAGAATACAAATCAGAAAATGAATTACAGAACAGATACAAATGAATTACAGAACAGGCTTGAAATCAATACCTCAAACAATCCAAATGCCATGGAGAAGATATCATCATCATAATCCGAATGCAATCAGTAGCAGTCCGGCGGCATAGTGCCACAAGAGAGGAGCTCGTGACCAATCATTAGCGCCGCTGCATTCATCATTGGCGCCACTGAAGCACCCAGGTTTTGTTATCTTCGCGACGCCTCCTTCTAAAACGAAGCTGCTATTCTTCTTCCCATCGCTGAACAGCACACACCAGAAGTATGGAGCTCCGCCATCAGAGGCACTCACAGCTGCCCCTACTTCTGTGTGGTTCTTATTGTAGATAATTTCCAGGCTCTTACTGTTTTTCATCAGAATTTCTGAGAATGCTTCTGCTGGGCTGACGTATTTGGACTGGCAGCCGAGTAGACGGCCAGTGATTTGGGCGAGGGTCGAAACCTGAACGCCACAGTTGGGAGCGAATGTTTCAGCATATTCAGAATCTGCGGGCTTCTTGGCGTCTTTGCCCCCCACATCGCCACAACTGCCTTCGTATGCTTTTATGTACTGTAGAGCAATGCAAGCCAGGCCTGGATTGGCGTAAAGGGATGATTCCTTGTGGGCAGTCCTGTTATCGTTTAGCGCGGCAACCAGCTGGTCGGCAGGATTATCAGTTACTCTTTCTGTGATTTTATTCACAAGGAAGGCATTGTTAAACGGGAACATAACTCTACCAAAGAACCGAGTTTACAAATGAAAAGTTTGTATGGATGCATCATAACTTCAACAAATAAGAAATTTTGAGAGTGTAGGAGAGATTGAAACAACAAATATGAGGACCTTTTGCCCAATGTAACTTGATTAAACACATACACACACATAAACAGAGAGATCAGGCAATTAAAAGCTAGAGTTCCAAAATAATTTTCAGGAATTCATATTTCTATTTATGTATAAAAGCTAAAGCTTATTTCCAGGAAAGATGCAAGGATGCTATAAGCTGAAGAAAGGATACAAGGAAGAGTTCCAATGGACTGGCTTGTAGATTAGACCCCAGAGGGCTCCTACTTCTTACTCATAGGAAGTCATGGTCATGATGATGGGCACAAGCATGAAGCTTCAACTCAAATAGAAAAAGTTGATAAGCTAACTTATCAGTAAGTACAGGATCCTAAATGCCAATGACATTAACAATAAGAAATTAATAATCCAGTTCAATAAACATACAGTTATATATATTTAACTTATGCTCAAAATTATTTATTTGGTCGTATGCCTAGGGAATGCTGTTGTTAATTGAGGAAGTTCCTAATGAAATCAAAGGTGGCGTTTATTTTTTGGCTTTTTTCTGAAAGATAAATAGCTTTCAACATTCAGCCTGTTTGTTTTAATTTTTTCATGATTTATTGCTGAAATTTCTAAAAAAAATTCTGAATAGAAAACACCAAAATATTTGGCTTTTCCTATTCAAAAAAAGTCATATTCCAAACACAGGAAACACTACCTTTGCCCAACAAGGAGAAGAGCTAGGAGCACTCACTACTCAATGTTAGAAAACAAACAACTTAATACTTAATACTATTAAGTACTATTTAGCATTAAGCTGAAAAAAAGTTATATTTAGCATTAAGTGAAAAAAACAAACGCCACCTAAAGAGTTCACTGCTTAGTTGTTGTGAAGAGAGTATGCGATTTCTTACCAAACCAGTAGCCAAATCTTATTTGTCTTGCAAAATTCTGATGCCTTATCAGTAGTAGAACAATTTAGTCTCAATACTAATGATAAATATCAATGACGGTGACATCTAGAAAGCTCATTATACATAATGATTGAGTAGACAGTATGTGCCTTCTTATTAGTAATAAGTTCATTACCTTCCAATACATTTTGTATGGAAAAGAAATTTAATCACGACAAAAGCTTCCTTTACGAGAACTTATACCCTCACATCCTTTTCGCAAACCCTATTAGTTAAGGCTTTACATTCTCTGAACCAAAAATTAGAATATGCTCTAAATTACGAGACCTTACCCATAAAAAAAACATCATTTAAAAGGGCTTGTCCACGAGTCTATACAATATCTCTTCACATTGGAGATGATGAAAAGCTCTCATAATGTAGCAACTCTTACATAAAATCAGGGCACAACTCTCCTTTACATAATTCTACTCTGATGACAACAGAAAGCTAACCATTACCTTCTTGAATGCAAACAAATGCATATGCACACTAAAAGAGGTTTCTGCATTGTGGGGTGAGTTTTGATATATAGATATATATTCTATAGATGATGATTGTATTCATACAAATTAAATTTGAACCAAATCTTGATTGTGCATCCCCACAAATACATATGTCAAGCAAAGACCCAAGTTCAGGGTTCCTGATGTCCAAACCTCAGCTTTTGCAATTCTGAAGCTCAATCTGACCAATTGTCATGCAAATAAAACCGGAACCAGAACATCCTGACCCAAACTCATTCATCTTTTACCAAAATCAGACACTGATCTTGATCTATGACAGCTCAAAATTGCCATAACAAGTCTGCTTTAGACATTCTTTACAAAATTTGATAAATTTGCAATGATTGGGTTATAGGCAACAGTTGCTTGGATGGAGATGGTTTAAACTATGGAATCCTTGTTCATCTCTAGCCTTATAGCATTCTGCCAGGCCAATCATCCCATACTACTTAATTCTGAACCTGCTACTCTACCCCTGGTGTGAAACAATGTGATTTGCAAATGTCCTCAGTTGAAAAAAAGAACTGAAAGGACAACAGGAAGGGCCCTCTCTCTATATTTATAGATTAAAAATATTATTTTCCATGACCACAATTGGAAACTGTCTTTTCATCACTTCAGTTCTCTTATTATCTTCATTTGGGTACTTTTTTCTTTCATATTTTTGCATGTTCAACAAAACATATGTTGCCCATCAATGTGCATGTGTCCCTATTAGGTGTTCATGCATTGGACTCATGTCTGATAGCATGGTAATGTAATATGAGATTGAGATACGCGTCCATTCACTGTCATAAAAGTTGTTTCATAAGTTCAGCTCTCTCTGTTTCTATTCTAGTTTTTTTAGTGAAGGCATTTTTTTTGGAAGTTTTTATGAGAATCATCTATTACGTGTTCTTTCATGAACCACTACAAGTGAGTTTTTCAACTTCTCAAAAGTAATTTCTAAATTTTGTGAAACATATTATTTTCTACAAGCATTTTCTATGCCAGTACTGGTTTCAAAAAACACCACCAAATGGCCTCCAAATCAGATCCAAAGAGCTTGATCTCACGCTTAAGTCTCAGATGCCTGGGAGTGTCAAAGCAGAGGCTTAATTAATGTGATAAACATTCGCTGATATGTGAAGCAATACGGCCGCGATCTAAAATCACCCATTAAAGAAAATGGCAAACACTACTAAGAAAACCAAAGCTTCCAAGATTTCTAGCTCGGAAAAGAAATTCCATAGAGCATACTGGCCAGAATAAATGATCACTAGAAACACAGAACAAACACAACTGATCTTGAAAAGAACACCACATGTCATTTTATCTATCGGTGAATCACTCCTGCATCGCTCCTTATGTGACCTCACATACCACACCAAATCCATAAACAAAATCACATACACCACAAAAGCAAGCAACTCTAATTCCAACATGCACCTTGAATCCAAGAAGAAAAAAAAACATTCAAAACAAGGAAGATCTTGCTGAAGTTTCGAGGATCTAGCAAACATTTTAATCAAAACCTTCTCAAATGCAGAGACGCAGTCTACGAAATCCAACAATGCAACACCTCCACATCATCAGTACATAGACAAACGGTAACAACATTTGAACTAAATTGCAGGAAACATTCAGATTCAAAGATATTTCCGTCAGATCAAGGCATGGATTCCAAATCTGGAAAGAACCTGATTTTTAACCTTCTTTATAGTGGATTCTTTTTAAATAATTACATTTTGTTAAAGAACAATGAAGAAATGGAAGAAGAAACTTACTGTGAATATCAGCAGAAGCAGAGAAGAAGAGGAGAGAGAGCGAGAGAATCCATAGACTCGTCGCCATTGTGACGAAGCTTTCTGAAGAAGAAAGGAGAGATGAGGAGCTGATGAAACAAAGAAGGAAAGAACTGTCGGTTTTAGTAAAGAGTCTACTTCGTTGGACACTTCATAAAAATGGGTTACGATCTCGTATATAATTACGGAAAATGCCATTAATTGGTTTTTCACGATTTACAGATTTAGAACCCTTGTCTTAATTTCGGTTAAGAATTAACATTAAGATAATTTTCGTTTTTTATTTGACTTCCTGAAAATAATATTTTGACCTATTTGGATCATGTTTTTTAGAACAGTTTTTTATAATACGGGTTTATTTTATTCTTGTTTTTTAAAACTGTTTTCAGAAAAACAAGTTTAGTTTTCTGTTTTTTTTTTTTAAAAAAGCATAAAATTTAAAACCATAGATAAAAGTTTTTAAAGAACATATTTTTGGTAATCTTTGTATTTTCAAAAATATGAACCAAATAAACCCTTAATTCCGAGCTTTTAAAAAAAAAAAAAACAAAGACAACATAAAAAACATCAGATAATAAAAAATTGTGTTTTTTGTATTTTCAAAAATTGTTATTAAGAATAGTTTCCAAAAATATGAATCAAAAGGCTCCCACTATTTTAGTGTTTTCTTAAAATTGTTATTGTTATATGAATTTAATGTTTTTTATGTTATCGTTGTTTTTCAAAATAAAAAACAGTTTCAATAAAACATTTAAAATTTATATTTTGTGGAGCAAATAGTTGGTCAAATTAATTCATGGGAGAACTAACAACCAGGGAACAAAATTTTAGGAAACATCGGTGGAGATCGACATGATATCCTCCATTTATAATCGATGAGAGGAAATTTTGCAAAAATATAATATTGGATATTTCGGCGATTTTTATGGTTGAAGCTTTAAAATTCTTTTAATTTGTGGATCTCTTGATTCAAACCCTGGCCAAAAATAAGGAATGTATTATCAGTCTAGACAGGTTAGCAAGCTTTGTTATTATATTTAATTTAGTAATTTTAAATTTAATTTAATAATATTAAAAAAATCTAATATGTGTATTTTACTTATTTTTATCATTTGTTTTAAAAATTTTTAAGTATTTTCATAAATTTTATATAATTTCAATATTTCGTAAAATCAATCCACCGATATTTATTGATATTTTCAATATATTCGTAAAATCAAATTATCGATGTTAACATTAAAGATATTTCGATCTTGCTAACAGCTAAGAGAAGTCTTCAGGGCTAAATTTGTAATTTGATTTTTCCTCATTTTTTTTATTTTTTCTATTAAAAAATGGATAAGACTCTCTTCGGCGAGGGAGGGGAGAGAGAAACAGTTGTGATGATTTGTCGACCATGGCCGTCACCACGCCCACCCCTGCGCAACTTAGCAGAAGCCCGTTCAATTCAGCTTCCTCTCGTCCTCTCTTCCCAAATTCGAACTCGTCGAGGAAGAAGAAGAACTCCACACTGGTGAGGTGCGCATTGTCCCCCCAGGAATGGCGGGAAAGCAGGCGATTGCTCTCCATCTCTCCGCTTTCCCACTGCATCACTTTCCCTAAACGTACGCACCCCTTCTTTGCTCAGAATTTGTATTAACTACGGTAGACCGCCGCCGCAGTTCGGTGTTTTCCGGCCATGTAAGGCCGCGTTTGGACGTGCCTTAGAAAATGAAATCATTCCATTAGCCCAACTTCCCCCAAATTGGAAATTTCATAGACCCAAAGGCGCATTAACTAAATACCAAACCAGTTTTTAGTTTGGTATCTGTAATCTCCATTATTGAACTTGATTTTGAGGACTTTAAATCATTTATTTCTTTGTGCAGATGCTTTTGCTGGCAATATTTTCGACAAATATGTGAAAAGGTAGAGAATATATATATACAAAATCTTCAATTCTCTTTTTAGAACTGTTTTCTCCTCCAACTCTGGCAATAAACATGGAAATTTGGATTATTTTTCTTTTTCAATTTTTGTTGGTATTTATAGTTTGTGTAGCCATCTTGATATGAATTGCAGCATATTTTCCCTTGCGAGAACTAAGTCATGGGGCTCCAATTTCAATTTATTTTAAAATTTGTAAACAAGAGACCTAAAACCAAGCTCAAATAAGGTAAACATTGGGTACTGTCGGGTACTATAGTTGCGGCTCTTGGAGAGTTGTAAGCCTCTTACCATGTGTGAGTACTACCTTAGTGAACTGAGTACTACCTATAGAGAGCTATAAGCCTCTTTAGTCAGAAGCTGAAGTTGAAGCAGAATAATGATCTGAGAAGGAGTTTTCATCTGAAGCCAACTCATGGTTGCTTCATAGTTAATATTTTGGAAATCACAATCATTGTAATTGAAATCACCAAATCATAGCCAATGACGGCTGGCTCGATGATTAAGATTGAATTTAACTCATGGTTGCTTCATAGTTTAATGTTTTTAAAATCCACAATCATTATAATTAAATCACGAATCATAATAATGACGTGGCTCAATGATTTAAAGATGGAGAACATGGAGCAAAAGCAGGTGCAGAACCCACATGCTAACTCCCTAGCACCCTTGCTGTGGAGTGAATAGATATAAAAAAAAAAAAAAAAAACCAAATCATAGTTGTTATATGGCTTAGCTGTCTAAACAAACTCTTAGAGGTATATATATATATATATATATATTATCTTGACCAGTTAAGCTATTGGCTCATTTCCTCATTGTTGTCTAAAATGGACGATATCTACATAGTTAGGACAAGATCATTGTAACATATGATATAGAGATGATCATATGAGACAGTTAGTTCAGTCTCATAAAAGGTGTTTGTTTGTTTGGTCTTACAATCTCATAAATCACTGATAATTGTAATATACTTACATGAAATAGGATGAGATTCTGGTATTATTGTTGATGTCACCGATCAAAGGCCAATTGGGTTAAATTTTTCTGAGGAACTTATGAATTATGATTATTTAGTTTGTCATTTATTCTCTCTTAACAATATATCAACAGGAAGAAGCTCGATCCTCTGGACGCGTATGTGCCTGCTATTATATTGACTCAATTCCAGATAAAGGACTTGGGTAATCAATCTCTCCTTCTGCTTCATCATTTCCTTTCTCATGAAATTCCCGATATGTGAAATATTGCTGAATTTTCTCAATTGGAATGTTTTCTTTTCATTATTCATTTTTGTCACCAACTATCATTTTCTTGTATGACTGGTAACTCTTGTAATGTACCGATCACAATTTGGATACTTGCTTAGCTAAAACTGTTAGTTACATCTTAATATCTTATCAGCTCCTTAGATTTCAGTTCATAGATGATATCGTTGATATCTTATCAGCTAAAACTGTCAGTTAATATTAATATCTTAATATTAATAGTTGATATCGTTTCTGTAAATGAACTTTGGATTTGGCTCTTTGAAAGCAAATTTGCTTGTATTCATGGAAAAGTAATTTATGTTTCTATTTCCTGTAGTGAAAACTCTGGAAGTCGATCAGCCCCAATATGCAGCCTGTAGGTCGTTTCTTCGCTATGGCCCTGCAGCATCTCTTCGTGTCAATATCCGAGCTGTGAGTTCTGTTTACTACTATTAATGTCATGGTTGTTAGTCATTAGAGTCGTCTTCATTGGCATGATATTCACATCACTTTGTTCTTCAGGTTCATTCATTATGTTATGTTTAGCTTTAACATGAAAAAACACATAATTCATGACGTTTAAACTTTTTTTTTTTCTGAGTTCTGTTAATTGGCTTGGAAGTGAAGGTGGCTCAATATGCATCGGACAGTGGCAATGGAGAAACTGCTTTCAGTGATGTCGATCAATGTCTCAGGTACTTGGTAAAAATATTTTCCCCAATCTTCTTTAGGTAAAGATATCCTTCATTTTTCCTAGGAAACCACGAAGATGATTGAATGCGAATATTGGATATAGCCCGCACTAAGGGTTTGTTTGGTTTCAGGTTTTTGTTTTGAAAAACAAGAAGAACAAATAAAACATGAATAACATGTTGGGTTCCTACACAGAAAATAGTAAATTCGAAGAAGAAGAAGAAGATTAACAGTTTACATAAATAGGAACCAAACATACCCTAAAGTTACCATGATTGAATGAGATTATCGGATAGTCCCACACTAAGGGTTTGTCTGGTTTCAGTTTTTTGTTTTGAAAAACGAGGAAAACAATGAAAACACGAAGAACATGTTTAGTTCCTACACAAAAAACACTAAATTAAAAAAACAATAACAGTTTTCATAAAAATGAACCAAACAAAACCCTGAAGTTCTTCCCTGTCGCTAGTTCAAAATCATTTCTCTCCGGCTTCTAAGACCAGTGACGACTCAACTTTTGAAGAGCGTTGGAGGAACTCGACTCCTTGCTTCTGCAAGCGTCAAGAAGCGATCCAGGAGCCTCAGTTGTTTCAACAATGAAGGCAAAGATCGGTGTGGCCCTTGATGCATTGGACAGGTAAAAGCTTTCAACATATCTTCTTCTTCTTCCTCAAGCATATATATTATTGGAGAAACTTAATTTTACCTTAATCTTATATCTACAACAGCCTCCTCCAAACAGTCCCTTCTGAGATTCTAGACAAAGGGAAGGCCATAGCTGATGCCTATAGGACGATCCCAGAAGACGACGATTCTGGCCCTGAAAACTTGGACCCAGAAATGAAACAGTTGGAATCAGTATTATGAACTCAGGAATTATTCTCCTCCTTTTTTCTGACGAGGAAAACAGAGGATTGTAATATGATGATCAACTGTGACTACTGTGAGTAAAGATGTCTTCTGAATGGATTTGCTTTCCTGTACTGTACAGCGCTTTTATCTTCTGTAATCCAATCCCACCATATTGAATATGAGCTATGTTTGGTTTCCGGAACATTTGAGAGAAAGAAAATAGAAAAACAAACAAATATTAAAGGAAATTAAAAATATAGTTAAATCTCATATGACTGTTTTAGTTGCTACTACTTCACATTTATTTTATTCATTTCAATTCATTAATATGAAGATTCAATAACTTAAGAATATATAAATTTCTAACTAATTTTATTTATATTTAATTTTCTTTTACATTTTTATCATACAATCAAATATTAAAAAAAAAATCATTTTCCTTTAAGTTAGAAGATTAAAAAAAATAAAAATAAAACTTTTGCTGAAATCGCATCTTTTTTTCTTTATGGGGACGATACAAAACCCATTCAATCAAAGAAGATATTGAATTATTAGTCAATATATTGAAGAACCGTAATCGAAGATATTTAAGTCGATATATTGCTCCAGGTTGTATTTGCCTACGATTTATTATGAATATTTAAATGCCATATGGTTTAGTAATTTGTATTTAGATTATCGATCTATTCTGAGGTTGAATCAGTAATGGTATTTTTCTTCCAAAAAAAAGTTAAGTTCCATAGAAAAACATAATACAATGGGCTTATATCATATGCTTTCAAATTGAAACCTCTATTTTCCAGAGCAAAAGGTCACCCTATTTCTGGTGTACACAATATTATTATTATCAATCTCCACATGATAAAAGACAAGAACTTGGAAAGGAAGATCAAGAGAACAAATAGTATGGCAGGCACAACTAAAGCCAATGACAGTTTGGAGGGATTATTTACCAAAAAAAAAAATTGAACATGTAAGAGGAAACAAACAATATTCATTAATATAGAAAGTAAAATCTGGTTTTATTGTGTTGTTTACATTGTATGATAGCAGAGCAGACTGCAGAGAGCAACATGAAATACCTACTACATAATAAAGCAAAAATACCAACAACAAAACAGATATTTTCCATTTACAATATAAATGGGAAGCACATACATAATTTATCATAATCATAGCTACCGGCCATCAATCTGCAAATGATCAACAAGATGGAAAAGGGCACAAAATTCTTTACTATAATCATATGCGGTTCTCTCGTTCTCGTTCACGTTCACAGGCTGCTGAAGATGCGCTTCAAACTGGGGCACACTTCCCGGAACCTTTTCATGCTTGCATTCGATAACTATCAAAAATAGAACGAGGGATTATTTATTTTATCAGAGTTGCAAATTATGATGCATATATGATGACTAAGGCTTCACTTGGAACCTAGAAAATACTAAGGAAAGGAAAATAATTTCTCATGTTTGGTTTCAAAAGGAATACATTTTTTAAAACCTTTTGGTTCCAAACGGAGCCTAAAGAAAAGCAGTAGGTATTTCGACAGCAACCATCTAAGAATTGTTGAATTTGGTTTCAGTAACAAATCGAAATCAATTTCGCAGGGTGGGAAACACTGACCTTCGGGCAAAAGCGGATATCAAGGGTCTCCAGCATGTTGCACTGTGTTAGGGCAGCTTCTACAGCTTCTGCCGTGATGTTGCAAGACTGGAAAATTTTTGAAACGGTGAAAAAATCTAAATTTCATATCAAATTAGAAAACTACATTAAATCAAATAACAGAGATACAGAAATGGTTGGCAGATGAAATATTAATATAACAATGTGCAGCTGAGTGTCTATATATATATATATTTATCAATTACTAGCTGGGTAGGAATCAAAGCATCAAAACAAAACCGGGACATGTCTCTTAGCAGAACTCCCAAAATCTATCCCAAAAGAAATAATTTCCACAGAGAATATGAAAACATCGCGTGTTCATGATAAAAAGTTCCATCTGAATGTGCAGCTGAGTATATATATATATATATTTATCGATTACTAGCTGGGTAGGAACCGAAGCATCAAAACAAAAAGCAGGACATGTCTCTTAGCGGAACTGCCAAAATAAATAATTTCCAGAGAATATGAAACCAAAGCGTGTGTGCATGATAAAAAGTTCCATCCAAAGGTCACAATTAAGTACTAGTGACTAATGAGTACACCATGGGTAGTACAATCCAACCTTCATCACGGTTTTCTGTTTAGGTGGGAGAGTAAAAATGTATGTTATGTAGCCACTACAGTTGCCCATCAATAAAACAAAGTCTTATCTTACGATTTAAATGAGTTACTTCTCGAATTCATAGTTTTAAAAGGAGCAAATCGCAAAGGCCTCTTGGAGCCTTGAGGCGGAGGGCGTGGGCTTTTTTTTGTGAAGTGAAATGTGAGTTTAGATGCACAAAAATTTTATAAAATATGATTCAAAGTATGGTTATATTAATAAAAAATTAAAGATTCCTAATATTTAAAGAAAATTTCAATGAAAAAAAGTAGTGAAATTATATAGATTTCAATATATAATTAGAAGTTTAAAAAATAAAAGTATTTTTAAAAAGAAGGTATAATCTTGAGCCTAGGTGCTTCTTTTAAAAAGAAGGTATTTCAATATATAGATGCATGTCTTGGAAGGCGAGGCATATTATAACTATGGAGTGGTTGTGCCTTGAGCCTAGGTGCTTCTTTTAAAACTATGTTCTTGGTTGTGCCTTATGGAAGGAAATCAGAAAAAAATGGCTCGTTTTTTCCCAGAATGCGGTCTTTGTTCTTGGGGATGGAAGGAGGATTAACTTCTGGAGCGATGTTTGGTGCGGAGTGGAGGCTTTGTGCAATTGTTTCCCCAATCTTTTCAATATAGCTACAAATAAAGAGGCTAAGGTTGCGGATATTTGGGACAACAGAGAGGGGGATGGGCGTTGGTCCCCTACTTTCCTAAGATCTCTTAACGGCGGGAATATAGAGATGACAAAGATTCCTTCAAACTCTTCATGATCCTGATTCAGGTCACGAGGGCGAGGACAAGGCTATTAATTGAGGAATGACATGGATAAAGGGTTTGATGTCTCCCCTGCCTTTGACTTCCCTCACCGTTTGGTATGGAATCCAGTCGCTCCCCCAAAAATTGGTGTCTTTGCATGTGAAGCTGCCTGGGGAAAAGTCCTCACCTTGGATCAACTAAAACGTCGTGGTATGTCATTCGCAAACATATGTTATATGTGCGAGGAGGAAGAGGAGACCATAGACCATTTGTTGATTCATTGTAAACTCGCTAAAATGTTGTGGGATCTTTTCTTGTCAATTGTTGGGATTAGTTGGGTCTTCCCGCATTCGGTCCTTCACACTCTTCTACCTTGGCAAGGAGCTGTCGTGGGTAAAAAGCGTAAAAAAATATGGTTGGCAGCCCCGTTGTGCCTGTTCTGGAATCTCTAGCGCGCTAGAAATAGGTTGGTGTTTGAGAACGAGGTCTCCTCCGCCCAAAGAATTAAAGCTAATTTTGTAACCAATTTGTGGTCTTGGGCTAATCTGTATAGTGTTGATAATACACACTCGGTTATAGATTTTTTTACATGGTTGGGGAGTAGGTAGCTTTTGGGTGGGTTTTCTGTTTTCATTGCTGTAAGTGCTCAAGTGCCCTTTTGTACACGACCCGTGTACTCCAGGGTTCTTCTGTTTTCAATCCCTTGATTTGGTTTTATTTATAAATTTGCTTTTTATCGATAAAAAAAAAAAAATGTTCTCGATAGTGTCTAAAGATATCTAGGAGACGAAAGTATACCTGAAGAAAGAGGCTGGTTAACTTTGGACACTCCAGCTTTAAAATTTCCAAGGAGGAGCAATTGCTGAAAACACCATGCATATAAAGGGGACTTTCAGCACGAAGAAAAAGTTAACAACAAATAGGCATAACCAACTTGAGAAAAAGGAGCACATTACCTCAAATTAAGAAAGCAAAGATTGGAACAAACAACATCAACTTCCTTCAAATTTGCAGAAAGGGAGAGGTTTAATGATGACAGATGGAAACAGCGTGCCATTGGTGGAATGAGCACTTTCTTAATATTCTGACATCCGACACAGTTAAGATTCTGCAGTAAGCGATTAGGCTGCTCAATTAGCTCATCGTGGTCATCCCCATGAGTAGACAAGCTAGATGTGTTGTTATAAATGCTTGGCAACTCAGCAACAGAACCACTGCCGAAACCCCAATTCAGATCGTGCATATTTAGGCAGCCATTCAAGCTCACATGAGTGAGATGTGTACAACAAGCAAGAAGCTCCTCGATAGCCGACTGACAGAGGGTCCCATATGATAAGTCCAACTCGCATAGAGCTGGGAGAGCACCTTCTTTATAAAGAGCTTCCAGCGACGAGTCAGTGAGATACTTGCATGCTTGTAATTTCAGTACCTTAAAGATGCAAAAGAAGATCAATATAACAAGTCCATGGGCAAGAGATGGGGCCACCAAAAGTTCTATTTCTCTCAAGAAAAGAAATTCACCCATCGAACAGTTATTCATGTGAATGCAGCTAGGCTACCCAACACAATTAACATTCCTCAACCACCCCACAATATCATGATTTAAGCCAGTAACAATCATAGCCAATGCAAAATCTAGAAACTCTGATTATCAGTGGACTTGCATCATGAAGTGTAAAAACATAATTAATAATTTAATTATCAGGTCCTTGCTGCAATCTTAACCTAACCAAAAAAATAATAGAGATCAAGAACAAGATATCCAAAGCACAATTGTAAGACTCTAAAACATGCTTTGCAGTGCATAAAAATAACTTCAAATAAATTACCCCATAGAATATGACAGAATACACAAATTAGGGATACAAAAATAACCTTTAGCTGCAAGCAGGATTGAAAAACTGGCTGCAAATTCATCAAGAAAGTGTATGATAGATCAAGCAAGGTCAAATGAGGCAACAAGCGCAAAGAGGAGAGTCCTTCATAACCCACAGATGGGCATGACATCAGTATCAACGACTCAATTAAAGGGCATGAAGCAGCTGTAGCAGACAAGCAGTCATCCTTCAGTTGACTGCATGAATATAACAAAGGCGTCAGCTTTAGAAACATTGAGAACATAATAATAGATAGGTTAGGCAACATGACCTGCAAAAGGAAGCATCAAGAGATGTCAACTTAGGACAGTTAATGGATGCCTCAGATAGTACGCCACATCCTTTCAACTCAAGTTGGACCATGGATGGTGCTTCAATGCGGAGTGCACTCAATTTGGGACAAATCCCCAAGTTCAGTGACCGTAGCCCAACCTACAACAAAAACAAAATTCAGGAACACAAGCAGAAATCACATTGATGATACATTGACTAGTTGCTTCAACATATATTTTGGTGAAAAAAATATATAATGGAATATGGTAACACCACAAGGCATACATATGCAACTAAAATCTCTACTAGGAGAGGTCAACAGAATGGGACTAGAAAGTTTGGCAGCAAAACCATAAATATTAAGGATAGGATTTAGAGTGGGTTTGAAACTTGAGAGTGGCCAGACTCCGTGGTGGCTCTTACAAGTGACAGATATCCTCACCAACATAAGCTGCACTGCAGCGTGACATCTGTTTGAAGGGCACCTTTCAATTCTGTGATGCAGGACTAGTGGACTACTGTTACCCCCTCGGATGCCTAAGCTCGTTGGTTGGATGCAAGGGCCTCATAGGTATGCCTTAGACCTATGAGGGCACCTAATAAAAATAAGGCAAACCATGGTGGTGCATGGTAGGTACCGGTGGACAACGGCAGGTGCATGGTAGATACGGTGAGACCCGGCCCGGCGGTGCATGGTAGCATATGGTGAGACATGCACCCACTTGACAAGAAAATGAGGTGTGAGTTTAGTTTGAAAAATGAGGAGCCAGATTTCAAATTCAAACATCATATGTAAGGAGCAAATTTTTGAAATATGGAGGCAGATTCAAATTCAAATGGTGGGAAGCTAAACATATTGGAAGGTCACCTATGTTGGCAATGGAGCACAAAGTCTATAAAGGATTGGTCTCTAACTTAGAGGGTTGAAAGTGCCACATTCTTTTGTATTTTTGTAATCCCTTGTATTGTGAGAAGTGCACTGCACTTGACAGTTTTGTGAATACAAGTTGGGATCATTTCCTGTAATTTTCTAAGTGTCTCTAATACTTTGCTTTTGAGAGACATTGAGAGGAAGGGTTGGCTAAACGAGTTAGCACCGCACATCCAGCAGGAGAAAATTTCACTGTGATAATCAGGGGTGTGACAAGTACCATGTCATCAATCTTTCCTTCTCTCAATGAGACTCCCATTCCAAACACTAAACTAAAATCCCATCACCAAGTAATTGACAAGAAGGCTCAGTCCATCATGAAGGTTGACCGTGTTCATACCAATACCAAATAAAGGAATATTTGAGCATGGAATAAGCAGGTTGGCCCCATGAAAGAGCTTTGGAGTTTTTTCCAAGGGAGGGAATGTTGACTCATTCCTTTTGGAAGACAGGAAGAACTCCTGTTAGGCAACGGGTGAGGGGATGAAGCATTGGTAGAGGAAGGGAGAGACCACTAAACCCCCAACCCTCCCCCCCTTTAGCTAGCAGTGAGTGAATGCTCCTACCTTGCCAATGAGTGAAGGGCATATGAGCAGGTTGATGCAATCAATGATACAATATACATTTCAATCTATGAAATAAAATAGAAAACAATCTTGCATCCACATGAAGTGTTGTTAGAGCTATGTATTAAAATGACAGTTTCTCAAATGAACCATGTTTGACCTCACTGAAGGCATGAAAAAGTTAATAGAATATAACAATCAAGAATTTTGTTGAAATGCTATCGATCAGAAGAGGCAAGCATTCAATCATTCTCACTTACAGGGCAAAAATATGCTCTTTCGAGATGATCACAACCATCTAAATGAACTTGCTCAAGGTAAGGGCATGTGAGGTCAAGAGAAGTAATGGCACGACAACCGACCAATGAAAGACTGACTAAGGAGGTACTGCAGAATCCCACTGCTGTCAAGCACTGCACAAAATCAAAGAAGCAGAGTCAATTGATGGGAAAACCGATGACAAGTACAATAGGAATACCATGAGAAAATGCATGAAATGTATAACAAGAACAGAAGCAATTCAATTGTAGTGGCATGACCCTGGAAACACTTCCCAAAGAAATAATCTTCAAAAATGAACTTTTAAAAGGCTGTAGCCAATGAGCTATAACAGCAACAATAAGATATTTGAGAATGTCATATCACTAATTTGCACTGCAGAAAGGTACCTAGCTTCTAGCCATATATGCACACATAAGTACTTAAACAGTTGTACAAAGTGGAGTTGGATGACAAACCCAAGTGGGGGGAGACATTGAACGGCGATTTTTCTATAAGAACTATGTACAAGGTGGTGGAGGTTGAGCCATCTTTTGCTTTTCCTACGGCAAACATTTAGAGAGTTCGCATTCAGCTAAAGTTATGCTTCTTTACTTGGGAATCTTCTTGAGGGGAAATATTGACTCTTGATCAACTTCAAAGAAAAGGGTTTGCGTTTGCAAATAGATGTTTCTTGTGCCAAGAAGAAGAGGGAACAAGCAAACCATCTTCTTCTCCACTGTGCTGTAACAAGAGTGCAATGGGATTTGCTCTTTTCTCTTTTTGGCGTCTCTTGGGCAAACCCTCTCTTGGTGTGGGATAAAATCTTGGGATGGAGGTTTGTAGGAAGGGATGGAAACTGGTTTGGAAAGCAGGTCCTTTATGCATCTTTTGGATGATTTGGAAGGCTAGGAATGGCGTTGTCTTCAGGGATGAGGTTTTTCGTTTGTAGGAAGGGATGGAAACTGGTTTGGAAAGCAGGTCCTTTATGCATCTTTTGGATGATTTGGAAAGCTAGGAATGGCGTTGTCTTCAGGGATGAGGTTTTGTCTATACAAAAGCTTAAGTTTTCAGTTGTAAATCTCCTTTGGTCAGAGACCGATTTGTTTATAGAGAATGGTCGTTTGCCTGTGTCAATTCATTGACTGGGTGGGGTATTAAATGAGGGAGAGGTTGTTTTGTTTCCTTTTCCCTGGTTTGTGGATGTTTTTTGTAAGGGTGTAAGGTTTCTTTTCTTTGTTCTTCTCCAGCCACTTCCTTCAGCGTCTCTTTTTATTATACTCTTCTTTGACTGATCAAAAAACAAAAAACAGTTGTATCTAGACTATGTGCCACCATCAGCCTGGATAATAGACACCACCACCAGAATAGAAGTGATTAAGCTCATGCGAAGCTACTAAATTCCATCCTACCTCAACTAAATGAGGTTTTGAACATCCAATTCTCTTTTACAGCCATCTACCTGAGATACAGTTAGTTATAAAGTTATATCCAGCCTATGTGCTAGCTTTCAGCTTGGTTAATAGCCACCACCACCAGAATAGAACTAATTAAGCTCAATTCCATCCTACCTTGACTAAATGGGGCTTGGCCATCCCTATTCTCTTTTACAACCATTTACCTGAGATATAGTCCCACTATATCTTGAGTTCTTCAGTTAATGCTATAATGTGCTTTGTTAGAGGTAGTCTAGGTCACTCTCAGCAGTCCCCACCTTCAGGTGTTCGGCCACGTATAAGATGATAACTTAATTTAGGAAATGGAGTTATCACTCCATAACTATTTTACAATCATACAGCACCACCACTGCTGCAGGCACTCCTTGATTTCATCAATCCTGCTCCAACCACGTAAGAAATATCCTCCACATCTTGCTCTTTGCAGATATACTTTTTTTTCTTATTGGAATCCTCTCTATAGATCCTTTTTTTTCTGATAGAGAGAATCTTTCCAATAGATACGCAACACAAATTAATTAAAGAAGACACGCACCAACTTCAAATCAGAACTCAAAAAGAAGACTGAACTATCAACATGATCTAACATGTTGACAATGCAGCGATCAATTTGTACAGAGATGATATAAAACTGTCTAGTTGATCTAAGCAATGATTCTTAAAACGAAAAATAAGAACCAGAATATAGGCCCTCGCTGTGCAGATTACAGATGGCATTACTCCACTGGGAGAAACTAATCTTTAAATATCTGGCAGTAGCATGTCGCTCCACAAACATTTGTTTGCTAAAATGAAACAACCTAATACATTAAAAATGATAAAAAGAACATCTTTCCATAGAATAAAGAAAAAAAACTATAGTGACATGGATGTTAACCTCAGACTTGGCATATCATTAGCAACTACTGAGTGTTTCATGTGAAGACCAAGTAAAGAGAAGATAATTATACTAACAAAACATAAAAAGAATCATGTTGGAACCACCATATTTCTGGTTTCATTAGCTTGTAAAATGGCACATGAAAAGCAGGAGCAAGATTCACAAAATTGTAACTTCAGAAAAATAACACAATTTCATAATTCACATACCTCACAATTATCCAGGACCAATGATTTTAATGTAGGGCAACCACCACCCTCACTAAAAACATCACAAATGGAGTTCGTGAGAGATTCACAATCTGCAAGGTCCACTTCTTGCAAATATTGGCATTGCAGAGCTAATGTAGTTAAACTTGCTTGCTTTTGCAACACTAATTTCTGCATAATCATAAACATATTCACTTCAGAATTACATCTCTCTAAAATTAAAAGAACCAAACACAAGAAGGAACTGAATTATTTTTTTAATGTAATACATACTTGAAGCGAATTTGAAGTGACATCAATTCGGTGGAGTGCAGGACAATTAGACACAGTCATAGATGACAACTTCATACTACGTAACTTTAAATCAACAAACCTGCAGGAATAATAATAACAATGAAATGTTACCATTTATAACAGAGCATAACAGAAATACCCAGGGATGGATTTTTCTTTTAATGGTTAATCATACTTGCGACAATGCACTAGTCTAATATTTTGCAATCGAGGAAGATCCAAGGATACTGAAGTCAATAAGCTGCAATTATCAAGCTCCAAAACCTGCAGCATAATCAGAATTAATAGGACAGATTCAGACAATTCTCTCAGCAATGCCAAAAAAGCTATCTAAGGCGAAATCAAAATTGGGAAAAGAAATTCCTAACCTCCAGCATATAACTATGTGATATTGCAATCATTGAAGCTGAAGTTATTCCCTCACAACTATGAAGCTTAAGAACTGTCAACATTGACAGCCTTACAGACTTCCAAAGGAAAAAAGGCAAAAGAAAATGTCATATAGAGGTATATCCAAATACCTAACTAGATAAAGATGATTCAAACTAGGGAGACAAACCTCAAGTGAGATGTTTGGGCAGTATGATGCATCAAGAATATGAAGATTAGCACAAGTGATGGCTATTTCACGAAGGGTATCATCGCTAACACATGAACAATTTGACATATCCAAAGATTCTAATAGAGGGCATGATATTGCTGCCGAGCGAATTGCAGCATCAGTAAGCTTGTGGCAAGAGCCTATATCAAGGTCTTGCAAAAGAGGGCAATTAAGCACAGCATGTGCCATACTGCTGCGCTTCAGAGACAAGGTCTCAAGCTGGGGACACCTGCTAAAAATCACATTTTATAACAGATTTTGACTGAAAAGGCATGTCCATAATCTGATAGAAAGCCTCAACACCTGTACCTGACAGAGATACGGAGTACACGGCATTTTGTAATTTGAAGATGACGCAATCTATCATGGTATATGGGTATCTCCTGAATGCCATTACCAAGAGTAGCATCATTAACAATCAATCTCTTCAACACATAACAATCAGCCAACGCTTGGAAAAAAGCATCCCCAAGTGTTCCTTTCCCCAAGGTTAATGTCTCCAGATTTCTGAAAGACCAGATATGTCAGCAATAATATATACTTGATCAGAGAAGTTTAAACAGTTAAGAAGCCAGTTACCTTAAAGATGACATTGCTGTCATCACCAGCGAGTGAATCGCAGGAGCACCAAAAATATTCACTTCAGTGGCATTTGGATATCTACGACACATATCCTCAACTGAAAATGAATATAATTCCATGAACAATTTGACACAATTAACTTATCAACGGAAAATGAGTGAATAATGAAGGCATTACCAAAAATAAATGAACAAAATAAAGCTCTCTCTAAGATCCCATGATCATGTCCCAAAGCAATTTTCAAACAATCCCCCGCCCAACTTCAAACTTATAATGTTAAAATATGTCCATTTATTCTATCCCATATACATTCCACATATTCTGGGATTCGTTTCAAACTTTTAGAGGATTTTAGGCATATTTTGTAAAAAAGTTTGTAGTTCAATGAGTGAATTAAATCTAACACGAATAGAAGCATGGGAAGGAAGGAGAGAGGGAGCAAAGCAGCAGGGAGAGAGAGAGGGATTTTTGCCTGAAAACTTCTCTAAGTTATAACTTCAAAGGGAAACTCTCAAAACTTCTTTAAGCTATAACTTCCAAGGATAAAAATAGGACTCACACTGTACTTCAGATATGTTCCGATTCTCAAAATTCAGACACCTCCAGAAGTCTTCATGAGAACTACCAGCTCGCCACTGCTTGCAGACCATAGCAGCTCGACAAAGATTAATATGGTCCAAGAAAGAGAAAACCTGAAAACACAGAACAAAATTGAAAAAGCAGCAGTTGAAGAGTACAAATTAAGTAACATTGGTTGCTTTCATTCCCTTTAAAACATACAGGCCTACGCTTACCATATGCAATAAGTCATCCGTAAGATCCATCCGAACTTCTGAATCTTCCATTTGTGAAGTAGGAAATCCATCTCCTTCGTCATCTCTCCCATCATTAGACTCAAGTGGATTCTCATCATCACCATCATTCAACATCGTGGACAGAGACAGGATCTCGTTGTTAAAAGCAATTGGACTCGGGCTAACAGTGTATTCCCTGTCTGTGGATGAACTAGAATTTCCAGCTTCGGAAGACATTGAAGTTATTGCATAATCGCAACCCCTGCTGCAAAAACAGCTTCAATCATAAGTAGCAACAAACATAAAAAAATGTAGCACAACTTCCATTTTGAAGAACACATGACTTGCAACATGATTCACCTCATAAGTTCCATGATATGTATCACACCTTCTAAATGAAAATGAAATGAAGTTGGCATGAGGTTGCTAGCTCACCTGTCAGCATTATACCAAAGAAACATGCCTGAATCTTGCTTGATCAAGTATGAAACTTTCGAGGGTTTGAGGTTGTTTTGGTATCAGATTGGATTTAATCCTCTTTCTGTATCTCATCATAAGACTAAAGACCAAAAAGGGGAATATCAACTTAGTACTAGAGACCCGAAGCAAGTACTTATTTCAGGTTTTTCGCAAATGTGACAGATAGATTGGAAAACCCACTTTTTTTTGTAGATAGTTGGAGGAACAGACATTGAGCGATGGACACTGACTCATTGGCCTGATACCTAGATGCATATTAACCAACTGTATCATGAGACTAGTAGAGTCTCAGTCCTGATGCCCACCCGGGTTTATGGATTTATGGATTGCTTTCCATCAACTTCAATTATGTTTTCAGGGGACGTATTTCTCATGCTTTGTCAAATAGTGTGCTAAGATAACCTATGTATTATTTTTAACATAGAATTGATGATACCGATGATATAGCCCGCAATTAACTTAACATAAAGCATAATTTGCATAATTTCACTGCAACATACCCTAAAAAAAGTTGAAAGAAAATTATAAAGTAATACAAACTCAAATCATAAAAGTAATCATTTGTTCACTACTAAAGTAAATGGATCAACCAACCAAAACAATAGCAGTAAAATAAAGATTGAAGCAACTGAAACATGATCACTTAAAATGGCTCCATTTCTGTGCAAATTTTAACCATTTTTATTCAATTTCCTTCTATTTATTTCCCAGGAACCAAACATAGGGTTAATTGATTCTCCTACGGAAAACAATTAGGGAACCAAACAAGACACGGATAGAGAAGCAGAAGCCTTACAGAGAATACGACTGAACTTTGGCCCGCTTATGATGCACATCACAAGAGTCGCGATCATCACATTCATCCCTCTCCGAGCCCTCCGGCCTATCACATTTCTCAGGAAAAAACGCATCGCCGTTCTCTCCAATCCCTTGTCCGCTAGTCGACGCAAACTGATCAAAGTGCCCCCAACCCCCCATCCCAGGCAGCCACTGGTCACCGCCGCCGGCCATCTCGTTTTCTTCAAGGTCAATCATCACACCAGTAAGAGAAAACCCTAATTTCTTCCCTTCAGACTCATCGTCGTTCTCATTTCCAAACATCCCCTCCCTCATCGTTCCCTTCTCTTCTACTTCGTCTTCTCCGAACCCAAAGCAGCACCAAATCTTCATGCACCCACCGCAAAGCCCCCACCTTTCCGAATCCTAGCTCCCGATCTCCCCCATCCCCTCCAACCACACGCCAAAACCCTGACTCCACCAAAAACTCAAAAATCCAAACAGAAAATAAACCCAGAAAATCCAAAAATGAAAAACACAGAAACCAAGAATCCCTCGATGTGTTCGAAACCCTAGAATTGGATGTATCGACCGTTCAGCAGACCAAATCAAATGGATCTTCGGAATCAAAGAGACAGAGAAATTGAGTTGAAGAGATCTGATCGGATCTTTGGTTCTGGGCTTCGCTTTCTCGATTTTGTTTTTTTTTTTAGGGTTTTTTTTTTTGTTTTTATAGAGAAAAAATAAAAATAACCTGAGAAGTTTGGTAGTATTACCGAAATATCGGGTCTCCTCGCCTAATATTGAAGGCTGATAGCTCCACGCCACCTCTTTTCTCCGAACTTCTAAATAATGTTTTAAAAGTAGTATTGATTATTGAATCGAAAAAAATTATTGAAATAATAATTATAATTAAATCGGGATAAAAAGGATTATCGATCGGATCGAATCAATTAATAATTGTGATTTAATCGAATTAAATCGAAATAAAAAAAAAAAAGTTATCGATCGAATCGTCCAATTTTTAAAACACTATTTTCCACTAGTTTTCTCTCACATTTTTTTTCTCCTTAGGACAATAATAATAATAATTTACTCTTCTTATTACCAATTTTCTAAAAAAAATATAACTAGCATTTTTTTTTTAAGTACAAATACTCTAAATACATTTTTAATGTAGTAATCGCTATTATCTGTGTCTAATTTAATTATTAGTCCTTACATTTAAGAAATTTAAGTGATTATTAAGAATCATTATTATGAAATTTGACAAGTGCTTCATAATTATAAGTAATAATTGCTTTTGAAAAATGTAATAAAGATAAATTATTTTAAGTGTTTTAAACCTTTTTTTATGTTTGTAAATTATTTCTTATTTGTTTAGAAAATTGAAAATTATAAAATTACATATAGATATATTTATATATATATATATATATATATATATATATATATATATATATATATATATATATATATATATATGAAAAATCTATGTATTGGTATGGTTGAAAATATCATTATTATTTTTTTCATATTCAAAGGAGAATAATGGATGGGATCCTTTAAATATTTAGATAAATTTATTTTTATCATTATTATGCAGTTGTAACAAAATATTTTTTAACTTAAAAAAAAATTATTTTTAATATTTCGTTGGTAACAATATTATAGATATTTTTCATATTCCTTTTACATGTATTTACTTTGTAAACTGTTATGCTCTTTTTTAGGATTGAGTGTGAAACATTTGTTGTCCTTCCCACAATTTTACCACTGTTAGAGATAAATTTTTATTTACTTCAAAATATATTTTCTAAAATTTCAAATGGTTTTTAATAAAATGATTTTATTGTCTTATGTGATTGATAAAACATTCAAAGTTTAAAAAAACAATACATCAAATGAGGGAAGGAGTTCTGAGTAAGACAGGTTATTTATTATATTGTAATAAAACACTTAGTTTTTTTTTTTTTTGATAAATAAAACACTTAGTTATAAAAATAAAAAAGATTTTAAAATTAACTTTTATGTTTTTAATATCTTATTAAATGCTTGGGGTTTTTTTTTTTTTTTAAATTCTTAAATGGTTAGTTTTTGTAAGTAGATATTTTCAAACTACCCTGGTTTTTTAATAATTTTTAGCTGAAACGAATAAATAATAATTTGGACCTTTGCATTTAGATGTTAATTTTCATAAATTGAAAATTATCTCTATTTTCCCTTAATTTTTTCTTATTAGTTGCCTTTCTATAAAAGCACCTCTCAAGAAATAGAAAAAATTAATAATTTCCAAACAAACAGACCCTTATTTTAACAGGAAACGACGTCGTATCTCGAGGAGAAATGAAAACACGTGAATAATCAGAACAAAATCAACGGCTGTGATGTCTTGATGAATTGCGGGACCACAGTAAGGGTGTTGACTGGAATCATAAGTCAAACAGGAGTCCCTGCTTAGAGCCGTCGGTTCTGCATACCATTATTGTATGGCTGTCAAACAGAACAAGTTATTGACTTAATAATTTTTGTATGTACGAATATATAAAAATTAATTAGGTTAGGCTAGGTTTAGCCGTTTCGCTTGCGACAGTGACATTATCAACGTTTTCTTTCTTCGAGTTCCTATATATATTACGTAACTTTATTATTAATACTTTTTAGTCAGAGTTACGTATAAAATTAGGGCTGTTAACTTTATTATGAAAACAATACAATTTTAGATTTTTTTAAAGCTATACACCGATTTTAATTTTTAAATATTTTTATTTTTAATAATATTTTATAATTTCTATTTAATATTATTTTGTTCTACAACTAAATGTTTTAGGTAGAATATAATAAACTGTTCATGAACATGGACTCTTCCCATCCCTATTTTCTGGATTTTTTATAGGTTAAAATATTTTAGAACATTGCTATCAAATGTAATTCAAATCAAAGTTGTTATTGTTTTTTTACATTTTGTTGCTCAATATTATAATATTTCAAAAAAATTAACCTTGGAGGGGTAGGTTTTTTTTTTTTTTTTTGACATCTGTTTAATTTGCAAATAACATATAATTTGCTCCATTAGAAATCGAACTCTCACATTTTCCCTTCTTATGTTTTATCGGTGAGAGGATAACTCAGTTTTTCTGACCTTAAGTTTGTTTAAGGTCATTATTTTGAGCTCCTTTAAAGTTACTAGAAAATTTACTCTACTTTTAATTTTAGGATCTCATAGAATTAGTCAAGGTATTCACATTTGAACATCCATGGCTATAAAAAATTATAATAATGTTTGAAAAAATTATTTGAAAGATGGGCCTGTTGAGGACTATTTTGGAAAATACACATTAACGAATCCTATCATTTTCAATCATATTAATGCGGAAATTTCAGTATTTAGTGGAATAAATAAATGATACAATTAAATTTCTTATTATTTATTTAAATATCTATGTGGAATAAATTATTTACCCAACGTTCAATCTCCTTTATTGGATGAATGAATGGGCCGGGCCCATCCAGTAGGCTACTGAACTCTGCAGTTCTGTAACTATTTTTCAACTTTCACCATTTATTTTTTATTTGAAATTAAATTATTTTAATGTTTTCATAATTTAATATCATATATATATATATATATATAAAATAAAGAAAGCAAAAAAAAGTACAATACCCTGCAACACTGATTGCAGCATGGCAGCACGTACGGCGCGTGTTTAAAGACATTTGAGTACTTTGTTTGAGCCCGTGACCATGCCTTGGCCCAATTGGACTCTAAATGGGCCCAGGCCCAACACACATATCCACCCCTGACACATAAAACAAGAGAGATGAGAGAGAGAGAGAGAGAGATAATTTAAATTTTAAATCACTTGACAAATATCTATATAGTGCACGTGTCAGTATTTATACGAACAAATTGTTTATGATAAACAAATTCCCACACATTTAAAGTATCACATATATGGGGGGACTCTTATATGCTGAATGACGACATAATGTTCACATAATGTTCCGGTATGGTTCAGAAATGGATTCGTTGTATTGTTCATATTAATGGAAGATTCCAATTTAATTTTGATGGCTCGATAATTCAAAATATAAGTGTTTTAAGACGGGTTATTAAAGGCTTAAATGGAATAATCAAAATGGTTATAAGCTTGCATTTAGGTGATGCTTTAATAATTATTATGAAATATATGACTTCGAGATATGATGTTTTAAGTGTAAAAAATAATGTTTTTTAGACCGAATAATTGAAGGGTTTCTAAAGCAATTATAGACTTCTATAACAAGAAAAAGTTATTTATATAGTTTAATTATTTTATTAACGAAGGACAATTGAAACAAATCATTATCAAAGAGTGACTGATAACAACCGTAAATAACCCTCATCGACTATAATATTATTAAATCTATAGACTTTAAGTTAATTTATTATGGTTTTAACTCGAGTGAAGCTTAATTTTCCATAGTTTTTAGTGAATTTATACATGTTCATATTTATGTATTGTTAGTTTAAATTAATAAAATTAAAATTTTTCAAAAAACATGAATTCAAAGGAAACAATTACTTGAGTCACACGCTACCATGCGATGATGCCTAAGCTTTCCATAAAAAAAAAAAAAAGAAAAGTTCTTGACATGAACAATTACTTTGACAGCATTAGAAATGCTTTTACTAATCATTCCAAAAGAATGATGATTAAGAATGATTTAGGCATTTGGGTAAGAAATGGGGGGGTGATTGGCCCCCCAAAGTGGGAACAAGTGTGGCCCATTGGGCCCAGCCCATTGTTTGGTCCATCTAATGCTTGACAGTTTCCAAGCATAGTGTATACAGCTATGTGGCCGACCATTGACTTTCCTCTTTTTTTTTTTATGTATCCCAACTCAGCATTTCATGGGCCCATACCTTACAAAATATCAAGACATATTTTATCATTGCTTCTCCAATTTTTCTTTTCCACATGTATGTGTGTGACTTTGATGCAAGTCTTACTAGGTTTTTCTCCCATCAAATCCAATAATTAAGGCTTTGTTTGTTTGGAATTTGGAAAATATTAAAGAAAAAAACTTAGAAAGTATTAGGAAATTTTTTTTAATAATATAAAAAATTAATTTTTTTATGTTTGGTTTCATAGTGAAAATTGAATTTTCAAATTTTACATTTTACATATTTTAAAATTTTGTAGTTATTATATAATAGAGAGAAACAAAAAAATGTTTGATTAAACATATTTAATTAATTTATTAACTTTAATTTTATTTCATTTCATTTTTCCTGTCTATTTTTCAGATTTCAAAGGAAGCTAAAGTGTTTATGTGTACGAAAAAATATATATATATAAATACGGGGTAGGTTTTTTTTTTTTTTTTTGTTTCTAGTGCTTGGACCTATTCTCATAGTTTTCTTTCTAGTAAGTATAAAGGTTATGAATGGATTTCAATGTTCTTTTTTATTATAACTTTAGTGGAATGTACTTATTATACCCAGCTCATATGATAAAACGTTAAACATTTAAATATATATAACATAAGGAGGGGAGGGATCCCGGGTTTAAGTCTCAATAAGAATAATTTATTATAATGTAATTAAAAGGTTTTAGCTGTTAAAAAACACTTGAGTGAAATGTGAAGTTTAATGGTGTTGGAATAAGTTCCATAATCAATGTAAATATATCAAACACGTTACTATTAGATAAAACATTCATGTTTAATCAATGGAATAAGTCATGTTTAATTTAATATAGTTGAGACACATAAAACATTCATTCAGCCTCGATTTAATCAGTAACACTAAACTATTAGATAGTGTTTTAGTTTAATCATTTTATATTCTTAATAAGGGTAAAATAGTCTTTTAGTTTTTTGTTATACCACATTTTTTTTTTTACATATATCCACTTTGTATTATAACGTTATAATATTTTATTATCAAAGCGACTTGAATATGATTTTTTTCTTATACCCCTTTCAACCATTAACTACTAAGTCAAATCTTAATGAATTTATACCACACAAATGAGACCTCATTTATATCAATATTTTTCATGACAATCATTCCTATGTCTTACTCCATTTGATGTTTCATATCTTATCATTCACTTGTGATATTTTTAAAGCCCCATCCACCATAAACGACTCCTCCATGCTTTCTCCTCATTTCACTATCAAATCATATTCATAATCCACTTACCTATAAATTTTTGTATATTCTTATTATTCTCTTCTATTTACTTAATTTTGAGTATCTCTATGAAATTTTGTAGGCTTGATTTTCGTCACATCGATTTGGTAATGGCATATCTCACTCGCAGATGTTAAAAATATGTTATTAAATAGGGAGATTAAAAATGAAGTTTATTATTGGTTTTTGTATCTTCTTAAGTGGATGTTTTTTTTTGTAAAAGGAAAAAAAAAAGAGTTGCACTATGGCAACTACGATGATCGAGATTTTTCTAATTGCATTTATACAACACTATTACTGATTGTGTGTTTCACGCTTTATTTTCGCTATTAACATTTAATATCGCACATATTCTAACGCTTTTAAGATTTCGATTTCATACTATACTACAAGCATGATTCAATGAAATTTCTATTTTTTTAAAAACAAAACTACTTTGTTAACAAATAATGGCCAAAAACTATTTTATTAACCGATACAAGTGGACAAATGACGAGAGAGTGATTTTAAATCAAAAAATAACAACAAACTATCCCTCATTTATAATGGAATGAAAAGAAAAAACAAAAATAACAAAGGTTTTCGAACGAGAGGGGGTGACATCATATTACTAAGAGTAAATTAAGTGTATTTTGTTTGTTTATTCATTTTAATTTAAATACAAAATACAATTTTGGTTAAGAGTCGAGGCGAGTATATGGAAAGGAAGGGAAGGGTTCCACTTCTAGTGGTATGAATTTATGAGGAACATATTACTATATTGTAATATTAAATGAATATATGTAAAAATAAATTACAATTTCAATAATATATATGTCATTTTATTTTTTATTTATTTATATATTTTTTACAGCTAAACACTTTAAAATAGTCAATTAGAACTCGAATTCGAGAACCCTCACCTCCTTAAATAATCAGGAAACCTTGAGCGCTCAAAGATATGAGCCATTTATTTATTTTTTGAACTTATTACCTCTTCCCATCCTTTTTACTATAACTATTATTCAGGTTATTCGTAATTAAGTTTTGTATGGGGTTGGTTAAACATATTGATATTGATAGTCAACCTGTTAGAAAAAAATTCCAATTTGAATAAGGATTGAATTATCATATATATATATATATATATATATTACTATCTTTTATTTTCTTCTTTATTCTTACCATTCAAATGAAATGTGATTATGAGGTAGTTTTTTTTATAGAAAGAAGAAAAAAGAAAAAGAGGTATTTTTATTTCATGTTTTATTTCATTATAAAAATCATGAAATAAAATAAAATAAATTAAAATTAACTATAAATTTATGTGTTTAAATTTCTTAATTTTTATACGGTGGAAGATAATAAGTTAAATGGATTTGACGAAGTATACAGAAATGATTATTGATTTTGAAAATTTAATAAAATACGTATTTTGGCGATTGCCTTGGAAATCACAAGTCAATGAAAAAAGTTAATGGACTGACTACCCATGGGCCAAACCTGTGCCCTTTGAGGCCTGCCATGGATATGGGCCCAATTTATAATCCAAGAGCTTCCACATTTCTTAATGGGCCTAGTTTAATTACTGGTGCATGGGCCAACTAGAGCCCATTATGTTTGCTTTCTCAACCATCATTGGCCTACTATTAATTTCGGAGAACCAAGGCTCAACCTTTTAGCAGACCTATGTTGGGCTGATCAACCTTATAAACGGGCCCACCGAGCTTTCACGGGCACTTGTTTTTTGTTTGGCCGCCAAGAAATCAGAAGAAAACAATTCCCCTGCACTGAACTTATCGAATACACATTTTCAACTGAATTCATTGCTTTTTTACATAAATAGAAATATGGCTCATACTTCTCCTTTCCCGAGACCAATTATTTAGGGATAATAGTTTAAAAGGGACAAAAACTCCAAAAGATTGACGTTTTCGAGAGGTCATTCTTGCAAATCACGACACGATTTTTCAACTGGGAACCCACGAAATAAGGTCAATCGCACGAATTGAACCGCTACTGGGCCTATCCGGCTCGGATGTTGGACTCATCCTAAAACAAGAAACAAGGAGTGATCGCGTGTAGCTCGCCGCCGCCTCTCCGATGCCTGTTTCAATTATTCCCCGATTAAAGAAAAGATCAACCGCCAGGCGGCGAATCGCCAAGGCGCAGATTTTCACCGACGGTGCATTGATATTTATAATAATAGCGTTTAATCGTACGCGAGTAATATCTTCATTGACGAGATTTTCACATTATCGCTGCCAGACACAAGTGATACCAGACAATTATTGAAAATTATCCTACTTCCCTTGTTAGTAGATCTCTTCGACGGATTTGCGCATTATGAGCCTCTTGTGTCGCCCATGCTATCACTCAAAGAAATGAATTGCCTCATAAAATGGCCAGAGCCCTTGTGCCTTCATCGGTACCGCCTACTTCTTCTCTTTGCTGTGAAATGGCCAAGGGCTTATTTTTAAACCCAATCACGTCTCAAAATTTCTTAGTTACGAATAATATAAAGTGGTCGACAAGTTCAATTGACGCGACTTCCACGCAATGCTCAGTATGTGCTCGTTGGGTATTACGCCGCCAAACTGGCTAATGATGACTTTCGACTTTCTCGCCATTTCTTCTAGTTCGGTGCGCTTTCCGCATAACATCCTCGACCGCTAAGACGCGCTTCTATATTAGTAGCCTTATTTTCGTGAGTTCAGCTTCATCTGGTCCGAATTCGTCAATTTTTCGCATTGCGGATAATTGGCTGAGGTAGCCCTTTCGTTATGTTCCAGGACTGCGCGCTCTTTCTTCCTTCAGGATGGGTATAGAAAATACACAGGCGTGACTGAACCTTCCCCACCAAACAAAGGGTATAGCAAAAATGTTTAATCCGGAGCTGGGAAAGTCGATCGACAATGACATCCGTTTGAGGTGTTTCATTTGCCAAGGACCCCATCAAAGCCGTAGATCGGGTCTCTAGAAGGCTGAGAATGTGTCCGCCTCCAAACAATGGTGAAAGGAGGAAAGAAGACTCGGATTAAACGACTCGGCACCCACAACTTAATCCGCCAGAATCGTGAACACCTTCCACAAACCTAACCTTACGCCACAGTTAACGATGCTCGCTGCGTAATTCATGGGCTGCGGGAGGGCGATGGTGGACAAGGTGATAGAACCGGAAAGGCTTGGTTTAACAAGATAGCGGCAGCTTGACAAAGGAGCCGTATGCCAGTGTGGTCGTCTGCATCGGAATCAAGATCACAGAGTCGATGGCACGCAAGAGCGCCCATTCCTGGACAGGATCGGATCGCACCGTGACTTCATGGTAATGTATTTGCAGACTTGAGTTAGTACTCTGCAGATGACTTCTTGATGGCTGCAAAGTAAGGATCCTCCCTTACTTAGGGCCTATCGGTGTTCTGGAGTCAGACACCATATGTCAGGAAGATCAGATCGACGAAGAAGAACTAAACTGATATAATGCATGGTGCATACCTCAACATATACAGGCTTCAAAAGCCGCTTGAGGTGCTCGCCAAAGGCAAAAACCAAAGTGCGTATGATCATGGGTCTTGGGGTTCGTGACAGAAAACAGTAAACCGGACAAGGCGAGGATGCTGGTTAGAGGCTCGACGAGGACGCCGACTTCACAGGGAGGGTGGGCTCGTTACCCTCTCTGGCCGTGACTACGCAACGAGACGCACAAGGCCCCTAGGCAAGGCCGCACTCGGTGCCAAGGACGCGGAAGCAAGATGCAAACAGCCACGATGAGGCAGAGGCACATCTATTGCATAGCTCGGTGCGCATATCAAGTGTGCTTAAGAGTAGGGTGCGAGTGCAAGGCATTAAATGGTTGGACTCATGTTAAAAACCTATGTAAAGGGCGGTCAGGCCCTGTGGGCACCACGGGTGTAAAAGGGGTCGAGGGTATTTCCTGATTTAATTAATATTTATGTAAATATTCCATTATACCTCCTCGCCATTTTGATGTCTTCGCAAATTCAAACCCACTAAAATGTTTCTTAATTCGGGAGCATGTCCCGAGGGGAAAATCTGGGGGCTACGGCCACGCCCATGGCGCACTCGCCTAGCCTCGGGGCACCCGCCAGCAAAGACATGCAAGGAAAAGAGGCACGTCTCCATGACACAGTTGCCTACGACGGACACAAGCACGCGCAGCGCGATGCACCCGCATTCGCAAGGCAAATACATTAGCAGGCGTACCAAGGCGTTGCACGGTAGCCAAGGCAACAAGAAGATTAAGGCAAATGATAAGACACTGTGTAAGTTTTGCAGCGGCGCAAGGGCAACAGACGGCAACAAGATAGGCAAATACAAAGGGGCAAAGACTAAACAAGGTGTGCAAGATCCAGCAAGTATGTCAAGCACTGGGACACAACCGATGAGGGCACACGACTCGATGCGCCAGCCAAAGACCCACGCGGCGAACGGAGCGGCACCATGCGCCAACACCGAGTAGGAGCAAAGGCACAAGGCAACCAGCCAGCCCAAATCAGCCTGGTGAATGCTTTGGTGAACGGCTGAAGGCGCCATACCGGGAGCATGACTCACATCCTAAAGACATGGAAGTAGGTGTTGATAAGGGGCGCCGCGGGCACTTCCAAACCGATCTGACGTTGCAAGCCAGGCTGCCACCCCAACCGACTCCATGATCCGAGTATTATGCAATCGCATCTGATGCTTATAAATCCGATCTAAAGGTCGAGAGAAAAGGAAAAAACTGTGAGAGCTCAGAGAAAAGCCCTTCTACCCTGTGGCTCGTATGCGGGCACTACATCGATTTTGGGGAAGTTTTCAGACGGAAGAGTGAGCATCAATAAAGTGCGTATCCACTCCAACCTCATCTCTTTCTTGCGGTGTGATGTGTTGTGGGAAACTTTGAATCGTCATAAGCTGGGGCTTAGCACCGCCTTCATCTTAATAAAATTCTGTAAGGATTTCGTGTGACAAGATATTTCATATGCCTAACTTTTCACACCCAAGACGTTCGCGGCGGCCGCCCGACACTCGTCGAGGGACCAAGCCCACAACCCACCATACTCCATGCTGATCGGTTTTGCCCCGCCTGTGGCTCATTAGAAAGCTACC
Organism: Tetrastigma voinierianum; assembly: GCA_016808115.1. NCBI lineage: Eukaryota > Viridiplantae > Streptophyta > Magnoliopsida > Vitales > Vitaceae > Tetrastigma > Tetrastigma voinierianum. The sequence continues at coordinate 3,651,494 of JAEQBH010000767.1, forward strand.
AAACTTCCGACCACATAGTGGCAGCTAACACCCTTCTTCATACCAAGTCCTGATTGAAGCACAGCTTCCCCGCACCGCCTCAAGGCCCCGGTAGGCATACCACCCTAAGCTGCCCGTCGACACTCCTCACAAGACCTCCAAGCGCCCTCAACTCCCAAAGATACATGATATTCCTCTTCACCATATCGGCGCGCCAAGAACATAGCACTCTCGACTGGGCTGTCTCATTGCCGTCCCGACCCCGAGTCATATTCCAATAAACCTCCCCCCATTGTACCTTGCACGCCGTGCAAGGCGATTCACTGTGTGTCACCAAGACCGCAATTCCTCCCGAGCCTTTTCGTCTCGCACTGATGCTCTATCGCATAGTGGACGTGTCACACCCCGATTCCCGCCCTACCGACGGCTGATTCAACCGAAGCCCGGTGCGACAAGTTGGTATCAGAGCCTAGGTTTAGACGTTTCTTGAAGAGTCTTAAATTACTCGATGTACCTACATAGCCGTACCGCCTAATGTGGATGCCTCGTTTCGCGTATCGCCTAGAATGGATCCACCTCGTGGAAGTCGTAGGATGGAAACAACTCGAAAGCCAACTTTTCGATCCCCCGCTTCCAACCGTCCGAGTCAACGATAAAGAAAATGCTTCCAACCTAAGCATCGATAAAAGTCTCTCGTGATACGGGCAAGGGTCTTAGATCGACTACCGCCCGCCGGAGCCCGAAAGATGCTATACGAAGCATGGAGTGGAAGAATTCCATGGTAAAAGTATGGAAGAGTCCGATAAAGCCGAGTTTTGGCTTGAAAAACTTGAAAGGGCTCTAGATGAAGCGAGATGTCCTGTGGACCAAGAGGTCACATGTGCGGTTTCACTGCTACAAGGTGCAACCTTATGATCGTGGAAGTCGTTTCAGAAACCACTAATCCTGCATTCAAGAGCATTGACTACTGGCCACGTAGTTTATCACTTAAGTATGTCATCGATGATTACAAGGAGTCAAATGGAAGAAATTCGAATTCTAAGACAAGGGAAATGACAAAGGGGCGAATATGAGAAAGAGTTCAGCCGCCTTAGCAAATATGCGCACCTAACTGCTTCACGAAAAATTCAGACGCGACAAGCCAGGAGGGCCTACATGAGTCTATCAAAGGTACCTCACAAATTGCTACTTCGCTATAGTCACTTTATCACCGTACAAGCGGCTATAAAAATTGAGAAATCTGAAATGAAGAGTCAAGAAAGAAAGAAAGAAAGAGAAAAAGTTCTCAAGAGGGGGGTTCCTCTTCGGGAAAAAGACCTAGAGAGTCACAAGTTGATTCAATACAGGGTTCAGCTACCAGGGGTAGGAGACAAGGACTTACCATGACACAAAGTTCCGGTCGAGGCATCTCTAACTCGATGCAGCATGTATGCCCACATTGCCACAATTATCATAGCGGATTCGCAGACGAGTAATCGGGGTTGCTCGATGTGGGAGCACAATCATGTGATAGCTGAACGTCCACGGCGAGGATTGGGAAGTTCTAGAAATCCTCAAGGAAGTGGTGTAGGAGGATCAAACGTACTCACGCATTCGCACAGGGTAGAGGACGGCGCTCCGCAAGGAAGAGGTAATACTGTAGGATCTGAATCGCCCCGCTACTACGGCCCCAACGCGAGCTTATATGAGCCCGGTGAAGATCCTGGACATACCTGGGGTTATCGCGGTACATTCACTTTCGATATCGATCAGACGCTTTAATTGATCCGGTGCCTCTGTGATTCATATATATGCATACGGAACAAATGAGAGGATAAATTACCTGTAATGTAGCTATTAGCATATGACCTCGCGATTACAAGTCCTTCAAGAGCAGCGTTAGAAATAACCGTGGTGTATAAGAATCGCCCTTAATGGTCCATGATGAATTCCTCGCTGACGACCGCTTGCCTTTTCATGAGTTTGATCGATCCGAATGGATTGTTATCCAAACATCGGCCATAGTTGACTGTGATAAGAAAATACCCCGCTTAAATGTCCCGACCCATCGAAGTAAGAATACGTGGCATCCGACCGACCAAGATCGTGTACCATTATGTCGCCGGCGAAAGCTGTGACGCTTTCTCTCGGCAAAGGTTATGAAGCTCGCTTTGATTCTCGACCAAAAGAGAGCAAGTAACTTAGAAAAATATTCCCCTGACAGAGTTCCCGATGTGTTTCCCGAAGAATTACCGGGAGTACCACCTGAACGAGAAGTGGATCTCTATCGGGGTTGTACAAGGAATCCACTTATTTCTCGAGGACACTCCACGTATTGCCCAACTCGAACTGAAAGAGCTGAAGACCTCGACTCAGGAGCTATCGGATAAGGGTTTCATCTCGACCGTTGTTTCACTCAGTGCTTCGCTTTATTTGCTAAGAAGAAAGATAATTTCGATGTGCATTGACTACCTAAGAAATAAACAAAGTAATGCGTAAGAATAAGTACCGCTGCCAAGAATAAGATTTGTTTGATCAATTGAGAGAGCAAGTCTTCAAAGATAGACTTGCGACGGATATTATCAACTCCGTAAAAGAGGTTGGATGTCCCAAAAAACAAATTTCTTCGTAACCCGTTATGCCACTATGAATTTTGTAATGCCATTCGTCGACGAATGCTCCGGCCGCATGGACTCGATGAATGTATTTTCCGTCCTCATTCGGGATCAATTTATGGGTATTTATCGATGACATCCCGTGTGTTCTAAAGATGCATAGAACATGAACACCATTTCAGGATAGTATCGCGAAACTTTCGAGAGAATCGCTTGTTTGCAAAGTTAAGTAAATGATTTTCGCTTAAGGAAGAATCATTCCTATTAGAGTGGATCCAAAGAAAATCGAAGCAATTGTGAATTGGAAACCTCCTAATGTAACCGAGGTGAGAAGCTCGGGCTTAGCAGTTATTATCTGAGATTTGTGGCCAAGGATTTCGCTTATGCATCCTCATCTTACCGTGACATCTCGAAGGGAGTGAAGTTTGAGGGATGATAAGTGTCAATCCATTTTGAAAGATTAAAAGAAATATCAACAAACACCGTGTTGATTCAGCTTACTTCGTGGGATTACACAAAGCAGGCTGCCGATGCTTCGAGATAGGTCGGGATGCGCATCGACAGGATGGGCGGTGGCTTATAGCTGTGCAATTAAAGCCGCATGAGCAAAACTATCACACATGATTCGAGTTAGAAGTCAGAATGTTCGCTTTAAAATTTCGCGACACTATTTATACTCGAGAAAATGTAAAATTTTCAATCGATCATAAGAGTCCGGAATATTTGCTAACTTAAAAAGATTTGAACTTCGAGGCAACATCTGGTCGGGAATTATCAAAGACTATGATTGTATAATCGGACACAACTCGAAGGCAAATGTACGGCAGATGCCTCGAGAGTAGAAAAATGATTTCGCCTCCGACTCAAAGATTATGATCGAGATCATATCTCGATGGAGCCTTGTCAGCTCAATCAATGGATAATTCGATTTAAACAAATGATAATGAATGCCGAAAACGATGCTAAAGCTACAAGAAATGACTCCGCTGGTCAAGACCGGGACAAGACTGATTTCGCCATAGATGGAAGTGGAGGTTTGTCAGATAAGCGACATTATGTGTACCGAATGATATGGAATTGAAAAAGAAGAGGAAGAGTATATGAAAGCCACACATCGTTTTCACCATGCATCCTAGAAGTAATAAATGTACCTGATATGGAAACAAGACTACCGTATGAGGGATTTGAAAGCACATTTCTGTATGTGTCTAAGTGTCCGACGGTCGCTGAAGTAAAGCCGAACATCAAGTACCATCCTATTTATTTAACCCCTTCCACTCTCAACACGGAAGTGGGATAACATTACTATGGATTTCATATCCCGCTTTTCCCTCACTCAAAGGAATACGATGCAATATGGGTAATCAGGACGTATCGACCAAGTCCGCTTCACTTCCCACCAATACGACTCGACTACTCCATGGATCGCTACCTGACCTTGGCGTGAATGAAATTGTCAGATTACATGGCATTCCCATATCGATAGTGTCCGACCGCGATCCACTCGCTTACGTCTGTGTTCCGGAAAGAGTTACTACCACTTTTGGTACGAGATTGAATTTTAGCACTGGCTTCCATCCACAAACAGATTTGACAAATGGACAGCGTTTCAAAAGTCGCTATTTCAACCCTATTTAAGATAGGTTTGGAGTGCTTTTGCGCACTCAATCATATGAATTGAGCCAATTGACATGCGTTGCGTCCACTTAGTACCAATCGATTCCATTTCTCAGCTCGCTTTTGTTAATTTTGTGCCTACGAGCCCAACCAATAATATCAAGTTCGATGCTCGAGGGTGCTGAATGCCAGGATTCACGTGATTTCATCAACCAAAATGAAGAAATGTGAAGTGGAATTGATGAAAAGAAGATGCTGGCAAAGAGAGGCGTAGGAGGTAAACTGTGAATTCGCTATGCATTGCTTAAAATTTCATGTCCTAGTTAAATTTTCTATGCACAAATTTCGCTAGGCTGTGAGAAATTTCGCTATCATAGCCGAAATTTCATCATAAATAAACATCGCATAGCTTAAAATTTGAATCGCTATGCCTATTTTTCTCGCTATGATAGCTAAATTCACTACATAGCCGAAATCAAGCCGCTCTCGTGTTTTTGATGTTTTGATTCCAAACGACCACGCTTTGATTAATTACCATTTAGTTCCTATTGTAATCTCATATTTTAGGCATTTTTGTCATTTCACACATCAAGCTGGCTACATAAGCTCCCTACGCTTGTAACCCTAACTTTCATTTTTTATGCAAGCTTTCCCCAGCCTTTAGTTTTTAGGTTATATTTCGTCTTCTCTCTCTCCTCTTCTCTCATTTTTCGTCACGCCAAACACACCCTCGAGGATGACAACTAAAGGATGCTTGGCTGCTCTCAAAGCCTTGAAGAGGAGGGTCATTAGTCTGTTTTTGTGGCTCAAGCAGTTGTCCTCATGCCTTTAATGATACAGTATCCGCATTTATGGTTCCAAATTTTCCAAACTGGTAGTTTAACGCTATTTAATTGCCTTTCCTCGGCCAATACTTGTTATGCTTAGTGGTTCAAGGTATTCTTAATGATAGATGCACTGACATTCTTTAGATGTCATTTATGCCAGTTAAACAGGTTAAATGCTGGTGGGTTTTCAATCGATTGAATATCAATGCTCGCATTCATCGGACTCAAATAGAGTGTTTTAAGGGTTAGGTTTTATACCAAACGAAGATCCGGCTTTGGCTTTGACTATATGTCATTTGCCCTAATGCGAGGATATAACCCAAGGACATCTTAATAACACCATTCTATCAAGCTAGTGACTCCGTTTCAAGGTCACCATTTCACACTTCACTTTAAGCCATTTCATCAAACATCAACCAATCTCCCCTGTCACCCAAGTCCAAAATCCAAATAAAAGTCTCACCATTTTCAAACATGATGCTTATCAATTCGTGGATGAAAACCCATCCCCGTGTTCACCCTGCATCGTCATACCATAAGAGTCAATTACGGCAAGTAGGAGGAATATAGGAAACAAATTTCATATCTCTGATCACCCTACCGTACATCGAATCATCATCAAATGATTCAGTATTAGAAGATATGCTTCGTGGCCGTGTACAGATTTTCCTGAAAAGTTAGATAAAGTATATTCCACTCATGGAATTCGCTTATAACAACGCTTATCGCCCAAGACGGCATTTCACTGCATTTAGTTTTCAGACAAGACGACGTAATCTCTATGTTGGACGTAAATGAACGAACATAAGATTATCGTCCCGAACCAGTAAAAGACACTGAAGAAAAGTTCAGATTATTCAAAGAAGATTAAAAGTCGCCCGTGATAGACAAAGGTCTTATGCCACTCTGAAGAGAAAGGATATAGAATATGAAGTAGGAGATAAAGTGTTTTTAAAAGTATCTCCGTGGTTATACCCGCTTGAAGAAAAGGGAAACCGAGTCCACGATTCATCTGGGCCTTACGATTTAGAAAGAGTCGGGACCGCACGCATCATGGCACAAATTCCTCCGAGTTGGGGCCAATTACATGATGTATTCCATGTGTCTATGCTTTCGTAGATATCGCTCTTACCTACCGCACATATTCCCGCCCAAGATATACAAGTATAAGAAGATTTCACTTTCGGGCGAAGAGCCAAAGCTATTCTTAAATCGTGAAATTAGATACATTTTAACAAACAAGTCCTCCGTAAAAGTGCTTTTGGCAACATCACTAAGATGGAAGAAGCTTGCTGATGGGAACCAGACCGACAATGAGGGTACAAAGGTAATTTGAGATCTAAATTTATTTTAAGGGGAGAATTGTAACACCCGAAATAGGACCTAAGCTTAACATGTTTAGGTATTTGTAGGCATAAATTAAATTTTTCGTAAATTAAATGCGAAAATATGAAAACTTAGAAACCCGGAAATTGTACAAGTTATAAGGGCAAAAGGGTAATTTGTGAAAAGGGGGTATAAAATTTATAAGTTGTTAAGATCTAAGGTCAAAGTAGAAATAACAAAAATTGAAATACAAATCCATAGAGTTGGAGGACTAAAAGCTAAATAACCAAAAACCTTCACTATAAAAAGAGGAGGAGACCAAAAATGAGTTATTTTTGGTCTCCAAACAAGGCTTACGGGAAGGAGAGGAAGAGGAAGGAGAAGAAGGGGAAGAAAGGGGGGAAATCAAGCCAAGGTATGGATTCTTTCAGATGGATACATGACTTTGGTACAATCAGGTACATGAATTACTCAGTATGATCATAGGTTTTCTTTAAGACAAATTGGCCCCTTTTCTAGGTTTTGTTAGGAAGACATCCTAACTCTGGCATTTATAATGGTTGAATCCCAATATAATGCTGTTGTTTAATCTGTTGTTCATGTTTTTGATTCAGAATCTGATGCAACTTTGGGATCTTTCACATTTAATGGGATCGGGAGGGATTTCATGTTGATTTGACGAGGAGGAAATAGGAAGCCGAAGAAGTATGAAAATGGTGAAATCACCATTTTTGTAAGAATTTCGAGACTCAGACTCCAGACCTTGAACCCGTGACCTATTGGGTGATGCAAGAGCCAAACCACCCAGACATCCCTTCATAACGAACCTATATTCTGGGCATTGCAGTCGGAGTCGCACTGCAATGTGGTCCCCGCAGCCTCGTTTTTGTTGTTTTTATGACATTTGGGTTAAAACACACATTCAAGCAGGAAAAGGATGAAATTAAGTGAGAATACCGCACTGGCCACTGAGCGCTTTCGGGGCTCGACTGAGAAAATTCATGTGGATTAACACATACAATTGTAGGAATGCCTAAGACTAAGTATTAAATGACACGACACTTTTGTCACGACGTAAGGCATCGCCCCTCGAACAAGACTAAGATTTTGATATGTTCAAGACTCGATTAGTACTTGCAGATTCTCGACAATATCCGCACTTCCGACAAGGATTTCTGCAGATTTCGCAAGGCTACGACACTCCTGTCCTCGTTAGTGTCTCTAAGACTTCGACAGGCACGCAGACTCCCGACAGCGCTCCAAGATCTCCGACAAGACTTCCGGCACTCCGCTAAGGCTACGACACTCCCGTCTCCGCTAGTGCTACGACACCCCGTCCGCTAAGGCACGACACCCCTGCCTCGATTAGTGCTACTCAAGACTCCTGCCCGCACCCGGCAATCTCGCTTTGTGCTACGACACTTCCATACTATAGTATCTTCATACTTATTGTAGCCGTGTCTTACACTTTTATTAGCACCGGGTCTAGGTATTCCCATAGTTACGGATAATAACCTGGATAATGAATAAAAGGAAACAAATGTGTATCGTTTTGATCTGTAATACCTTCGGGTATTTCTGAATAAGAATAAGCTCTGTAACTCCTACGGGAGACCCGAATAAAAATAAGTCTGTTATAAGCATAAGTCCGTATCACAAATAAGCCTCAGAACTCCCTTACCTCTGAGACCCGAATAAACATAAGTCCTTTATAAGCATGAGTTCTGAATAAGCTCTGTAACTCCTACGGGAGTCTCGAATAAATATAGTCATATAGTGATATCTAATTTAATAAGCTCAGAATTCCTACGGAGTCCCGACAAACATAAGTCTGTTATAAGTATAAGTTCTGAATACGATTAAGCTCTGTTATAAGCATAAGTACTTGTATAAGTCCATGATATGAATGCATGAAATTTCTGATATCTGTTATTGTTATATGCTTATTATAACTGTGCATATGCATATTACCTATGTTTCCCACTAAGCGTAAAGCTTAGCACGGGTTTTTAATCCGTGTAGGTACAAAAGAAAGAGACAACGATATTCTGCATTCTGCCGGGCCAACATACGAGTAGGGAGTTCATCACTCGTGAGGTCTCCGGTGACTGATCGTAGAAATGTAAATGTATACAATACGATACTGACCTGCATCAGACATATGACATCAGAAACACCAATTACTAAGGGTAGTTTTATTTTGGACTTTTTGTATATGATATGTTGATATATTATAAGACTTGATATACCAATGTCCATTACTAGAAGAGCTCACGCATATGGCCTCGCACCTCGAACTCTGGGCTCGGACGCACCTGGTCTAACTGAATCGGGGTGTGATGTGACGTCCCCGAGGGAAAAAGACGCGCTCACACAACCATGCTCCCAAGACCCGAGAGCAAGATCACCCAAAGACTCACTCCCACCCCTAGTAATGCCTCTTCCGCTCACTAGACACAAATACAGACACTTTATCCCGAGGCACACCCATATTCTCCCACGGGTCCCCTCGTGCAACTTCATCTGGGCTTCACTCGATTACTTATACCGCCATGGGGAGGAGATAGTCTCAAGATTGCAGGAGTAACACCTCCTGTTCTCCACCCTGCCTCGCTCTCGATACCATTTGTCACAGTCTAACTTTCACAATGCAAGACGGGCCCATGCGGCTTACTCCCTCTCGACACCTCGGTCGGCGGACCCAAGCTCTCCAACACCTCCATCTTCATACTCCATGCTGACTGGTTTCGCCCTGCCTTGGGCTCATCAGGAAAGCGGCTCCAGCATCCGACCAGTTTGCGCAAGGTAGGCCAACACCCTTCTTCATAGTCAAGTCCGACCAGGCGACAAGCTCCTCACGCCTCGCGCTTCTTCATCGGGCATGCCCGACCCTAAGCACTCTCACAAGACCTCCGCGCCCCAACTCGACACGACGCTCGCTGCATTACGATATTCTCCTTCAATTCATACTACAGGCGCTGAGAAGCACATAGCACTCCTCAAGGGGCTCGCTCGCCGCGTCCCGACCCTAAGTCAAAGTCCGTAACAAGCCTCCGTTATTCAGACCAAGATAACTCGAGTGGGATGCTCAATTTGAAATCTAGCTCTCTCATTTTCAAATTCAAACTCACACTGTTGGCGAATAGTGCATGTCCACCATATGCTACCATGCACCCGCCGGCCGGGTCCACTATATCTTACCATGCACCACAATGGTTTGCCTTGTTTTATTAGGTGCCCTCATAGGTCTAAGGCATACCTATGAGGCCCTTGCATCCGACCAACTGCTTAGGCATCCGAGGGGGTAACAAACCCTCCCCATCTCGCTGAAGTCGAAGGCCACGCCGACTTAGCCTTTAGATAGTCTTGCACTGCCCCTTCTATGATGCCCCAAATCCCGGGGGTCCGTTGACTACCCGTCAACTCGCGGAAACATTCATGAATGTCGGGTGACCCGACATTTCACTAAAATCGGTAGAGTCCCTTTCAGACGGAGCTCTACCCAAATACAATACCTGTGATAAACCCGTCCCAAACAAATTCAATATATCATCACATGAGTAAACTGGCCACTTAGGCCCATAAACACATCACAATATCCAGAAACATACCTCAACTATGTCCAATAGTTCTAAGAGTTAATAATTTACTTTATTCAACACATATATCAAAATTAGAGACTTAACATGTATAAATCACCAGCCACAACCCGACTTTTCTTTCACAACCTCGCCTCAGACGAGCCGCCCCCCGCACGCCCCCGTACCGTAAAATAATATCCTCGATAGGCGAGTTTAACGCCGTGAATGTGACCACCGTTCGCTAATTCTTACCTACCAAGAAGGTAACGTTCCAAAAATAACACATCCAAGCAAATGCATGATCCTACTTTGAATGTCTAACCTATCATCTCGCACTGAACCATCGACTTCACACCTCGCCTGCCTCGCATGCATCATTATTTTGTTTGTTTGTGGACAACCTTCGACAGTGCCCAAAAAGGCTATTTTCGAGCCCTATTTCGAGATAGGTTTTGAGTGCTTTTTGCGCACTAATCGTATCAATTAAGCCAATTGAGGTGTTCAAAGTTCAATTAGTATCACTTATGCCATTTCTCGGTGTTATTTGTGGTTATTTTTGCAGGTTTTTGTAAAATTTCGTCCATTAAAGTTGAATTTGATATCGAGATGTGGTGAACCATGAAGATTGAAACTATTTCCAGCCATCAACATATCAAAATTCAGATATGAAATGAAGGCAAAGTGAAGACGGAGACGCAGTGAAAAGTGCATGCAAAGCGAACAAGAATTCCAGAAATTTCGCTATGATCGCGTAAAATTTCATTGATTGCTAAAATTTTAGTACCATAAATAGTAATTTTTAACTTAGCGAGTTCGAGAAATTTCGCTTGTTAGCGAAATTTCCGCTTATATAGCCGGTAAACACGCTTAAATAAATTCTCTTCATTTCATTATCTTCAAATTTTTCACAGTTAGCGAATTACTAGCTTTAATAAATCCACGCGCACAGCTTAAAATTCTCATTTTCGCTATCTCTCGTAATTGCTAGGAAGATGGGGTTTCTAGGCTAGCTTAAATTTTACTACCTAGCAATTCTTCCCCCTGATGGTAGCCAAAATTTTCACTCTGTTAAATTTGTGTAATTAATGCCAAACGACCTGCTTTGGTGTGTATTACCTCCTGTCCTCAGATTAGCCAATATTTTAGCTTTCAGAGTTTCACACATCAGTGTCTATATAAGCCCTTCACTCATTTTGTAACCCTAAGCAATTCTTTGGCAATCTCGCCAATATCTCCCCGTAACTTTCATTTTAGGTTTATCAGCCAGGTGATGCTAATCAACAAAATTTGTAGGGTCCTGAGTCCCTCATCATTGGGAGTTTGTTACCGCAAGATAGCGTTCAGGCCGAACACTGGGAGGGTTTTCTTCAGATAAATGATTTGAGGAAGTGCAAAAATTGGTGAATTAAATTTGACTTTAACATAAAACAGGGGGTTTTCAGTGTTCACTGACCAAGCCAAAGAAGAAAATGTAAAATAGAACCCTCTATAAGAGTCACTACTTAGGGTTTCCAAGGTAACCACATGTCCCCTGTATTTTTCTCGCATTGGGGGAGCATGACATATAGTCATTTCCTGTAACCTAGATTCTTCTGTATTTAGCTTTAAAACTAAACTCATGATTTTCCTCAAACATAGCATTTAAATGCATAAATGTTCTAACAAAGGAAAACGATCTCAAAAAACCTTAATCCACGTATAACTAGCGAGATAATTAATCGAGCCTCAATGGGATCTAGTGAAAGTATCCATTGAACCCAAAGCTTCGCCAAACATATTATTTAAGAGAGTTTTGCTTAAGAGATTTTGGCAGAAGCAGAACTTAAACAACTAAAAAAAATACGTTAAAAAACAGGGATCGTATGTTACTCCTCCAAACCCTATTAAACAAATTCTCGTCCTCTTCAAGGAGGAAGAGGTTCAAATTAAATATTCTCGAAGGTCATTCAGAGGAGTGTTTCGCACTGAGAAAGGAGAGAAAATGAGAGAAAAGGAGAAAATCCAGAGAACTGAGTTCCTACTTATTTGACAAAGAAAAAATCCATTCCCCACAAGCAGTATACAAACAGCTTATATAGCCTTCCAAACCAAGTGAAATACCACAAAATCCAAACTTAAGTGACATAAATAAGGGTAGAAAGGAGAAAACTAAAAATTAAAGCAAAAACTGGAGGCGGAAAAAGCAGAAACAATTCAACAGGAGGAATGGAAGGTTTCGCAGATGCACGCGGGCTGCACTTCAAGCAGTGGTCCACCTTTTCTTCACATTTTGCTCTTCTTCCTTCCTCCCGATCTTTATTCGCAATGTTGAGTTTGACTCAATTCTTCGTGCTTGATCGACTCTGAACACCTCTGCATACTAGCTCACAAAAATCGCAAAATCTCCGCAAATGTGACTGGCCAAATATAATCGTGAATGTGTAAATCGGGTTAATAGAATGATTAAGATACAAAAGCACCTCAAAACCTATAATAAATAGGTTCAGTGGCCAAGACTTTGACACTAATCGTGCCTTGCTTTTCTCTCTTCTCCCTCTTTCTTTTATTTCAGCTAAACACTCCTCTTGAGGATGACAACTCAAGAGAGGCTGTACAAGTTCTTTATACTTTCAAGAGAGGGTCATAGCTTGGTTTCAGTCACAGTCAGTTCTCTTACTGTAAAGGCTACAGGCATCAGATTATGGTTCCATATCTTCCAAAACTGTGGTTTAAAGCTATTTAATGTCATTACTTTGGTCAATACTACTATGCTTTCAGGTACAAGGTATACTTATTGCGTATGCACTGCTTATCCTTTGATGTATTCCTTACGAGCCACCGAAATGAGGTCGAGCCACAGTGGTTTTGAACTGCAAGGGACCGGAATGCATAATACCCGTGGTGTGACTCAAATAGAGTATCCTAGGTTGTCATAGTTAAACAAAGATCTGGTTATGGCTTCTGAATTTATATGTTACTTGCCACACAATGAGATATAATCTCAGAACACTTGTTAGCCCCATGTTGCTGGTTAGTGACCCAAGCCTTCAAAGTTACTATTTCACACTTCATTTTCTTAAAATGCCATTAATGTTAGCTAGTAAACAAACAACTCCCATCGTCTTGAAACAAATCCAAAATCCAAACTAAAAGCTCACCATTTTCAACACCGATGCAAGCTGGTCCATAGGATGAAAACCCTTCCCCGCGTTCGACCCTAGACCGCTATGCCGCAAGAGTTTGACTAATGCGCGGTGGAGGAACATAGGACAAATTTTGTTGATTCCGCTCACCTTACCGTGGCACTTCCAATCAAATGGCACCGCTGCCGGATGGTGCCAAACTACGCATGATGAGTCGGGCGGTACTTGATCAACGTCACAAGTGAAGGTGAATTCCTTTTAACCCTTTGATTTCTTAGCCACAGAATCAAGAAGTTTTCATTACTTTGCGCTGAATGCGACCGTTTTTGTTTTCAGATACAATGGGGCTTTATTTTAACTAACACTAACCTTTTGCTAAGTTTGTCAGGTTTCCTTTGTTATGTCTAAATTGTGTAATAGGTGTTTATGCACCAAAGGGATGCAGAGACACTCTGTAGACTACGAGAATCGACACCAATTGAACAAGGTTGTGAAGTCAAAATACATGGAAAAACATGGAGCCCCTACTCCGAGGAACAAAGAGAGTCACCAAAATCCCAAAGAAACCCAAAGAACCCCATGATCCATGAGGACTACATCCACCCTCCTAGAGCCGCCCCATCTTTCATCATACCCTCGCTGGAAGCATGTATGCTGAGGCCCCATTTAGTGCCCCCCGCTTCCCACTTTCACTGTATGGGAGAAGGAAAACCATATCTCGCATATAAGGAATTTTGAGGAGCAGCGCACTCACTTTTAAGGAAGGTATACCGATACGGAGTTGCTCAAGCCGAAGGTACTGGACCCTCAAGGACAAAGCCAAATATGGCTCCAACTCACTTAAAGCCGAGAACGATTAGAAATCACGATCTTTCGTTGAATTTTGAAGAAGGCGCCACAAAGACCAATAAATAAGAGGCGTGATCTACACATACTCCTACTTCTATGACAGAAAAGTTTTATCAAGTCGAGAGATTCATTGAGTTCATCAATGTCATTCCACATCACGGGTTCGACACTGATGTTAGTGAATCATTTCTATAATGGTATGTCTCTCAAGCAGTGAAGCAATTGCTAGAACTACGGTGGAGGTGATTTTCCCGAGCAAAACCCTGATGAGGCCATGGATTTCTTGAGTTATGTGGCTGAAACTTCTGGCGGTCGGGATTGAGCCAAACCCGAGAGAGAGGTGGAGAAAATGAGGTCTCTCAAAGACACCAAAGGGGAGGGATTTTACACCCTCAGAGACATGGAAATGAAAGCAAAAAATCTCAACCTACTTTTAAAGGTGGAGGAGTTAGAAGGCAAACGACTCCATGAAGTGCAGGCAGTGACTGAAAATCCTGCACAAGCCAATCCATGCACCAATTTCCAATCCACTCCGCCCACCGTAAGAACAAGATCCCATGGCCCTTCGCTGAAGGATTTGTGATGTCGACATGCAAATGCCGAGGTCAATATAAGCCTCCCACAACCCATCGCCCCATATGGTAATAATCACAATTCCAATCGAGAATCACCCTAACTCTCCCGAAACCTAATCCCGCCTATGTGCCCCTGTGTGCCAAACCACAGTTTGGTTCCTCATCTCAAACTACGCCCACCATCATCCACTTCTCCGCTGAATGTCGGACATCGAATTTGAGCAAAGTATGGCAACTTTGTGGAAGAACAAAAAGGATCAATGCACAATTGGCACAAAGGATTGACATCGTAGAGAGCACACTAACAAGAGAGAATGGGGATGGGCTTCGAGAGCAACTTTAATTTAAAAATAGACAACTTGCAAAGATTCAAATCACAAAGATCAACAATATTCCTGGAGGCCAGGAAGTATGGCACCCTCTCAAACATTGCCAAACCCGAAAGGAGTCCATGAGGTAGGATCATCCAGTAATTCAGGAATGGATGAGGTGAAGGCTATAATCACTCTGAGGAGTGGAAAAGAGGTTGATCAGCCCATGCCCAAGCCTGTTAAGGAAACCAGGAAAGGAGAAGAAATGGAGCCAGAACACATTTTTCTGAAGGAGGACTCAATGAAGCATTGCATGCCACCTCCATTTCCACAAGCACTTAGAGGTAAGAAGAAGGCATCCCACAAAGGTGCATCCCAGAAGTCCTAAGGTAAAGTGAACATACCCCTTTCGATATCATCAAACAAGTCCCCGCCTATGCAAAGTTCAAGGATCTTTGTACAATCAAAAAGGTCAGTATTGAGAGTGTTATATTTTAATCGAGCAAGTCAAGTATAATCCAGCAAGAACCCAAATAAATACAAGGATCCGTGGATCACCCACAATTCCCGCTAACACTGGGAAGTGGGACTTCGCACAGACAAATCAACGCTAGATTGGGGGCTGGCAGGAACTCCACCGCCATACTCGCATAAGCAGCTAGGCTCGGGGAGAGCTTTAAACTCTACTAACATCACCCTTAATCCTCGCCGATTTATCGTGAAGATCCCTGGCGATAGTTGAGGATGTGTTGGTGAAGGTAGACAAATTCTAATATCCAGTAGACTTTGTAGTGCTTGACACCGAAATAATAGAGAATGGGCCCAATCATGTGCCAATTATCCCGGAAGACCATCACATCGCTAATGCAATCATCAATTGCCTAATGGAGTAATGCAACTACATTTGGCAACATGACATCGAGCTAAACATATTCCATTTCCAACAAATAAGCATGTCGGTAGAAATCGAAAATCAAATGATCAATGGTCAGTTCGCTTACCGTGATGCAGGAAGTCGGATCCAAGAATTGCAAGGAATAGCCAACAAAGGCGAATCTAGTGTCTCTGCATTGCCATCAAGAATCCACCCGCAGGCAATTGCCTGGCCCAAATTCAATCGATAACCAAAGTCAACAATAGGAACTAACACCAAGGAATCACCAAAGCACAGCAGTGGGTCGAGAGATCCTTCTCCTTGACCCACCATGAGTAATTTGTGATATTGAACTGGTTTGGTGTTCTCAAAAACCGAATTGCAGTTCAATAAATTTTGGTTTTTATTTTAATTTAGTCAATTTCTATAATTTTAGCTATTTTTAGTATGTTACCTAATTTAGCAGCTTGCCATTTTTAGCAACTTGGTAATTATATTATAGTATCGTATATTAAATTATTAGATATATATTTATAATAATTTTAATTATATTAATTCGTTATTTCTAATAGTTTTAATATTTTAATAAAATTTTGAAGTGTGTGGTGAAAAGGCTCAACACCGCTTATAATAGCGAATTAAGTGGAAAAGGACCCTTCACGTCTTTAATAGCTTATAAAGGAGTGGGTGGTCAAGCTATCTTTCTTCACATACTTCATCTTCCCTCCCCGGTTTTCGAGAGCTCTAGCGAAGGAAGAAATTTCGAGCCACCAGAGTCTGCCACTGGGCCCACAACCGCTTCAGCCACAAGGAGCCCTCGGGGTTTTGATCAGCCTTCACGCGCCCAGACCGCCGCCTTGTTCGCAGACGAAGCATCGGGCCGACACGAGCCGCGTGCCGAGCCCCGCCTAAGAGGCCCCAGCCGCCGCCTGCTTCCGAGCCGCCACCACTAGCCATCGCGGCCGCGCCCGCACCGTCCTCCTCGCCGCCGCCTCCTATAGCCACTATCGCGAGCCCCGCCTGGGGCTGCGGCGAGCACCCGGCACCGCTTCACTAGCCACTACAGTTATGGTGCGTACCAGAGGTGGGTCCCGCCTCCGACCACGCGGCCGATTCGCACTGAGCGAGGCATGCCCTGGGGCCTACCTCCGGCTCCACTCCCAGACCGCCTCCAAATCCCCGAGGTAGTCCCCGAGGAGCCTCAAGGGTTCAGGAGGTACCAGACGCGGATGGGACCCCGGGCCCCACACCGCTGCCACAAATACAGATCCAGGAGGACCCGGCCTCTGCGGCCCAAGACTTCCGCCCGGTGAGCCATCCTCATCCAGATCTTAGCCACTGCAACCATTATCAAGAAGCAGAGGCGACATCATCGCCACGCTTATCGCCTTCGCCCCGTGATCGGGAGGCCGCATTCGCCGAGAACCCCATCCCGGGAATGTACGCCCACCCGCCGAGTTTCATCAGAGTCGACTTATGATGTCCCGGCGCTGTTGGCTGACCATAGATTCAGGGACTCGATGCGACTGATCGAGCACTACTCCCTGCTGCCATTTATGAGGCCGAGGCAAGATATTAATTTCTGCATGATAGCTTACTATCTGATGATTCCTCCCTGGAGCGCCTACCCGTCGAGCTCCGGTTCACTATCGAAGATCGCCCGGGAGTGCTTAGAGCAGCGGGCATATCAAAGCCGCGCGGGTAAATTCCAAGTAGAGATACCAGCAGCCAATCTCGCAGGGCTATCGAAATGGGTCTCACCCACCTCACGGAGATGGCACGCATTCTCGCTCTCGAGACACCACAAACGGCCACACTCTTCAGAGGCAGCCCCGCCCCGCATGCTCCCGTCGATCACCCGGCTCTCAGGACTAGCCTTTTCCGCTGCAAAAGATTATGTACAAATGTGGAGGGGCCATCCTGTAGGCTCTTACCGGTCTCGTAGGATACTGGGTTTAGTCCCTCCTCGAGCTAGTGATGACTCCTCATTACACTCTCTCGAGGATAAGGTCCATCGTATGGCCTGTCCGTCAGCTGAGAGTCTTCCACTCCGCCGATGCCGAGATCATTATGCCAGTCCTCGAGCACTCGGGTTTTCCAGAGGAGCCCTGATGTGAGATTTAGGTCTTGTGCGGCCCTCAGTCCCTGTCGATGGAGCGAGCGATGGTGATGCCCATATCTTTTATCCTCCAGCAGCAGGACCAGGAGGAGGTTCCTGTTCCAGAGGCAGAGCATTCTCACAGAGGAGGTAGTCGTGCTTCTGAGCTTGAGATGGAGAGGAGTCCACTGCCAGATCGTTCTCCTCCATCTCCTACTCTACCTACTTCAAATTACAGCCCCTCGTCGATACTCCCCAGCCCATCTTATACAAAGATAACATTCTCCAGAGCACATACACGTCGCCGAGAGAGCCACCAAGCATGGATGTCGGTGATGTTCTTCGCCACTACCCGTGCAGAGCAGACTAGAGGTCGCTCGAAATGAGGCCACTCTAGGTCACTGTCACTCCATGCTGTAGCAGATCATGACACATTTAGGTATTCCGCTGCTCGACCAGAGACTGAGCCCACCGCAAAGAAATAGCTTCTTCTGATATGTCAAGTAAAGAAGAATAAGAGCCTATTGGGACCCACCACCACCACAGAGTGAGGTGGCTTGATTTCTTTATGATTTTGTAAGTAGTTACTTCGCCTTTATCAATCGCCACTAATTTTGTGTAAGATTCATGTATACCTATAGTAGTGCATATTTTGTATGTTTAGCTTAGATATGCATGTATTTCAGCTTACTTGCTATATCAAAGCTACATAAAAGATATATATATATATATATATATATATATATATATATATATATATATATATATATATATATATATATATATATATATATATATATATATATATATATATATATATATATATATATATTTAGTTTTCTACACCTTTGCATATCACTTTGTGCTCTACCTTATGTATTCGTTTTTTGTCTTCAACGAACAATCGACCGCTTTAATGACAATTGAATTGCCTTTAAATGGAAAATTGAAACCCTGTTTGTTAAATGGAAAATTGAAACCCTGTTTGTCACCTTAATGTTAGAACAACTCCATGGCTGAT
This sequence comes from Tetrastigma voinierianum, assembly GCA_016808115.1. Taxonomy (NCBI): domain Eukaryota; kingdom Viridiplantae; phylum Streptophyta; class Magnoliopsida; order Vitales; family Vitaceae; genus Tetrastigma; species Tetrastigma voinierianum. The sequence goes on from JAEQBH010000767.1 coordinate 3,670,268, forward strand.
TCGCTGTCATTTAAGATTCTAGCGTGATCTAACTTGAATATTTCCCCTTTGAGCTAATTCACACACTGCACACCAGATTATACCAATAGGTTGTGAAATTGTATGCCTCTTTTCGCCTTGCAAAGCCGGCCTTAGGCATGTTGGCAACCTAGGATAGGTTTGTGTTACCCACATTTGAAGACCAATGTAGTCTTCCAAAAAGGAAAAGAAAAGAAAAAGCAAAAAAGAAAAAGAAAAGAAGAAAAGAAAATAAAGTCGTGACACTTTGCCTTGAAACCCGAAAGCACTGTCCGAGGGGTATATGGCGGGGAAGTTTCCTGAAGCCCGATGCCCTAAACTCATCGACTTAGTGTTCGGGTTACACGTGAACGGGTAGAGTTTAACGGTCAGAAAAGCTTAATCTCGGTCCCCTGAGTCCCGGTAAAGCCTCAGAGTTTGTGGTCAAGGATCCTTTCGCTCTCTTTGATGCCCTAAACCTTATTTGCTGGGAGTCATCTAATTTAGTGTTCCTAATGCCGTAGGCTAGGTTGGGGGAGGGAATAATCTTGCACTTTATCGCTCAACTGCTACATTAGGAACCATTAGATTTATGAAATTCAGTTGGAATTCTTTGATCCGATGTTGACCTAAAATTTGTTCTTTTATGGTTTTTTCTCTCTCATGTCGGTTTTCAAACTTGGTATCAATTGTTCATTTTAAAGGCATTGCTTATATGTACATACACCTTTTAAACCACAAACTTTGAGAAATCACCGCATGCATTTCCTTTTGTTTTAGCATTGCTAAGGGACTAGCAACGACGGTCAGTGGATTAGTGCCCAAAAAGTGCTATTTCGAGCCCTATTCGAGATAGGTTTTGAGTGCTTTTACGCACTAATCGTATCAATTAAGCCAATTGAGGTGTTCAGTCTACTTAGTATCACTTGCTACTCAGGTTATTTGTGGTTATTTTGCAGGTGTTTTTGTGTACCTCATTCCATTAAAGCCTAATTATTATTTCGAGATGTGGTGAACCATGAAGATCAAACTATTTCCAAATTTCCATCAACAACATATCAAAATTCAAGATGAAATGAAAGGCAAAGTGAAAAAATGGAGGATGCAATAGGTGCAAGATGCAAAGCTAACAACACCCTACAGGAAATTTCGCTATGATTGCGAAAATTTCGCTGGGATTGCGAAAATTTCATAGCCATAGCGAAAATTTCGCAACTTAGCGAAATTATAAACGCTTGCTAGCGAAATTCTCGCTATGATAGCTAACACCGCATAGCGAAATTTCATTTTCGCTTATCTCTCAACAAATTTTTCACTAGGTTAGCTTAAATTCTTTCATAGCCAGCGAAACTATCGGTGGCATAGCTTAAAATTCTCATTTTCGCTATCTCCGTGCACTCGCTAGTTATTAAATTTCACAGGCTAGCGAAATTTTCGCTACCTAGCGAATTTTCCCCGCATAGCCAAATTCACCTGCTAATTTTGTAATTAATGCCAAACGCACTCTTATTTTGCATACCTCCTCGCCTCGTATTAGCCAATATTTTAGGTTTTCTCAGAGTTTCATACATCGCGGGCCTATATAAGCCCCTATCATTTTGTAATCTTAAGCACCCAAGTAACTTTTCATTTTATGTAAAATATCTCCCTTAACTTCTAGCTCTTAGGTTTGCTTTTCTCTTCTCTCCTCTTTCTTTTTATTTTCTAGTCACAAACACTTTCTCGAGGATGACAACTCAAGAGATGCTCGCTAAGCCTTATAGCTTTGAAGAGTGAGGGTTGCTATTTCGTCTTTGGGTCATTTACAGGTTGTCCTCTTACTCGTAGTTGCTGGTGTACTCATTTATGGTTCCATATCTTCCAAACCAGGTTTAAAGCTATTTAATACATTCGTCAATACTTCTTTACCATGCTTCTTAGCAGCATAAAGGCATACTTATCGCTGGGATGCATCGTTATCCTTAGATGGCCTTTACGAGCCACCGAACAGGTCAGAGCAAGTAGGTTTTAAACTAAAAGGGACTGGAATGCATAATACCGTGTAGACTCAAATAGAGGGTCCTAGGTTAGTTTTCATAGTTAAACAAAGATCCTAGTTATATTGACTATATGTTACTTGCCATAATACGAGGATATGACCCGAGAACACTCATAAATGCATGTTGTCGGGGTTAGCGACCCAAGCCTTCAAAGTTACTATTTCACACTTCATTTTCTACCATTACCTGCTAGCTAGTAAACAAACAACCCCACTATTTTGAAACAAAATCCAAAATCCAAACTAAAAGCTCCTACCCATTTTCAACACCGATGTAAGTCATTCATAGGATGAAAACTCATCCCCTTGTTCGACTCCTTGGGACCGCTATGCCTAGTGAGTTTGACTACTGGGCAGTAGGAGGAACATAGGAAACAAATTTTGCTGATTCCGCCACCCTACCGTGGCACGAATCACCCCTCCGATGTGTATAGACAACGGCCAGCCTCCGACGATTGATATTATTTCCAGGACTACCTTCCGAGCGTATACCAATCTGACCGTCTCCACGATCGATATTTTTAGTTTGACTACCCTCTCCTATAATTAACACATTTTAGACAACCCTCCGAACCATTTTCTCTACACTATCTCATGCACTCACTCCTATAAATTTGGGTGTTCCAAAGGCATATGGAATGCATGTATGTCAATTCCAATACGCCTAATTCACATGTAAATATATAAACATGTATATATTTACAAAACATTCAATTCACACAATCATGTCTTGTAAATTCTCATTTCATACATCAAAATTACCACACGATCGATCAAACACGTTAACTAACTCAATCACTCGATCAAACACATTTTCACACAAAATATATTTTTAGAATCGCTTGGGAATAGTGAAACCCCGCCATTATTCTAAAAATCACAATTCATCGATTCACTTAAGCGAACCCGCATTTCACGGCCATTCCCAAATTCTTATCCAAACTAATACACGATTTAATATAATATTTCCAATTTAATGAACCTAATCAGCCGTGGCAGTCACGGCTGCTGCAATGGGTGTTCAAAAATTCACATCAATGCGGCCCCAAGGTTCGAGATGATCAAACTACCACGTGGCCTCATTCAAATTTCAAACATTCTAAAGTACTTGTTAATGAATAAAACCCAAGAATGGAGAAACCCCTACCTCTCGGAGTTTGAGGAAACCCCCTAAATCATGTACCCACGCGAAGCCCTCTTCGCGTAGAGCAGCTTTCCTTCTTGTCCCGAAAACTGTCGACGGTCGGATTTGCCGAAAAACTAGAGAGAAGTTCGATCTTCTCTCACTAAAACGCCATTGTCGACCTCACTGCCACTTTCTGGTTTTTCCCTTCACGTTTTGCCTTTTGATTTAATGAAGGAGACCAACACTATTCAATTTTGTCATTTAGTGACTTAAAAACTTCCAAAATGACCATTATGTCCCTATTTCATTGGAGATTCCAGATTATCTCTGGTCATCCATTTCCATCATCTCTACTCATACAACTTATTAATACGAGATTGTTATATTGCGACTCAGAAAGAACGAAAAATCGCTTTATGGTACCCGAACGTGATGCCTAGAAAAACGGTAAATTACGACCGGCCTCTGGACCTCGACTAAATTTTTACATGCTAGCCGCATTTCATGAGACGACATTCCAACGGTGAAACTGCTTCTTCATCCGAGATCTAGAGAATAAATTCCAGATTTTTAATCGAATTACAATTTCAGAACTAAAATTACGATTTTGTCTCTTTCCGTAAATTGAATTTCTGTCTTACACTCTTTCAAACTGCCACAATGTTACATCCCGCTCCCATGTAGCCTCTGATTCCAAACTGCCTTTCCACTGAACAAGATAATCGGTCCGTCGATTCTTTCTACTTACCCTCATGGTTATATGATTCAAAATCTTTTCCACCCCTTTCATTAAATCAAGGCCATGAATTGTGGAGGGGCACGTTTACTTGCACCCTTCCCTACACTCCGCATCTTCAACATAAGGCTTCAAAACTCCGATACATGGAAATGTCTGATGTAATCTCACTTCGGCAATCCCAGCATATAAGCGACTTCTCCCACTTTCGATCACCTCGGAAAAGTGCCCCCCTCAAACTGGGATCACCCTCTTGCCGAAGCCCATCAAGCCACTCTTTTCAGATCTTAGGAGTAAGTTTTAAATAAATACCTTATCCCCGACATATGAAATTCCAAATTGGCCTATGTTGATCAAGATACTTTTCTATCTCTTCTAGCCGCCTTCTCAAGGCTTTCAGGCCTCATCGAATCAGATGTGAAGCAAGAGAAGTGCGAGCTCGTATGGCATATCAATACATTCGGGTCAAGCAAAATCAAGAATGCTAGATTCGATGGATGAAAGAAAGGTGCAAGCTGTGATCGACACAGCCCCACAAGTGCGACATAGTTGCGGTCATTCCTGATTAGCAACCATTACTAAGAGATTCAGTTAAAGGGCTACTCAAAGATCGGTTTCCATCGATGATTTGCTAAAGAAAGACCGAGTATGGGATCGGGACATAGAGTGCTCTGATGGCTTTTGGAAAGCCTCAAACAAGCCATCTCCAAGGAACCGGCTTTGCGCTTGCCTAACTGACTCCTTCCCCTCAAGTTCGGGATCGATGCTTCGGACAAGGCCCTGCAGTCTTGAAAATGGCTGACACCCCGCGGCATTTAAGAGTCTAAACCCACGAAGTGCAATATCGTCTCGCCACGCAGTGTACTACCGCCGCTTGTGTTCTCCTTTAACTCTAGGTTTGCATCCCTTCATCTTGGCGCTGAATTCACAAGATTTCTTGTAATCTTTTTAGTGCTCACTTGATGCTTATTACTAGATCTCGTGATGTTCATTAGTTATCATTTATCACCCATTGTAATGTGAGTCAAGGAGACTCGTTTGAACTGACTGAGAACATTAACGGCCAGTGAATGCCATTTTCAAAGAAATTTAATAAGGGTTAGTTTTTATAGCTACATGAAGATCCGGTTCGGGAGATGACTAAAGGTCATCCTCCCCAACGCGAGGAAATGACCCTGGAAACCTCAATTGCCCTGTGATCCTAACTTATCCTGATACTTCAAGGAGATCTCTTTTATTATTTTTCTTATTTTACTTCAGTTTATTTCAAGTTTTCACCATCAAAACCCCCACTGCTTTTACAAAAACCTTAAATCCAAAGTGACATTCACCATTTTCAATTCAATATAAGTCATTTGTACGAAGAAAACCCATCCCTGTGTTCGACCCTAGAACCGCTATACCGCAGTAGCTTTGCTACGACAGTAGGAGGAATTTTAGGTTATAAATATTGTTGATTTTGGTTCATCCTACTGTGGCACGAATCAAATGGCGCCCAAGCATCGGGATGCAGGCCTATGCATTCGACGAAATGCGGAACACTCTGTGATCCCCTATCACAAGTTCTCGTGAGTTCTCCTTTATCATCCTTTTGGTATCTTACATACTACTTTTTTAGTTTCATTTCACTATAAAAAAAGGTCATTCAGGATTGTTTTTGTGTTGTTTTGTGTTGCCCTATTTTTACTGCAGGAATTTCCAGTGGATTAGAAATCCAGAAGGCAAAGCAATAAAGTCAATCTCCCACAGTAACCCGGATCGCATTTCCTCGACCAGGATCAAAATGGAACACCTAGAGGGAGAGCAGTACAGTGAGTACTCAATGGAGAGAAACCCTAGTGCATACATGTCAATGAGGGATTACAAAAACCTTCCATGGCATAGTCAAAGAACCGTGGAGAGAATCCAAACCTACATAGTCCACGAGGGACTATAGAAACTAAATGGACGAGCGCACCCTTCAGAAGGCTTCACACGCCCCCATTCCCGATCCGACCCGATTATGATCCGAACCGAGTCCGGCGCGAGACTATATAATCGACTCATCGACCGTTTCTTTCTCGCAGCCGAACCAGACCGCTATACAAACAATTTCGTAATAACAAAATCATTTTCATATATAAAAGCAACTACCAACGGAGGGTGTCCCTCAACATCTATATACATATACTGAGTCCCATTTACTTATACATGTACAATTTTTTTCTTTTCTAATACAACCATTAGAGGATCATGGGCAAAGGCGGTGAGCACCTATCTCCCCGAAATGGGCCTCGCTTCGCCGATGTGGATGCCCCGGCCTTCTATCCTTGTCTTCGTCATCGCCACGTATCAAACAATTCGTATAAGCTTTACGCTTAGCGGGGAAATATAAGCATGGATTAACCACTCAATGGTGATACTACAAGCTTATACATATGCATATAACTATATATTACTTATCATCTTATATTAATATTACATGTCATATGCCTCTGGCTCTCGACATATCTCCTATCTATACTTTACCGTATTCTCAGGCTTTGTCATCTTTACTTATTCCTTTCTGCTCTTTCGTGACTTATGCATTTCTATCATGTATTCATAGCATTTTCCCCTCTATTCATTAGGTATGTCTACTATATATTTATATCATACAACCTATGCCTCTGCATGTCATATTCTTATACATATATTACTTTCATATACTTATATACCAAATTCATTTGATATATTCCCATTTTCATGTAATCGCTATCACAAACAAAGTTATCATGTAATCGTCATCATGTAATCGCTTTCATACCGTGATCAGTGTACCGCTTACATACCGCTATCATGTACTGCTTTCACATACCGGCTTCTCGCTATACTCTATCATATTACTTTCTTTCATGTAATCAGACTTGCTCATATACTTTTCGTGGTCATTGACACTTTGCTTCTTATACTCGATACTTGTCATACTATCAATGATAAAGAAGTGGTATGCTTCCTCATATCGTGTCATATATTCTTTACATTTCTTTTTGTTTTTATGTTTCACGCCCGCATAAACCTTAGAAGTGGATAAAGGAAACCACGAGGCTCGAAGGCGCTTATACTCACCTGGGTAGACAAAAACATGCATCTACGAGGCCCGAAGGCGCTACGCTCATCAGATGAAACAAAGGGTCCATGAGGGCCCGAAGGCGCTATCACTCATCGTGAGAAACAAAGGGTCCATGAGGGCATGAAGGCGCCGTGATGACCTTTCTGGGCCACCGCGGATCCAAACGGATCTGGCGTCATCGACCCAAACGGGCCTCGATATCGAACTGTATGCCGCAGACTCTTATTCTTCCTAATGTGCATGCCCATCTATCCTTCTACTAGGTTCTGCTGCATAATCCATTTTATCTCATTTTCTCAGACATATCTCTATAAGTAATATCAACTATTGTTATCATGATTGCTTATGAAATATATACTATCATTACTTTAAATCTGTATTTGTTCTCATATCTGTAGCTTCATATTATGGTTATCATATTTCTCTATAATACATATATTCCTATATTTTTATCATGCATGCATTTACTCATTCTTATATTCATATATGCCTATCATTCGTGTACTCATTCTTATATTCATATATGCTTATCATTCGTGTACATGTACTCATTCCTAGTAACATCTTATATCTTATTAACTTATATCTTCACGTGTTTTATTAGTCTATCATATCTTAAGACATATACTTATACATTTCTATACTCGTATCGCTTTACTTGCGCTTTATCGTATCGGGCCCTATCTCCGTAGGAGTTCAGAACATAGACTTCTACTTTGATACCCTTAGGTACCCTTCATGTCCAAACTATTTACCTTTTTATCTTTTCTTATTCAGATACACACGTATAAACATTCGCTTACTTGGACCGGAGATAAAGAAGGAACGAGACTCGGTACAATATATACCCGAAGGTACGCGACGGGTAGACAGAGACGTGCCCGCCCACTAATAGAAGTGCCTAACACTAAAGCAGGCGTCAAGACTTACGATACGTGCCAAAGCACTAATCATATGTACGTGCCTCGCCTAATGATAGAAGGTCAGAGCACTACAGCGGGTGGAGTGCTGAAGGACTGATCATATATGTCTTGTCATTCAATATCCGGTCTTCATACAATTATACATGTTCTCTGAGCTTATCATTTTATTCTTTTCTTCTATATTCCTTTTCATATCATATCTACGCATAAGCATTATTTCTTTGTCTATATCTATCTCTTTTCTTATCATAAATCAATTGACTTTACCCATATCAAATCTACTTATGTTACTATTTCTTGTTCATATCTATCTCTTTCACAATGTGATTCCACTTTATCTTTAACTGTCGACAAGATAATTTGGTAAACCATTCATTTTCAGTAAATCAGGTCTAACACCGGATCTGACATCTACTAGTCTTCTCAGGCATATGAATGGATTCTTGACTCAATGGGCTTTCCTATAGAGCCCAAGCAATCTCGAATCGGAGTTCGTGACGTGGCGAGCGCGACTCCTTCCGGGTCGGGAGGTCAATGTAGTCAACTCGAACCGGACGAGTTGACCTGACCTCAGTGAGCTCGGTCTAACACCTAGGTCTGACACCTAATATCCTTCTCAGACATATCAATGGATTCTTGACTCAATAGGCTTTCCATAGAGTCCAAGAACACCGACCTGGAAGTTCGATCTAAGGAGTTATGACTCCGACCTGAGGTCAAACGTGAATCAACTCAATAACCTGACGAGCTGACCTGACCTGGAAGAGCTCGATATATCACCTCGGTCTGATATCTAATATCTTCCTCAGGAATATGAATATATTCTTGACTCAATGGGCTTTCCATAGAGTCCAAGAACACCCAAAACGGAGTTCGACGAAGGTTGCGACCTTCCAAGTCGAGGTCATACATAGTCAAATCTCGAATCGGGATTATTTCGGATCTGACCTCGGTGAGCTCGGTCTAACACTTCGGTCTGACACCCAATATCACCTCGTCATATCACGTATCTTTGACTCCAATGGGCTTTCCATAGAGCTCCTAAGAACACCAAATCGAGTTCGGACGAAGGAGTTATGACCTTCCGAAGTCGGGAGGTCATACGTGAAGCCAACCCAAACGAGTCGACTTCGAACTGCCGAGCTGAGCTGACCTGGTTGAGCTTGTTCTAACACCTCGGTCTGACACCCAATATCCTCTCAGGCATATGAATGTATTCTTGACTCAATGGGCTTTCTATAGAGTCAAGAACACCCGACCTGAGTTCGACGGGGCGGAGATATGACCTTCCGGGCCGGAGTCATACATGGGCCAAATCTTGACGGGCCGAATTAACCGACGAGCCGAGCCTACAGACGAAGCCGAGCCTTTCATGCGACGAACCAGCTCTCTTCGTGACGAGCTGAGCTCTGCTGTGACCTACTGAGCTCTGCGCACGAGCCGAATTTCACAGATCTAAGGCGATGTTGACCTCTACAGGATGAGGTATGCCGACCTCTACGCATGAGGTCCGCTTTGACCTCGTGGCTGAGGTCTCGCCGACCGTTGCATGAGGCCTACACTCCCCGCTGCATGAGGTTCATCACCTCACGTGCATTTATACTACGACCTTGTGCCGACGAATTCTACTACCGACCTCACCCATCTGACCGCTCGCAGTAAAAGATCATAACTCGTTCCTACAGTGAACCGACTGAGAAATTCAAGTTTCCAACATCAAGTTCATCGATGTATTACAATTTACCAGAAGGACTTTACGCCAAATTCTCTTTATTTCTGACCCAAAAACCTGTTCTAAGGTCCGGCTAGTTGACCCGAACTGACTGGAATCGACCGACCAGATCTAAATTGTCGGCTCCTGTGAAAGGACCATAACTTGGTCTACAGAGGTCCAAATCAAGAAATTTAAAAGCCTTGCATCAAGTTCATTGATGTGGCTACAATTTAATAGAAGGACTCACTTCTAAATTCCCTTTATTTCTGGCCCAAAAACCCGTTCTAAGATCCGGCTACTGCATATGATCAAAAATAGGAAATTTTTTGGGTTCAACTTGCAATTAGCCCTATCCCAAAACATAACTATAGGAGCCTTAGAACTTTTCTCAACTCAACCCTATTACCTAAATGGAAGTTTGTGGAGTTCCCAAAACCCAAACCGTACACAAGATAGAGTGGTTTTAAACCATGATCTAAACCGTCTGTAATTCAAAACTTGACTTCATACAACCTGCAAGACATGTATCCATACACCCATAGTTTTCATATACATATTCCTAGTTCCTACACTACTCAAAATTCCATACTCAAATTTAGCAGTTCCATTACCAAACCATATTTCCAAGTACTTTCTATACAAAATCATAATTCCATACCCGTGATCTTTCTCTTTCTTTCTCCTTCTTTCTTCTTTCTTTCCTCTTCTTCTTCTTTCTCTTCCTTTCTTTCTCTTCTCTCTTATCCGTTTTTGCTCTCCCCTCCTGCCACAAATTATAGTATTTTCAGTCTTCTCCTCTTATTTGATCTTATCCCCTTTTTTATTTCACTTTCCAAGGAGGAAACTTCCTCCTCTTTCCTTCAAGCCACTCTGTCTCTCTTCCACAATTTTCTTCCTTATTTTATTCTAATATCTTTTCTTTACTACTCTTCGTTCTCCAACTCTCTTTACTCTTAATTTAACTTTGTCATATTCCTACTTTGGCATATGAACTTATTATATTATGACCCTTGGGTCATGAATTGGTAATTTATTAATTTACTCTTATCCTGGTATTAATTCCAAGTTCTTTCTTATTTTATTTTTATCTTTAATTTATTTCGGATAAATATACTTTTATTTTTATTATACCCTAAACATGTCCGAAAACTGCTATGGTATATTTTGGGGTGTTACAGTGCTCCCCCAACTAATGCACCTCCTGCTTCTCCATATTGTGCTTCAACCCCTCGTACTAATTACAATCCACTACGCTTAATTTCTCAAATTGAGGAAGTAAGGCATCGAACTCGAGCAAATTGCGGATACTTTATGCAGGAGCGGAGCAAGTGAATGTCAAGGCCAATCAAAAAATTGACACAATGGAGAGCAAAATTGACACAGTGGAGAGCTCTCTAGCCAAGAGAATTGATGGATTTCAAAGTGAAATTGATCATAAATTTGACATTCTGTAGAACTCCATTTCAAGGCTCACCAATCAGGTCATTCATCAAGAGGAAGAGAGTCCAGAGGAAGAGTGCCTAAGTGACACCATGGTAGAGGAGCAGTGTCAACAATAGCTACAAGAAGGGCTGATAGAAAATTTTGAATCCTCAGACACTAGTTCTACTGTTTGTCCATGGGAGAAGAAAGAAGAAACCTCCCCTAATGCCGACCGAGGAGGGTAGTGGAAAGGGAAGAAACTAAAGAGCTCTAAAAGTTCTACTCACCTAAGCCAATTAATGTACCCCACTCCGCCAAGAAAGACTTCATCGATCTAAGTGTATACTCCCGGGGCCTACACCGCAGCAATAATCCACACCTAAACTCCCGCCGCAGCTAAGACTAGTCCATCACCGTCGCCCCGTAAACCTCAAGAAGCAGATAGTGGTCATTGTTCAAACTTTTGCCACTACATCAAAGACATTGGCAGGCTCATACTGCATGGCACAACGGATGGTTCGGGTGCTGGTTCAGATGTGGAGCACTTGGACCTCGACATTTCTACAAGCTCCACCAGTTTCAACACCCTCCAAAGGCTTGAGAAACTGGTTTTAGGGGGTCTTAATTTCCCCCAATTTTTTTATTTTGATTTTCTTGTTTTATTTTATTTTATTTTATTTTATTTTATTTTATTTCGATTTATTTAGTTTTTCACTTTAGATTTTCTCTAATTTTAAGTTAATCTTTGTTTCTAGCTTATTTTTCATTTTTCTGTATTTTATTTTATTTTTCCTGTGTTTATTTTTGCAGTCCAGGCTAAGTTTTAGCTGCAGGATGCTTAAGTTTTGAAGGCATGTTGCAGGATAAGTTTCAGAGACCGTAGTTAAATTTTCATTAGTTGGGAAAAATTGGGCACTGCGACTCTTATTTCCATATATATATATATATATATATATATATATATATATATATATATATATATATATATATATATATATATATATATATATATAGTATATATATTATTTTGTTGCTCTGTAGCCGGTGCGAAATTTCGCACCAGTTCGAAAGTGAGAAATTTCGCATTGGTGCGAAATTTTTTCCAGCCCCTCCTAATTTTGCAACCCCATTTTGTTTTGACCATAACTTTTTCATTCGAACTTCGTTTTGGGTAATTTTGGTATCGTTGGAAAGCTTAAAGAGTGTAGAATCCGAATATAGCTAGAAAGAACACTTTTGAAATTTTTAGAAGGGGAAATTTTCAAAATGCTCCAACTGGTCACTTTTGTCATCTCTTTTCTTCTTCCAACTTGTTCATTTGAAGCCCAAATGGAGTGAATAAGGTCTAGGTGGAAAGCTTGCGAAGTATCATATCCAACAATGGGTACATCTCATCAAGGAGGTAACACTTCCTTCTCTAAATTTCCAATCCAAACCTCATTGCGGTAATAATGTGACATTTGGTTGGGGGAGAGTTAGCCAAGGAAGTGACATTAGTTTATGTTTGAAAGACGCTGAGCAAGCCCATTTTGTATGTTCGGCTCGCTGGTTTTCCTTTTTGTGAAGTCAGTTCTTACTATACAACTTACTTTTTTTCAATTCAAATTGCACCCATTTTTGCACCCTTTTTTTTTTGTGGTTTTGCCTAACATGCAAGTTGGAAATTGTCTTGTCTAATCCTCGTTGATGTTGGGCCATATGTCATGCCTAGTCGAGCGATGATTAGCTGAATTCTTATTGCTTCGACCTTTTTCTTCCACCTAGCTAACCTGTTAGATTTATGTCGTGTCTAGTTGAGGATAGATGTTGAAAATTTAATGTTGACCTTTTTTCTTCCACTTAGTACGTACATTAGGGGTTTGAATGGCTTGAACTCAACTTCCAAACCCATCTAGTTCCATTAATACTCCTAAATAGGTTAAGGATCCCTAGCAGAGTGAGGCAAATGTAAGCTCCAAAAGAAAGAAAAATAAAGAAAATATGAAAATTTTAACTTTCATTTAAAACCCATTGTCCAGGTACATAAAGCTTTAGAGTTTCCTAAGTGGCTCTGGTTAACTCGGTTGGGTTGCACTTTACTGAAGCCATACCAAAGATGTTGTTTGAATAGGTGCAAGAGTTTTGAAACTAGTCTCATCCAGTGAACTCCAAGAGCTCAGGGTTGAAAGACCTTGGCATCATGGCCTAAGCCTTAATTGTTGGGAGTCAGGATCCCCGTTAGCTGGACTTCTACAGGTCGATTCTCACAGATTAGTGACCCTACAACACAAAAAAGAGCTGGGAATAAGAGGGTCCCCAGCTAATAGTCCTGGGCGGTGAAAAGTAAGAGTTTATTTGGGGAGTAAACATATTGTTGAACCGATCAAAATAAATACTCTAGGTTGGGGAAGTCTCCTGTTGATTCAACAAGAAGGAGGCTTTTTTGATACCACTTGTACATTGATTCTCTAAAGATAGTTATCATAAGGGTTTGATTCCTTATTGAGGTTAGGCATCACCTATTCACAACCTTTTGAAATACCACATTTGGAGAACATACCTTGCCATTATTTTGTATGACTCTTTCTTTCTTTTCTTTCAATTGCTATGACTGAGCACTGGCTATTGGGGAGGATTGAGCTCAAAGTATTTTTGAGTCTTATCTATTGTAGGTTTTATAGGTACTAATCAACCTAATTAACCCGGGATGGTATTATTATGTCTGGCACTTCATCGATCGATTTTAGCTAATTTTGTAGTTTTAAGCTATTAATGCCAAGATTGTCGAGTCAATCCAAGCACGAAGAATTCGAAATAAACTTAACACTGCGTGATTTAATCGAAGGAAAGAAAATATGTACAGAGAAAGAAGAAAGGTAGAATGTCCACCATAGTGAATTTATACAGCAATATTAGTTCACTGAGCCCATAATAGTCGCAGCTTTAAGAACCTGCCTATGTCTGTAGCCCAGAGCAAGTTCAAACATGCAGATGAACAACGAGCCTCATGTCATTAAGAGTCAACGCCAATCACCCAGAGTAAGTTCACTATGATTAATTACCAGCCTCTCAACGGTCCGCCAAGAGCTCGACCGCCAACAAGTTCAAATGTGACAGATGAGTCACTGAGCCTCAAATGGCTCGCTTTGAAGAGCTCCACTGGTCAACTAAGGCCCAGATCCCAGAGCTAGTTCACCAGTGACAGTCACTGATTTCAACACTCGCTTTGAAGAGCCCGACCGTCAATCCAAGGCCCAGCCCGTAAGCAAGCGTAGCTTCGGAAAGTAGATAGGTCACTGAGTCAAAGGCCAATTTTTAAGAGCTCTGACCTGTCAACTAAGGCCCGGTAAAGGAGTCATCACCTGAAAATAGCCTAGAATCAAGAATTAGTTACAGAACTCAAAGGCCATATAACCATCAATCAATGAGAAGAGCAGTCACAGAAAGTTAGCTAAAAAGCTATGAGAGAGAAAATGGTGTTCATTAGAACATATCGATAACCAATTGGGTCAATGAAAAAGTGCCAAAATTATATTCGACGCCGGCTAAGAAGGGAGCTTTTTGCCTCACGGTGTCGCTCCCCAACACTTACGGAAGCTGACTCTTCCGCCCTCGCCAGCCAGGATATCAGCGATGGTCCGTTCGTAGGTCAGACCACCAAAGAAACCCCCAGGACTGGTACGCCATCCCACCGCACAACCTGTGATATTAATGGAACCCACTTCTTGTTACATTTCCTTCTTCCGTCTTTTCGCTTTCTTCGCTTCTTTGAAAGTTTCTTTTCTTCACAAAATTGCTGTTACATTAATATAATAATTACATATATAAAAGATCACAATACCAAACTATTAAACTAATTTATCTATCGAGTCAACCACACCATAAGAAGATCATGTATGAGTTCATATCAAGATCGTGAGCATTCTAAGAGTGTTTAAGTAATTGTGCAATGAAAATACATAAGTCCAATAAAATAAAGATGACATATGATAGAGAATGTCAGTGATGTAGAAGCTTACATGTATAGGGTCTTTACGAACCCATCTCGGACCGTGAACATATTTAAACAATAAAACGTGAGATAATAAATCAGTTGAGTGACATAATTTATATGAAAATAACGCCTTTAATTTCGAAAATTCTATCTGCTGACTCCTATACATTCTTTGCAAGGTTCCCCGCGAAAATCATTTCACAAAACCAAACTATACTAAGCCAACACAAATATGAAACTATGCTCAAAATTATCCGAAATTATTCATTGTTGATAATTATATTCTCGAATTTGATCAAAGATAAAAAGAGTATAGAAATATATAAACATCATGTCGTACAATTAATCATGAAAAATACAATAACCATAAATTTCGAAATGGTTATGTCTTACTCAGAAACCAACAATATACCATACCATATGTTCAACGTGTAATAATATCGCATATATAAAACCAACTATGTACCATAAATTATGAACCAACGATGTACTATACCAGGAACCAACGTATACCATACTCATATAATTATCATAAACTGTGGGACACCCATCTCATGACCCTAAACATAGAAAGGTGTCGGGTATTAATAATAATAATACATGATACAAACATTCAAACCAGACTCCTCGGCTGGAAATAATGTATGACCGTTGGATGAAGCCAACCTCACGACACCGTGGAAATAATATATAACCGTTGGGTGAAACCAACCTCACGACTGTGGAAATATCATATAACCGTTGGGTGAAACCAACCTCAGGACACCGTGGCAACCCAATGCACAACCGCTGATGAAAACCAACCTCACTATTAATCGTGAAAACCTAGTACCTGGAATATAAATAAATTTAATCAAACTCGTACTATATGGTACATCAACTTATAACAACCAACACAAGATCCTCGTCATATATAATTTTTCCAACACATCAGATATAAATTAAGAATTTATCAATTGAATTTCAACATCTCAATCAAATATCACGAATTTCAATTCATCAATTCATAATCAAATCGGAATACACGAAATATTCACTATAACCAATTGCTACAAACTTAACTTTATCATTTAAAATCATAAAAATTCAAAATCTATTTTTAAATCAATATATTTTCAAAGATTGAACTCATCCATGTACCAACATTTACATACCAATAACCAAGGAACTAAGAACTCCATTTAATATGTTGACAAAATTCACATAAAATGATAATTTATTTATATAAAACAGATAATTCTATTATTACATAACCAACCATTTGATCACATAATATATATGTAAAATAATTAACCACAATTATATATCATAATAATACCCCAAAGACGTAAAATGACTATGGTATAGATCACTCCAAGCCTCCCAAGATCGTCTGTGCCTCGCAGAATGTCCTGTAATATAATAAAACACCATTTAGGTTCCAATAATTAAATCCAGCATATCGATGCCCCAAATGTCTTAGAATGATTTTTAGAATCCAAACCATCTAAATTGAACTCCGACAAAGTCCACTGATACTATCGTGGCTCCTATGTGACTCAGATCCAAAATTGGGCTTTCAACCGATACAACTAAATTGAACCTTCCAATGTTAAAAATATCCAATTTCACTAATCCAACTCACTGCCTAATTTGACCACTAAACCACTTCACCCAAACATTAATTACCCTAAATGACCCGGGAAAACTAACCAAACGACTTCCAAAATTTACAAACCATATCAACGTGAGCACAAGAGACTAGGAACACATCAGTACCTTTACCTTGGTCCAAAGGTTATCAGGCGTAAACTCGATCCACAAATTTGTTTTTGTCAGATCTTTCAACTGTGATGAACTGATAAAAGGACCACGGAATGAGTTCAGAGGGTCCAAAATGGTGGGAGAGAGGTATGGTCGGCCTAGAATACGAAAAATGGCAAAATTGGAGACCCATAAAGGCGGTCGCCGCGCCTAATCCGGGCGAAGGCCCACACGTGATGGCTATGAAATTTCACATGATATCGTCCGCAAAGGCCTCCTGCTGATCGCATGAAGGTGGTGGCCGGAGCCCCACGGTTGAAACCCTAATGGCCTAAAATCCGCCGAAAAGACCCGGCTTCTGGGTCCACAGTGTTTGGGATTTCTCTCTGGTTTTGGGGGTTTGGTCCCCACTTGGTTTATAGGCCTAGGGCTGTTTTCGGGTAAAAATCTCGCTGACTTGAACACCGAGCAAAACACCGTTTGAACTTACCAGTACATAACTTTATCTGTAAGTTTCGATTGGACGCTCAACCTATCCGCGAACTCGTATCGACGAGGCCTACAAATGGTTTCTTACTCAACCCAAAATTATTCATATCTGAAAAGTCAATTTGGGTTTCCACATACTTATTGTTGGTCAAACTCGCTTCCTCAACTTAATAAACTCGGGTCGTGTGTTAAAACTTGTATTATTTGATCGGTCATACAAGAGGGTATTGCGACCTTCCTCTCGGGAAAGCAAGCCATCCGTATTCCATTGAGTGTAGGCCCTAACCTCAAACTCGCTATAGTCTGGCCGAACAACCAGAAGTTTCCCACTGAGTCCCTCGCAACCCATGACACTCCTCGGTCAGGCGTTCGATAAAGCTCATAGCCTCGGAAGCTTCGCGACGGGCTCCATCTAGCAACACTGTTTTATTACGCAGCCACATTCTAGTTAAAGACGCTTCCTGGTTACCCGCGCCATTCTCGGGATGATTGTATCCCCGACCACCGCTTAGTCCGGCGCAGCCCGCCCCTCGCCATCAGCAAACATCCCGAGCAGCCCGCAGCCTCGCCCCGACTCTCCGGCTTCGCCACCTTAAGCCATCTCGAGCCTTTTCTTCCTACCTCACCAAGTCATACTAGCGTGGTATGCTTCAAGCCCGATTTGAGCTCACTACCTTCACATATTTGCATCCGACCTACGTCGTACCGCTCAAAGGTAAGAGCACCCACTTTCGCCAGTTATGGCGGCTTGACGTGACCTCGTTCGCTTAGCCCTTTCGCAAACTCTTCGATGGTAGCAACCGACACCAACATAAAGTCACACGCAACTCAAACCTAAGATTAAAGCGCATACAACAAGACACGGAACTATGAGGCACCCTCGATAGAACCAAGGTCGACACCTGACTTCGAGGTCGAATCCTGAGAATGGATGAGATCACACAAATTTCCATAAGCTCAAGATCGAGAGCAAGGAATCCCCATCTCCATCAGCCACACCCCAACTCTTCCTCAAGGAGGAGGCTCAACGCTCTGCGTAGGGAGACTACAAACTATTATAGGTATAACTCCAACGAGGCTCACAGCCCTCCCGAGAAGGCTCAGAGCCGCACCTGAGTTGCCAAACTGGACCAGAAACTTCTACGAGGCGTTGAAACACTTGCCCGCAGACTTGGGCATGGGCAGAAGGTTATGAGGAAGATGTCCCCAACCTCGAGACTTACCCCAGTCGAACGGCCCCCTGAGAGTCCAGTTTTCCCGCTTCACACTCTCGAAGATCTCCCGGACAATGTCACTCAGCTGTAGAAGCTCCCCTTAGTGGCTGACACCCGGGAGGCCCATCGTGAGAGAACTTCACAACGGATGGGGGTGAAGGCCTCAAAGTAGTAGGGCGGGAGGACCTTAAACCTGAAGATCCGGGAATATCCGACTTGATAAGCCTGCAGTAAGCGCTGTGGAAAGACATTCGCTAACTCCCGCTACTTACCTTATCTTCGAGGCCGAGATCGCACACCGAAAACGCACAACCAATACCAGAAACCCGTAATCCTTACGAAAACTAGACCGACCAAAACCAAGCAAAGCTCGAGATTTCGAGTGGTCCGTATTTTTGTTAAGGTCAGATTCCCAACCGCGCCACTAACAAAAAGTAACGCTCTTCCAAATTTATGGGAAGATGAGAGATCCGAGATGATCGAGGAGCGCCGCACTTAGAAAGGCAATGTAAAGCCCGGCGGCTTCCTACACTAAAGAGGTCCAGAACAGTTATACTAGAACACCCAAGCCCTTATCCTTAAAGAAACTAACAAATTTCAATCGTCAATTTACAACTGGGCGAAAGTTAAGGGGGCAGATTGAAATGTCAAGACCCTTTTTATAAAGGTAGAGGGAACGGAGGCCATTGGTCAAAGCCACCTCAAGAAGCATACCATCTTGGCACTGACCTGTCAAATGTCTAAGAGACCACCCTGACACCAAAAGTGGCCTATAACGCCTGCCCCAGGCCACCCCGCTAGTCCACCAGCACTTCGCACGGCCGACTTCGATATTCGATCTTATGGGTATTTAATTTCGCCAATTCCACTTGCTTTATCCAAGGAGAGGAGGTTTCGAGGTGTCTCAAAGAAACGACGCTAAACGACGGAGGCACCACCACTTCGACCTGGGGACAACAGAGGAGGTCACCCCTATGCGCAAAGAAAGAGGAACCCTGACCCATGGGGAGATTGTGAGAAAGAAGACCTAACTAAACCAACCCCGAACGGCCACGTGGGAAGTCGTGACCGATTCAAGAGTCGATACAACCCTTGCTCCACGCCGTCAGAACCAAGGGCCAGCAACCAATCGGGTTTAAAATAGGCAGAGCCACCAAGCCCAAGAAGTAGGCGTGCCCAAGAAGTTCTCCAAGGCTCCCCGGCACGTGCCCAAAACAGAGCTCAATCTATTCGCCTAATGGCTAATAACACAGATGCCCTAAGAGGCCTATAGCCTCGCAAATCGAATAGAATCTCACTAATAAGGGAAGTAGGATAATTCAATAATTGCTCCTCAATTATCCCTCCTTCTTTATTAACTGAACGAGCAAGGACAAAATCCCATCAAAATGAGAAAGAATCATTATCATCCAATTGGGAAAATATATATAAATACTAATCCCACCGGTGAAAGCGCAATGCGTAACATTCACCTCTAAGAATTGACATTTTTCTTTTCATCATAAGACCGATTTAGTATTTGAGAGGCAACGAAATGAGCCTTTCGCGATCCTCCTGTTTTTGTTTTTCCAGATAAGTCCAATCTGCAGCCGGATCGCCCAAACCCAACACGTTGTCAAAAGGCATCATCACAAATATTTTTGTATCTGTTCATTTTAATCAAATTTCCTTTATATTTAAGGCATGTTTGGTTCTTATTTTTAAAAACTATTATTAAGAATAGTTTTTGAAAACATAAATAACACCATTTTAGCGTTCTTTTAAAACTATTATTATTATACGAATTTAGTGTTTTCTGTATTTTTAGTGTTTTTCAAAATAAAAAAGGAAAACAAATAGGTTCTTTGTGTTTTGCGAGAAAAAAAAAATTGTTTTAAACAAACATTAAAATAGAAGCGAGAAAACGAGATAATGAACTTTTGCTTGTTTCCCGGAAAAAAGATAATAAGAAGGAAAACGATCTCACCGATCTACTTTTAGTTTACAAAAGCACCATTAGTTCCGCTAGTTCACGAAAATTTTCAACTCTCTATCCAAAATCTGCATTACGAAAATTTTCGTAGATTCTAATATTTAGTTTCACGTAAAATATCGCTTTCAGACTATCTTTATTGAAAATACTTTTCATTTTCAACCCCATTTGTTGAATTTGTTGAATTTAATTGAAATTACAAGGAAAAACAAATTTTTACCAAGCTCGATTCATATAAAAATGTCAGTACAATAATTTTCTTTTGTTTTCAAAATTTGTTATTTTATTCTCATAACTAAACGCTGCTTTCTTTGCTGAAGTTGAACAGAGAATGTGTAAAATTTTCTACCTTACTAACAGTACTTTAAATTTTTACTTCAACATTTAATATTGTTATTTATTTCTTTACTTGTCTATAGCTAGCTGCCTTTACTTTATAGAACTGGATTATGTTTTCCTTTTTAATATTTAATTTAAACACCGTCTGACAAGGAAACCCACCTATTATTTCTTCTCTATTTTTAAATAATAAAAGCTTTACTAAAAGAGTTTTTATTTAAATTTTTTTAATAAAAAGCAAACTTTCCAAATTGAAACAAAGAAAAAATCCAAGATCAGGTTGGAGATAAAAGTGAATGATCGATGCAATTTGAGTACATATTATTATATTAGCAATTTGAGTAGGTTTAATCATTATGTGTTACACAAAAAGTTTACAAGTTCAACTTTAGTTTAATTTCATGATTCAAGGATCAAGTATTGATTAATGTGGCTACATTGTTTGTCGTTTTGTGAATTTGATAATATATGGTTGAAATTTTGAACAATTGAATACAATTTTTTGTGTTTATAAATTATAATTAGCATGATCTACTAAATCAAAATTCTATAATTAATTTTTAGTGAAATTGGTAGTTCAATATAGTATCATATTTTGGATAAGGAAAAGTATGTATTTGATGACTAAGAATGTATAATATAAGATTAAAAAAATAATATATAATGTATTTAATTTAATTTTTACATATCTCAAATAATACATATATATTGAAGTAGCTTTGCTTTTCTATCTTGAAACCCAATTGACATATCATGATCACTACAACTGTAAAGTAGACTAAGAAGTTGAGAAAAAAAAACTTTTTGTAATTATTCAAAAAGGGTATATGAAATTATTGTGAGGTTAATTGGTGGTATATGGTATGTCAAATGAAAGAGAAAGATGCATGAATATTAAAATGTTGAAGCCAATGGAAAAGCACAAGGTCAAAAGCCCTAAAAAAATCCACTTACAGGGCCATAATAATCTCCATGAAATTGACCCTTGGATTTTCCTATGGTTCTATTGCTTTCAATTGTTGGCCTCTCTAGGGTTTTCCCCCTTTGAAAGTGACCTTTCCCTCTATTTATATATATATATATATTAGCTTTATGACAACAAAAGCAAAACAATGGAAGTTTATTCATTTGGAAAGAATCATATCATTGTAGATGTCTATCATGGAAGTTACACCAAAGTGTTTAAATATCGAATATATATCATAGAGTATTTTTGGTCGTTTCGGCCATTTCGACACGAGCACGCCCAACGAGCAATGAGAAAAATGTAGATAATATCGCTGGAGACATCAATGATATCGTCGATTGAATCACCGCGAACGACACGCAGCGTCACAACTAAAATTTCTTGCATATCGCCGAGATATCGGCTAAATATCGGCGATATATCAAGAAAATCAGATATATCACCATACGACAAGCAAAGTTCTTTTTATCTAACGGTTGAAATTCGCTTGCTTAAAAGCCTCCACCCGCCACTTCTGCGCGATTCGACAATTAATCAGCCAGGTTGGATCCAACGACTAGATCTGAATTGGTAATTTTTAGGTTCCAATAGTTAGATTTTTGATATGACGGTGATTTTAATATGTATTTAATCCAATATCATAAATGATTTTTAAATTGCTAGATCGCATTTAACTACGAAATTATTCAGAATAAGCTTTATTAAAAACGGTTAAGCCAATTAAAAAATGATATAAATAGCCTAACAGCATCAAACTCATAAACTGATAATATTTTTAATTTTTCGAGTATCGATATTTGGCGTAAAATATCAATCTATATATCTCTCGATATATCCGTGAAATCAAAAGATAATACATACGTTTAAACCGATACGTTTAACCCTGATAATCTAATATATAATTAGTACATTTGTAAATTCCATTCAACCTTAAATAACCTTTAATTGACCTCATAAATGTACTAATTCGTGACATGCATATTAATTGTAACAATCATTTATTGTAATGACATTTAATTTCTAAATCATTTGTTGTTATGAACATTTAATGACAACCATTGAAGTTTCTAATAACTCTCATGAAAAAAACCTTCGTAAAATGCTTTGAGAAGCACACGCTTACCTGATATCTATCTCTCTCATTCACATGTGCGTAGATGTCGATCCAATAAAGTGTTTTTTCTGTTGGTGATCTTTTCGATCTCTATTCATTTCATTGTACCACCCGCAAATTTCCTTTGCCTTTATCATAGTCGTTTGTTTGTTTCTACTAAGGATAAAAATATTACATGCATATATCTAAGATCGAATTTTACGATATTACCCATTTTTTTATATATCAGATAAACTAAATTATTCAAAATAATATATTCAGATTTTTTATTAACATTATTTATCCTATAATTGATTTATTTAAAATTGTTATTTTTAATCTTCATCTTATTAAAAATATATATATAGTATATATATAGAAAGATATATATATATATATATATATATATATATATATGCTTTATCTTAATTTATAAATTATCTATTTTTAATTATCTATTTTTAATAAACATATGTTTCAAAGATTTTTAAAAAATTAATGCTATTAATGAAAATAGAAAAATAAAGTGATAGTAATTTTTTTTAATAAAAGCACGAAATATTAATATTGAAATTTAATTTAATTGCAATTTATGAATAATGTAAAGTAATTTTTAAATTTAATAAATTGCACTTTAAAAAATTTCAATGAAATAATTAGAATTAATATAAAAATCTTTTTTACACTATAATTGAATGACAAGTTTATTGAGTGAAAAACATGGCGCTCTACATTTTGCCCGGGGTTTTAATCACATCATAAACGAATTTTTCGTGGTTTGACAAACAACACTCAACTTTGATCGAAATATTCGGACCAGTCCAATATCGTCGATATATCCCGAAATTTTCACTGGGATTTGAGGTTGCCTTACATCTTCCATATTAGTACTGTACACACACATATATATATATATAGAAAGCAAAAATAAAATAAAATGATAAAAAAATTACAAAAATTAAACATGTTAGCAATGACACTTTTAGGTCGACTACATTTTCTCTTTGTGAAATGTGTTTAATTATTTATCAAAAACATTATAAAATGGTGATTAAACATAAAAAAGGAAAAAAAGAAAAAAGTGATCATAGTAACAAGTGTAAGACATACATACAAGTACATCCTATAGATACCCTCTTATTCTCTTGGATTCTACTTTTGGATAAATATTTCTTAAAAAATTAACAAAATCATAGAAAATGCACAAAATAATATTAAAAAAATTGGTGAATTTTGTTTTGAGCACTTGATTGGGATAGTGAGAAGCATGTGCTTTCAAGTTGGCACAAAATCTTTCTTTTTTTTAAAATAATAATAATAATTAAAATATTAAAAAATGAGAGCCATGCATGCATGACACAATTATAGAGGACGTATAGCATGGTTGCATGGGATTAAATGAAGAAAGGGAATTTGATTGGCTGGTGCTTCTTACAAGAAATCATGATCTTATAATTGCCTTGTGAAGCCCAATAGGGGAACTCCACTGACTGTGGTCCACTCCTTTTTCTTCTTTCATAATGAAAGAAGAAAAGAAGAAAAGAAAAGTGAAAGGGGAGGAAAAGTTAGATGGATAAGTAGATATGTTTTGCATGAAGCTGTGTGGAAGAATAAATCAGTTAAAAAGAAAAGTGGATTTTAAAGGTTTTTTTAAAGTTTTTGTTTTCTTTTTTTTTTCTGGCCCCCTTTTTTCTTTTGTTCTTTTTGTGTGTTTTTTTTTTCCCTTTTTTTTTTTTTTTTGTTGTTGGGATGTAAGGAGAATCTGATGCCAAAACTCAAAGCTTTTAGAGGAGAAAAGCAGTTTGACCGGTCTTCAAAAACTGAAGTCAAATGAGGTTTGACTCATAAATCAGTCTCATGTGATGAAACATCACAATTATGTCTATGTCTACCATAATTAACCTCAACCCCATTCTCATTAGAGATGACTTTGAGAGTTCATACAAGTTTTTTCAATAGTAATTAAAGAGAAAGAAAACAATATAATAATATTCATATTTAAGATAGTTTTGAATCGAAATCACAATGTGATGGGTTTATTTTGTTTAATTATTTTCATCCTTAGAAAAAGCAAACCAACTTTTTTTAATATTTTGATGAAAAATATATAACATTTATAATATATTTTTACAAAAAAATACAAAATTTTACATATATTAAAATTTTGAAAAGGGGGAGGAAATTTAAAAACCAAAAAAATATTGTTAATTGAAAAATGAAATTTATTTAAAATAAAAAACCATTTTCATCCCTAAACTTTGTTCAATTTTTTAATTATACTAAAAAAATAATTAATATAGCCCATCCATGGTCATTATGATTGAGCCATGACCCAATTTGTCTACTTAATTATATATTCCTTAAAAAAAAAATCTTTGTGTGATAATTGACATTTCAAACAAATTAACAAAAGATAATGCATATCGAAAGGTATTGCTCAGTTTAAGTGGTATAAACCCCGAGTCTTTAAACATCATATAAAGACATCAAAATTTTCCTTAAATATATATATATATATATATATATATATATATATATATATATATTCCATTTACATCACCTTAACAGTTAAGACCAACATGAACCAATTTCTAAATCACCTGCCAAGTGCCAACAACAAAACCAATATTCGTCTAACCCCATTCATCTTCCGACCACCGTCCTCAGCCGCCTACAGCTGCCGGGTCCGGGAGAAGATCCGCTGGCCGGGAGCGAGGATAGCCATTGGATCAAACCTCGCCTTCCTCTCGACGAATCTCTTCCATCGATTTCCAAAATGCCGTTTCCACCCTTCCTCAGACTGATAATGAGGAAGATACAGCTTGAAATCGAATTCATTCTTTATACAGCACTGTTTGATTTCTTGGTTCTGGGCAACCATTTTTTCGACCGTTGAGGCTTTCGGATATTCCGGGTCGAACCGGAGCAATGCCACCAGGTAGAATATTTCGCCTTCCGGTATTACCACCGATGTTCGATCGTCCCACCTGCCAAACATGAGGGTTAATTCCGTAATTTATCATCTTCAGATTTGCAGAGCTTCAATGGAATGGAGAGATGGGCGTGGGGCATGATTTGTCTCTCTTACAGTGAAATCTTGCACATGAACTGTCTCATCTTTTGAGATGTCCATGTCCATTATTTATTTCACAATTTTCCCATATAAAAAAAGTAAAGAAAATTATATATATATATATATATTTCTCTATTTATAATATAATGTGTCCTGGCTAGTTTGCAAGCATTTCGATTAATCTAAAGGACCCTAATGACTCTAAAAACTCAAATTGATGTTCATTGATAGGAGCTATTAAAATTGACATAGTTATATGTTGGACTAATCCTATGGGACTCTAATTGACATACCCAATTCATTGCATGCATCCAGACTAATCCTATAGGGACCCTAATAATTCTAAAGAAACTATGCAAAAATAGACTAGCTTTATGGGACCCTAATCTCTAAAGAAAATCGAATTGGTGATCAGCAACCCAACTTGCTCCATAAAAAAAACACAATCCATTGAAATGAGCAATTAAAATTGACATGGTTATATATCAGATCCAATAAATTATAAGATGACTCTTTATGCTTAGTTCAATTGGTAAAACGTTTAAAGTTTAAAAAGATAGAATATCCAAAAAGGGGAAAAGTCTCTAATTCGAATCCCATACAATGCTTAATTGTCAAAAAAAAAAAAAAGAAAAAAAAGAGGAGTCACTATATGAGGGGTATTTTGGTAAAAGGGAAAATTTTGATGCTTGGGCGTAGACAAATAATGGTGTCATTATAATTTATACCTGGGTTGGCCAATGAACATCCTTGTCGTTCTCAAACGCCAACAATGGCCTCGATCGTTACACTATCCCTCTCAAATTTCATTTTCACTAATATTAGATTTAGTAAATGACCAAAATACCCCTCATATTTTCCGTTCTATTATCCCAAATCTAAATGAATCCTACGAGTGAAGTGAGTGCTGGGCAATCACACCCTGCTTGTCATTTTACCATTATACCCCCAGGTGGATACTTTTGGCAAGACGTATGCATACCCGTTACGTGAAGAAATCAGGGGGGGCTGTTACGGCGGAAAAAAAAAAAAAACCTGTGGTGGGGCCGCCGTAACTTTGTACCGAATTTACCCTTTCCCCGTTTGCCTCTCGGCGATAAGTTTCGGATTTGAAATAGACATAAGTTGACCAGATGCGGACGCATACAAAAACAAAAGTACAACCGCCAGTAAAACTGAGAGGTGGGTCCGGTGCTACGCGTGACACGGTAAGAACAGTAGGGGTCGGTGGACTAACAGGCCCAATTGGCTGACCTCGGAGGAGAAACATATTTGACCTTAAAAGAGCAAAATCTTAACCGCCTGATCTAGGGTTTTAGGGAAATAGCCAACCGAACGGATGTGATCGTGACAAGTTATGACGCCACGTGGCAGACAATAATCAAGAAATTAAGACGAAAATTGAGCTTTGTCCCGAGATAATATATATATTTTAAATAAATTCCAAAATTAACGCATGTTTCTAGCATAAACTAGTTCCTCATTGAAACCTTCTCACTACGGTTTCAAATTTTTTTTCAAAAAATTAAAACCATAATTATAATTTTAGTTTTAAAGTTAAAAAACATGGTTCATGACTAGATTTATTAACTTTAACCCTAGATCTTTAGTCACCAATTATAATATTAAGATTATTTTGGAATATCACTAACGAAAATTAGGTGATAATTACAATACTTACTTGCTTCGAAGTAGAGGGTAAACAAGCATGGGCCCACCAATCCCATCTTTCAAGATCTTCTTGAACACCGTCCGATCAAAATCAGCGATGTCTCTCTTGGAGACGAACATGTTCAACCAAGGGTGAGGAGCGTCCCAAATCCCATTCGCCCTCGCGTGTTCCTCTACACGCTTTACACGCAAGATAAACTCCATGTATCTAACGTCCACGTGGAACTCCAAGCCCTCGATGAATCCGAGCCGTCCAAGCATCCGACTTACCACCTACACATGAAGTCAAAGCAAAAAGGGCATTAAGGTCAATTCAATAAAGCATTCGTGATTTACAGATTCCGGAAAATGATGGCGTTTTGGCCATTTGCGGAATCGTGGGGACCAAAAGCGTCACCCAAATCTCAATGGTGACAGCTACAATTTGTGATTTCCGAATTTACCCTTACGAAACTCTTTTATTATGGGTGGAGGAAAAGTACAGTGTCATTCTCGTAATAAGGGACAAAGTAGATGGGTGATTTTGGAAGTTGTGTGTGTCAGGAAATCCAATGGAAGATACATTATATACCGTATGGTCAGTCTCAAGTTGAAGTTTGCATTATGTATAGACACAGAGGACGATATCAGCGTCCTCCGTAATCGCTGCCCATACACGTGTCAAATGGTTCCAGATTTTTTTTAATTTATTTTTTATTTTTTTGACTTTTTTCACTGAAGGGACCCCATCTCAAGATTGACGGTCAACAGCAAACGGTGGGGCCCATTTAGCAACCGCCTAGGTCAAAACTCAGTTCAGGTAGAGGCGATCAACGGCCAGGAAATGGCCCCCACAGGAACTTTTGCTGAGGACGCCCTGACGGGAAATAAACCCAAACCAAACCCAAGCCCGACTCCGAAACTGTTAAGTTGCATCGGCAGGTAAGGTCAGAATCGTAATTTTACCGTATCGACGGTTGAGGCATCGTCACTGCTTTTGTAGTGTAAAGCCACTTCGATACAGTACAGAACCGCGCCAGCCGTTCGGGGGAGCCGATCGGAGCCGAATCGCTGCTCCGGCGTCAACGGCACTGACGGCCAGCCGTTGACCGGGTCCGAGCTGTTGACAAAGACAGAACCTTCGACGTAGTCGAACGAGTCAGGGAGAGTTACGAGTGACTCAGCGTCCCGCGCGAACGAGTCGAACTCTGCGTACACCAATCTTATCCACCTCACCTAATCGGTCATCAAAAAAAGTAACGGTTATGTGGATTGATTAACGAGAAATTCAAAGAATAACGTATCGTAAACGTGTCGCCCATGCACCAAACGCATCCGAAATATCGGGTAAAAATGAAAACCCACCATGTCCGGTGCTGGCTGTAGCAAAACCCTAGCTCTGGTGATGATTCCGAACTGGCCGAGACCGCCGAGAGCCGCGAAGAAGAGTTCCGAGTTTTCGGTTTCGGAGCACACCAGCGTTTCGGCTTTTCCGGTGACGACCTCCATCTCCGTCACGTTCGAAGTCTGAGGGCCGTACCGGAAGGCCTGACCGCTAATGCCGGCGTTAGACAACGTCCCGCCGACGGTCAGCCCAAGGTAATCCGTCCACGACCGGGGAGCGAGGCCGAACCCCAAAACGCAGCGTTTCAAGACATCTTCCCATAATGCCCCTCCGGAGACGTCCACGTAAGCAGAGCCGTTACAGCTCACCACCTCAATCCGAATCTCCATGGCTCTCATATCAATCACCAGCCCTCGATCAGCCATCGCCTGCCCGTTGATCGCGTGGCCGTTTCCTCTCGCCGCCACCGTCAGATTCGGCGACCGGAAGGCGGCGTTGACCACCCTCGCCACGTCGTCCGCCGCCGACGGCAGGATAAAAGCCAGAGGCTTTACAGTATACAGACCGCCGAAATCTTTACCGGCGACCGAAACAGACCCGTAATCGATACTTCCGGTGAGCTCTAACGTTTTGCAGATACCCGAAACGACGTCGTCGTCAGCTATTGTCTCTGCCTCAGTCTCCGGCAAGAATCGCTCCAAACACGCTATCATCGTCGCCGGAAAACTTAGCCCGCCGGAAACGGCCTCCTCTTTAGCCTTATATCTGAAACTCTCGCTTCACTTTTGGACTTAATGCTTTAAATAGGAGGGGGAAACGGGAAGGTGAGATTAAATTTTTTTTGTTTTTTAATGAAAATAATTATGACGTCATAAAAGCTTCAATTTCCTGTTTACACTCTCATCCTATCGACATCCTCTGTCTGCCACTCCCATAAATATTTATTTATTTATTCATTTATATTAATTCCAGATTTTCTCTTTTTACTATTTGCATTTATTAGAATCCTTCACACTTCCTCAGAATCTCCATACCGTGACTGCAGAATTTAATGAAGTCAAAATATATTTTGGAAAAGAAAAAAAAATTCATGAGTTGCTGCTCGAGTTCTGACTTTTTATTTTTATTTTTAATATTTATTTAATAACTTTAATTATTTTAAGAATATTATTCAAAATAATAAAAAATTTATGAGCTTTGGATCTTGTAGTATCTTTTATTATTATTATTACTATTTTTTAAATTGACTTTAATTTTAAATTTGTTGTCAACTCCTAATTAAATGATGTTAAGGGAAGAAGTCGTGGGGGCCATTAATAACAAGGGAATCAAGAAGACATGAGAATATTTCAACTAGAAAGAATAAGCCCAAAAATGGAAGGATGTAAGTTAGTATAATTTATTTTTATATATATACATTATAAAATTCCAAATCATTTTAATTTTAATTTAATTATAAACATATCCCACGTTTTTACCACTTCAGTAATCTTTAGATCTTCTAAAATGAGTTTGATTTTTCATGATTTCTTATAAATTTGGGCCCAACTATTTATCACTTGAACCAAACAACCAAACCTATTAAAATGGTTTAGATTTTTTATGATTTCTTATAATATTAACTATTTCCTCAAAGATTCTTTCTTTCTTTAACGTGGACAATGGAACTATTCAAGCAGCACGCCTGTTCAATTTTATATGGAATTGACTTGACCATCTTACCTAAACACAAAATATTATAAGAAATAATATTGACTAATTTCATAAGATATCATTTTCATTAATGTTAAAAAAATAAAAAAAAAACGTTTCGTGTATGTCATCACATTTTTTATACGATTTCTTGAAGACGACCAAATAATGTTAGGTCATGCTATCTCATTCACAACCATAAAGATAAGTATTAATACGAGCGTGACATGTAAAATTTTTAAATGAATATCAACGCCCACATTAAATTCATTAAAGTTTCTAAAATATAAGATTAAATTAAATTAGTGATATTAAAGTAAAGGTGATGACGTGGGAGAATATATTCTTACGTTTTTAATAATTTAAGCTTGATGAGATTGAAAGGGCATGAATGATCCATATTTTTTAAAACTATTTTTGTACTCGAAAACAAAGAAAACTGGAATAATGTGTTTGGTTTATATATATATATATATATATATATATATATATATATATATATATATATATATATATATATATATATATATTTATTTATTTATTTATTTTAAATATCTAGAACACAAAAAAACCCTAATGTTAAAAAATAAAAGCGATTTTCAGAAAACACTAAAATAATATTTTTCATATTTTCAAAAACTATTATTAATAATAAATTTAAAAAACAAGAACCAAGTAGGTCCTTAGAATTTGATTTTTAGAAAATATTTTTATTTGTATATTATTTTAAATACTAAAAAACAAAGAGAATAAGGAAAACACGTTTGATTTTTTTTTTTTTTGAAAAACATAAAGAACATAAAAAATACTCATTTTCAATAACAATAACAATTTTCAAAAAACACAAAATATTATGTTCTCTATATTTTTAAACAATGTTCTCAAAAACGGTTTTCAATATAAAAACCAAATAACTAGGCCCTTAGAATTTTATTTTTAGAAAATTAGTTTATTTGTATTAATATATTTCATTTATTACGTAAAGGAAATAACTCCAAACAAAAAGGTTGGAAGGCAGTTGAAAAACTTTTCTTTAAAGGAAAAATAATATTAGTGATTCAAACTTACAATAAATTCCATAGATAAATATACAAATAGCTAAAAACCATATAATATGAAACAATATTCATGTCAATAACAAAATAAATCAATATAAAGCCTATAAATTTGATAAAATAGTAATTATAATATCTATAATTTAAGTTCTTCAATATAATAACGACGGTAATTTGATATATTCGATTGATCAAATTTGTTTTATTTATCTAAATCGCCCTCATAGAAATGAAATATTATAACAAGACGACGAACAACACTACTTCGTAATAAAGCCGACGACAAACCAAACGTCGATTAAATGATGATAACAAAAAAATAAAAATAAAACCTAAATATTCATACAATAACCACTTTATTAAGCAATAAAATGAAAGAAATGATCAAGAGAGGTGATTTCAGGTCAACAATGACAAACAAATCACTATTCTTTACTTGAGGAAAATAGACTATAAGAGAAAAATATGAGAGAAAACGAGAAAAGAGCAATTCCTAATACAAGACTTGGATTAGTGTAATATAATTTTTTTTTTCAGATTTTAGATAGGTAGTTGAAATACTTAATCACATAAATTAAATATGTAATTAAAAAAGATAAACTGTTGTTGTTTTGCAAGTCTGAACTACTAAGAATGATTATGTAATTCATTTTACTTAGAGGGCATTTAAAGGACAAAAAGCAATGGCCAAATGGGGTGATGTCTTTGGCTTGTGAAAAGACATGACAACTTGTGATTTAACGTATCAAATCCCAATTTAGTGAAGGTAATGGTGTGTTGTTTAAACATACAATTATTATTTTTATTATCTAAGTGAACTAACTCAAGCGACAGAAAGGTGAAAATGGGTTAAGAAGAATCCAATATTCAAATCAAGAGATCCGAGACTCGAATCATTTTAAGAACATAATATGTAAAAGGGTGAAAAAGGGTTCCTAGACTTGAATCATTGTAAGAACATGATATGCAAAAAAAATAAAAAAATTAATAATAATGAAATCTCAAAGTTTAATTCAATAAAGAGGGAATGATTTAGGTCATGTTTGCTTTAATTCAATAAAGGTTGTTCTTTTTTTTCTTTCTTAAAAACCAATATAAGAAGGAAAATACTGATAATATGATTATTTTGTCTAACAAGGAGAACATACAAATCTAAATTCATATAACAAGAATAATTCATAAAAAAAAAACCAAAATCATGTTATTTGTGTTTTTAAGAACAATTTTCAAAAACAAAAACCAATAAGAACCTTACTTTTTTTTTGGAATATATTGAGTTTTATTTAATTTAATTATTTGAAGAACCCAAAATACAATTTTCTCAAAATTCACTTCATCAAACATTTAAAATAGTAATAATTAATATTATTTTGATTTCTATTTACTTTGCACTATATCATGTAATACTCAACTCATACAAGAATTCGAACTTGAAACATCCGGTAAATCATTCAACCTTTTTTATCACTTAAGTCATATATCACGCGCTAATAATTACTATCATTAGAAAAAAAAAAAAAAAAAGCATCCATTAGTGTGAATTAAAAAGGAGGGACCCATGTATGGATAGAAGCATTGAGTATGTGGCATATGACATCTCTCAATCTCTATAAGATATTCTATGTTGGGAGTAAGCAAATCTCCATATCCAAACGGCCAGGGTACGTTGCATTTAATTCAATCTCTTTTCCCCCCAACCAACTTGGGGAGAAAAATAATGGTACATATTGTGAGAATCCTAGGCAATCAATGGTTCCAACTTATAAGCCCACTCACAAAAAAAATAAAAATAAAAATAAAATAAAAATCCCAATTTCTAGATAATTATAAATTTTATTGTTAGCTATGGATTTTAAAAATATGCCATGAACCTATATATATCGTCACGTTATTACTATTTTGATCACATTTCATGCATGTTGATTTTATTCTTCAAATCTTTTGATCTTATTATTCATTATATGCTTTGTACTTTAAATCCTAAAGTAAACTATTTATATATTAATTATAATTATTATTATTGTTATTATTATCATGAGAATTAGGGTAATAAATGGATTAGAACTTTTAAGCCCACCTAAAAAAACTAGTTTTTATACAATGAAAATTTTAATGTTAGTAGCATATCACGTCTAACTTAAGTGGTAGAGTATTTATTGTTTCAAATAGACAAAGGGCATAAAAAAGGAGGTTTTAGGTTCGAGTTCCGGTGATAACGGTTTATTACTTTGTCATTAAAGTGTATTAAGAAAAAAATGAATGAACTCAAAATTTACATGTTTGATAATACTATAATAACTAAAATACATATGATTTCAGTTTTGTAACATATTGATGACTGATGGGATATAATTAGTTATATAGTCATATTATTTATATTCAGATCATTTTCTTTTATCCTCTTTGTACTTTAAGCCTTTAAGTACAATTATTTGTATATTAATTATTGTTATTATGAAAATCCTAGGCAATAAATGGATTTCAACCTCTAATCCCACTAAAAAAAAGGAAAGGAGAAAAAGAAATCCCAATTTGCTTAAAAATTTATAAATATTAGCTAGTAATTTTAATATATAATTTGACTTATTGATGGTTATAGTTTAACATATCTTAATCATATTCTTCAATTTTTTTTTATCATAATATTCTATATACTCTATGTACTTTAAGTCCTTGAGTATATTATTTGTATACTAATTATTCTTGTGAGAATTTAGGCAATGAATGGATTCCAACTTATAAGCCTACTAAAAAAGAAAGGAAGAATAAAAATTCTCAATTTACATGATTTTTTTTTAATATTAGCCACTAATTTTAGCACATAATCTGATCATATTTTACACATCTTGATCATATTCTTCAAATCTTTTTATCATAATATTCTCTTTGCTTTGAAATTTTGAATGTAGGAGCTTATTATTTGTATATCAATAATTATTATGAGAGTTTAGGCAAAAAAATGGATTCCAACTCATAATAAGCACACCAAATTATAAAGAAAAAAAAAATCCAAATTTCAACACATACAAAAATCAATATTAGTTACTAAGTTAATACATAATCTCATCTATTGATATAATTATCTGATCATATTTTTCAAATCTTTTGCTCAATTTTTTTAATATATTCATTGTACTTTAAGCGGGTAGGTGTGTCATTTGTAGTTTGGTAATAATTTTTATTTTATAAGTATTTTAATAAAATCAAATGAGAATATTTGGTGTCATACATCCACTTGTATATTAATTAGTTTTAAACTAGAAAATTGAATGGATACATGCATTGGAATCATCAAGGTTATTTTGGGAAATTCATTAGAGTTGGTGTAATAAGTGGTTGACTTTCCTTGGATTGAAATTGAAGATGAATGACATTTCCTGAGAAAGTTAGATTTTAATTTTGGCAGTAGGTAGTTTCTCTCATTAGATTAAGTTGAGTTGGATGAAGGTGGGCAAAAAGGTAAATTGTCAAATATCATCTAGATAAACCCTCGAGCCTCGGGACCTTGTTTAAGCGATAAAAGTGTGGGGACAAAGTTACTGACTGCTTTAAAATCGATCGAATTGATCAGATTCGATCGTCGACTATCGTGATCGATCATTTCGGCCTGCTTTATTCCAATTGACATAATTGACTATTTGGTCAGATCATCCATTCTGATTCTCAAATATTGGCTCCAACAAATCTCAAATTGGAATTTTTGCAAGAATAAAATACTAAATAAATGTAAAAAAAAAGAGATAAATATATTTTCTCTTTTTGGTTACTTTAAATTAAATAATCCTACAGATATGCTTAAATTTACAAAATATATATTATCAAATTTAAAAATCTTTCCATTATAAAACTAAAAAAATTGAAGATGCACAAACTTTCAAGCAAGAAAATTTGAAATTTCCCTTTTCTTTTTTTTTCAATAGAGTTGACTAAACAATGTTAGGTTTAACCTTTCGTTCCAAAGTTTAGGTTGGATTAGGTTGTTACCTAACAATGCCAAGTCAAAGTAATAATTTTTAATAACCAGGATAATTTTATTCAATGTGAAATAACTTCTATAAATCGAAATAGAGATTATAAAAATTAATTAAATTGACATATAATAGGCTCAGAGCCCATTTTCAAAGTTCAAATATTTTACTTTAATTATTTTTTTATTTTCATTCATTTTACATTACATTGTTATAACAATTTTGTTTTTAGATTCAAATATGAAATCTTCCATAAACTCATCCCACCATTTTACTTATTTAACCTGACCTCAAGCTTATTTTAACTTGGTCCTATGGTAAAAAAAGAATTAATATGAAAGACAAGAAAATATTATTATTTTTTAGGAGTTTTTTTTTTTTGAGAAAAATAATTTGATTGAAATAACAAATTAATAGCATAATGAAACTTAGATTTATAGCATATTGACAATAATTGATTTGATTTATTGTCTTGTATATAATTTGTTTATTCAAATCACCTAAATATAAATAAACGTCGACGAAAACCAAATGCGTACAAAAACATTGACAATCAGACGTGCACCAAGAAGATGACTAAATAGTGAAAAAAACATATAAAAACCTAAATCTGTAGAAATACCATTTTATTGAGAAAAAAATAGAAAAAAAAGCGTAGAAAGATAATTTCAGCAAAAAAAAAAGTCAATTATTTAAAGAAAATAGACTAAGAAAAAAAGTTAGAGAGAAAAATTCAAAATTTTGAATTGATGACTTTGAACGGAAACTTATAAAGTGACTGATTTAATGTGAAATAACTTTTATAAATCAAAATAGAGATTATAAAAATGAATTAAATTGACTTATAATTGGCTCAAAGCCCATCCTACCTTCAGGTCTTTACCAATTGAGCCAACGATAGCATTCTATTCTTGAATTCGAAAATGCTATATTCTATAAATCCACTTTTACCAATTAAATAAGTCTGAAGAACATTTTAATTTTGTTAAAAGTTCTTGTGGTCTAAAAATAATTATTAGGAAAGACAAGAAAGTATTATTATTTTTTAGGAGTTCAATTCTGATTTGTACAAGGAACTATAATATATTTTCTTAATATTCATATTATGTTATTTTTTAATACACATAAGCTCTTTTCAAGTTTTGACAAATTTAAAAGACAAAAAAAAGGAAAAGTTTTTGGCTTTTCGACCAATTCAAAAAGGCCTAAATCCCAAAACTCCCCTGAAAATTTTAAATTCCCATGCAATGTGAACACTTAGATTTTCTTTGTTGTTTGGCAGATACTCCTCTGATTGCCTCTGTCCTTCACACCCATTCATCATTCATAAAATCTTCCTCTTACATCTTCCCAAAAAAAAAAAAAAAAAAAAAGAAAAAAATGGACACCCATTCATAAAATCATCCTCTTACATCTTATAAAAAAAAAAAAGAAAAAAAAAAGAAAAAAGAAGGAGGAAAAAAGGAGAGTGGGGGCTGGATTTGATCTGCAATCTTAGCTTTTATATATATATGGAGACCCCCACACTCCTATTTATTCCAACAAGCGTGTTCTACTGCAGAGCATTGATTGAGACTTCTCCCAACCATGGTTTTCTTAATCGATATAGACCCTTTTCATTTTTGAGATGTTTTGTGTTGAAACTTGAAACCAACCCAACATCTTTGTTAATTTGTGACTCAAAATTGGTTTTAGGTTTATGGCCGACCCTAAGGGGGTGTAGGCGTGATACGACTTTAAAGAGTTGAGAAAAAATATGGATTTGTTATGATAAAAGACACTGTAAACCTATAATTGATCCCACACAGGGTATGTGGGCTTATCCATGAGCATTTAACTTTTCGTCTAAGATTTTTATCATATCAACGTATTCGCGCTTATTTTTTTATTTTTCACGATTTTCAGAATTATTTTTATATTCATAAATAAACTTTATCTTACCCGATTTTTTCCTTACGTTTTCTACGTAAATCTCTTATTTTTCTTTCGTTCAGATTCTATTATTACGCCATTGATTTAACAATCTTAATCTTACGAACAGCCATATTTCAGCTTCTGCATTTGCATAGAAGTATGTTCAATAATTTTTATTATTATTAGTTATTTATTTAATTATACTTTTATTATTTTTGGGAAACTGATGAGATTAAAAATTTGAGAACTTCGTTCTATTTATTTTATTTACTTCTTTTTTAATTTGAATATTTTTATAACCGAGCTACATCAATTTAATATCAAAGCATAACTTCGTTATGCAATCCGCTGCAAGTTTTGATTTTCAACCATCCGTTTGCCGAAACCCATCACTGCCACCGGTACTCGGAGTTCTTCGACCATCGAACTTCACCATCACTTGCCGTCGACACTCCATCTATTTGAAACATGTCTTTCTCTGCAAGTTTGGATTTTTCCGGTCGTCCACAGCCGCAGCCGCATATCCTTCTCTAGCACCAAGTTTCATCAAGATTCAGAGAATCTTTTGCACACAATCCCAATATGCACCTCTCTTTTGTTAACGGTCTTGGAATCCCCAAATCACACCCAATCCCAATCCCAATCCCATCACGTCCCTCTCTTTCCATCTACACCTCACACCCAATCCCAAATCACCCAAATCATCCATGCCCCTAACAACCAAACAAAATTCGAAACCCAGAAAAATCAAAAGAAAAGAAAAGGAAAGAGAAAACACGGCTGCTTCACAACAACATAACCAGTCTCTCTAACGGGCATGATTGCGGATCTCCACGAAGCCTTAGAGTCTCGCGGCACCTCGATCTCGTCTTTGACGATTTGCGTTAAAGAGATTGTTGGTTGAAAAGTGCCTGTCCGTGTCGTAACCAGTAGGGAGTGGAACCAAACATCCCAAACTCGATCAATTTGCCCTTATTAAAGAATTACACATTTTATTTGATTTTCTTGCTACTACGTTAAGGAATTATAGGCGTCTTAAAGGTTATTTAATGGGGTTTACTTTGAAAACTCGGTTAATATTTGTGATATTTAAACATGTTTTGTTTCATTGTTTTAGGTTCCAGTTTATTTGATAGAGCATAAGGAGTATTAAAATAAAATAAAATAAAATAACACTTTTGTTTTTTTAGTTATTCTTTCGTGACTCGTGCAATTTGTGATATATAATCGAATTACATTTTGGGGATTGCTATTATTGTGACAAGATATACTTTATAAATTTTCTTACTTCAATGAAATTTTTAGATTATATCTCAAGATGCTGCCCATCGTTGATACTATCAATCTTCTTATTCACCTAACACTAGAGATCCAATTGAGAGACTTAATACCTCACTCTAAGACTACAAGCCTTTATCTCAAGATCTAAACGGAGGCCTAGTCCCCAGATACTCCACATCACGATGCAAATAAAGCATAATTGAGCCAAGCTTATCGCAATCCAGAAGTAATTTTAAATTCAATGTGGTTAATCGACCAACATTAATCAGCTTCTCGAACAACAACCTACAAGCATGAATCGAAAAATAGATTTGCTTTTAAAACATTTGAGTAAACATGAGATAGGTGAATATGTTGATGAGCCTGTTAAAAAACACGTTGGGTCACCACATACTGGGGGTTCAAGTCTTTCTGGAGGTTCACCTAAATCTGATGAATTCACAAATGGTTTGCATGACAATCTGGGTAAAATGAACTTGGGTAGTAATTCAATTGCTTCACCGCCACCGGCGCTACCCGCAAATGCGGTACCTTCAATTCAACCTAAGCATCGGGTTTCAACCGCTTAACGCCAACTTTCCACAGATTACCAACCATCAAGCGCAAAATTAGCCCACCAAATACACATGAGAAGACGCCGCCCTCAGATACCAATCTAGGTTAATGATAATTGCAGTAGATCGATGGCGCATAACCTCAAAGTACATCACAACAAAAGCCGCTGCTAGTGCTCCTGAATTTGATGGTATAATGGATCTTAATGCTCTCTCTGATTGGTTATTTTTTATTGAGGAATATTTTGATTGGTATGAAATGATTGATAGAACTGATTCTGGTCATGAAGTGAAATTAACCAATCTGGCCAAGCATGTATTGGGCGTAATGTGCCGCGGTCATGATTCGGTCGGGAATCCACCCATCAATTACCCGGGTTTTTACGAAAGAAAGTCAAAGGAAAATACATTCCTCCATTATAAGAGTCAATTATTTTCCACCATGATTAATCTAAAATAAATTGACTCTTGTACAAAAATTTAACATTCCGCTAAATTTGAGGAAGCTAGGCTTAGGTGTAGTGAGTTCCATGTTGAGGATCAATTTGCTATGTGCACTCGTTTTGTTAATGGTCTCAGGTTCGACATTCAAGGAATGGTTAAATTGCATGCTTCACACATTGTAGATGATGAATACCAAAAAACCTTAGTAGTCGAGAAGTTCAATAGACCCTTCTTTTTTGCATACACAGGTCAATCCAAGTCATAGTCTATGTCATCAAACGGTAATACTAGGCTTAATAACATTAGGAGCCAAAAGTCTAGTTTTCGTAACTCTCTTCTTGTTGTTTCTCTTCTTGAGTCTAAAGATAGTAATTTATCGATTGTCTGTCATAAGTGTCATCACAAGGGTCATATTAGATCTCATTCCTAACGTATCGACATTAGACAGCCGAACATGTTAGGCTGGCGACGGCGGCACTAAATTGTTTGATCCTTCAGATTATTCTGGTGATGAAGATGATCTTCATGAAGATTATGATGATGATGCATGTGTTAGTGTGGTTAGATGTGTGCTATCCACAACTGTAGATATTGATAATTGGAATCGTATTTGTATTTTTCACACAATCATACAGAGTGGAGATAAGAAATGTAAGTGATTGATGGGGATAGTTTAATGAATGTGGTTTCTAAGGATGTGGTTAAATTGTTAAACCTGAAAATAGAAACACATCCAAGTCCTTTTAGAGTAGTTTGGGTGAATGACCATACTTTGCCTGTTGCTCAAAGGTGTCTAGTTTCTATTCAAATGGGGGATTATAAGGATGAAATCTATTTTGATGTGCTACCCATTGATGTAGCTCATGTTCTTTTAGGTCGTCATTGGATTTATGATCTTAATGTTACCAATTTTGGTAAAGATAACATTTATTCATTTAAGTACAAGGATAAGAACATTATTTTGAGACTTGCTCTAAGCCTAAAGGTCGCATTGGTAAACGTGACATCTCTAAACTTCATGAACAAAATTTACATATTTTAAAATGTAAGAAGTTTGAGAGAGAGGAAATTGAGACTGGTATGTGCTTAGCATTAATGGCAAAAGAAGTTCCATTTGATTCTTTAATTGTCGATGTTCCTTTGGAAGTGAAGAATTTGCTAGTTGATTTTGTTGATATGGTGCCCGATGATTTGCCTAGTGAACTACCACCTTTAAGAGACATCCGACATGCTATAGATTTAGTTCCAAGTACTCAACTGCCTAACCTTCCACATTATAGGATGAATCCTCAAGAGAGAGAGGAGTTGAATAGGCAAGTAGAAGGATTTTTAGAGAGAGGATTTGTTAGGCATAGCCTTAGTCCTTGTGCGGTGCTAGCTTTGTTGACACCTAAGAAAGATGGATCTTGGAGAATGTGTGTGGATAGTAGAGCCATCAATAAGATCATAATCAAATATAGATTTCCTATCCTTCGCCTTGAGTATATGTTGCATCTATTAGCTGGTTATATTTGGTTGTCTAAGATAGATTTGTGTAGTGGTTATCATCAAATTCGTGTTAGGTCAGGAGATAAGCGAAAAACTACATTTAAAACACAAGATGGTTTGTTTGAGTGGTTAGTCATGCCTTTTGGTTTGACTAATGCTCCTAGTACTTTCATGAGAGTTATGACCCATGTCCTGTAGCCTTTCATTGGTAAATTTCTGGTGGTCTACTTTAATGACATATTGATTTATAGCCAATCAAAAGAAGAGCATTTAGAACACCTTTGATAGGTTTTTCTCATTCTTCGAGAGACCAAGCTTTATGTTAATCTTAAGAAGTGTTCTTTTATGCAACTACATGTGCTTTTCTTAGGCTTTATTGTGTCTGAACATGGCATTTCAACTGATCTCGAAAAGGTTAGAGTTATTAGGGAGTAGCCTTAACCAAAATCTATCACCGAGACTTGTAGTTTTCATGGTTTAGCTTCTTTCTATAGGAGATTTATAAGGGGATTTAGCACTATTATGGCTCCTATCACATAATGTTTTAAAAAAATGAGGAGTTTCAATGGTCTAATTCTGCCAGCCAGACATTTAGAGAAATCAAGGTCAAAATGACTGAGACACATGTTTTAAGATATCCAGATTTTACTAAAGTTTTTGAGGTTGCTTGTGATGCTTTAGGTGTAGGTATTGGTGGTGTCTTGAGTTAAGAAGGTCACCCTATAGCTTTTTTAGTGAAAAACTCAATGATGCTAAAAGACGATATTCTACATATGATAAAGAGTTTTATGCTATAGTGCATAGTCTTCGTTTTTAGAGGTTTTATTTGTTGCCTACGGAATTTTTGTTGTTTTCTGACCACTAAAGTTTAAGATATTTAAACTCACAAAATAAATCGAACGCCCGATACGCTAAGTGAGTCAATTCTTTGAATGAATATTCTTTCGTGATTAATCATTATGCCGATATTGAAAATGTCGATTCACTTAGTCAATTAATCAAGCAATCTCTTCATCGTATGAGTGCTCGCGTCATCGGGTTTGGTAGATTGAAAAGATGAGACTCGCATGTCTTGACTTTGATATTATTTATGATGAGGTTAGTCATGGTAACCATCATGAATATATTGACCTTCGGTTAAAAATGGTTATTTGTTTATGACTAAATCAGGCATACCTCGGATATCTCTTAGGGATTTATTAATTGGGGAGATGTACGCAGTGGTTTAATTTGGACATTTCGGGAGGGATAAAATTATGGATTGGTCAAGATATTTTTATCGTCTTCTAAAAAAGATGTTGTTAGGATAATCGCACAATGCGTAATATGTCATTAGCTTAAGGCTAAGAAACAAATCGCTTATATACTCTTTAACTCGTTTCTCGCGAACTCAAGGCTTTTGTTCGATTGCCTAGATCAAGCGCAGGTATAATACGATTATACTTTATTGTCGACTTGTTTTCTAAGATGACACATTTTATTCCGTGTAACAAAACCAATGATGCTTGACATGTTGCTAAATTCTTTTTTAGAGAAGTTGTTAAATTGTATAGTTTGATTTCCACCATTGTATTTGATAGGGATATGAAATTTGTCATATATTTTTGGAAAACTCCTTGGAAATTGTTTGACACTACTTTGAAATTTTCATATGCTTTTCATCTTTAAACTGATGGTTAAACTGAGGTTGTTAATCGTAGTTTGGGTGATACGCTTAGGTGTTTGGTTCGGGTAAAACAAAGTGTTTAGGATTTAATTTTGTCAACAACTAAGTTTTCTTATAATAATTATGTTAACCGTTCAACTGGTAAAAGTCATTTTCAAATTGTTAATGGCTACTCACCCCGCATACCCATTGATCTTGTTCATTTACCACCTCACAAGCGTGTGCTTGAATTTAAGTAATGAAGAGTATAAACTGGCTGCTAATGTGTATCGTAGATCTAAGAAATTTAATGTTGGTGAATATGTCATGGTTGGCATTCGTCCTGAAAGAATTCAAAAAACATTTTCAAAAAAAGTTTATGCAAGAGTCATGAGCCCTTATTCTATCATTCGTAAACTGGGATCAAGTGCATATCTTCTTGATCTGCTTAATGACATGGATATTAGTCTTGTTTTCAATATAGATGATTTGCTACCTTACTGAGACACTTTTCGGGAAGCCTTCTACTTCAGCTTTTGAGCGTGTCTCAT
The DNA here is from genome assembly GCA_016808115.1 of Tetrastigma voinierianum. Classification (NCBI taxonomy): domain Eukaryota; kingdom Viridiplantae; phylum Streptophyta; class Magnoliopsida; order Vitales; family Vitaceae; genus Tetrastigma; species Tetrastigma voinierianum. Next base: position 3,713,765 of record JAEQBH010000767.1, read on the forward strand.
GGAGGAAGGTAGCAAAGGTGCACCCACCGCATCTTCACATGCGTATTATAAGGAGATGGTGGATATTATCCTGATGACGCTACACTCTTAGATATATGGTTCGCCAAGTTTCTCACAAACTATTACACAATCAATTACGCTACTTAGATACCGTATGACGACTACATTTGGATTCTTCGTTATTGGATTGCTACATTTCCTCTCACTCTTTGGAGTTGATTTCTTTTCGATCAAAGGGGAATGATGAGACATAAAGTAGGCCCATATTTAGGCCTAGACGAGATAGGAAGCCCAAATCCAATGATAATTTTTATTATTATTGGGCTATTTTATTTAATCGCATCTTTTTGATTTATCTGTTGTGATTTTCTCTCGTTGCGCCTATAACAAGACCTTACGTTATTATTTTTTGAGATTGGATGAGATTGAAAACTTGATAACTTCGTTTTGTTTATTTTGTTCGCTTTCTTTTAATTTTAGTATTCTTTGTAGCCTACATCACAATCTTTCTATGATTTTTTTTTCTTAAAAAAGAAGAAGAACAATATCCTATTTCATGATTTTAAGGTATGATGAGTCTTGTTTTCTTATATCCTATATCATATAGAAGGGAAAGTTATTGACACAAGAATATACTCTTCTTAATCTAGTAACCATGTTTTAAAACTATGAGGATCCCTTAATTCAAAAGTAGACAATATCAACAAAGTTGGGTTGGATTGTCAAATGGTACTTGAATCTTCTTAATATAGTAAACACGTTTTAAAGCTATTATCTAAAAGCTTATTAAAGCTATGAAAGTATCTCAGTTCAAAAGTAGACAATATCTTAATCCACTTAAAGCTTACCATGATTTGGTCGAGTTGTTACAAATTAATAGTATTTGGATCCACTTAACCTAAGAGACAGCACGTTTTATAGCTGTGCGGGTTCATCTGCAACCATTTGAAAGCTTCTACAATAGGATATTGATTGATGATCTTATATAGTTAATGACACTATATAAATATGTACTATTTTTAACTTAGTTAACATATTTTATAACTACGAGGGTCTTTTATTCTAAAAGTGGATAATATCTCAATGATTTCATCGGGTTGTTACAAATAATACTTGATTCTCTTAATCTGATAAACATGTTTTAAAGCGGTATGTTCAGATCTGTATGCAGCCATTTGGAAGCTTCTAGAAACAAGGATATCGAGTGAGATCTTAAATTATAACCAGCAAAATCATGCTGACACGCTTGGTAGATGGGAGATCTTTTTGATAAAGTCAAAAAACTCATAATAAGTTGAAAGCACCGAATTTGTTGATTCTGACCATTTGGCCGGCAATGGATTATGAAGAATCTGCTTGAAAACATGAAGAAGGCACAGTGGAGGAAAAAAAAAAAAAAAAAACATTGAAAAGTGGCAGGAAATCTTGAAGGTTGAAATATCGGAGGTGAGAGAATCTATGTTGTGTAGCACAAATCTTTTCCCCTTTTGTAGCTGGGAAACAGGAACTCGATCACAAGTGAGTGAAATTTGCTAAGGTTTCTCTCTAGTTTGAAAACAAGTTCTTTTTATTTTATTATTATTTTTTTGTCTTTATGCTGTGTTCGGTGCAGTAGAATAATGATTAATCAGATAAACACAAACTGATTTGTCACCAAATAGGGTTAGGTATTTATAAGAAAATATTTGGTTAAACCACGTCAAATACTTTTGATTTTATGAATATAACATTTCTTATATTTTTTTTCTTAAAAAATAATTTATTTTAGATATAAATATTTTTTATATTTCATGTATTTATATTATCCCTTAAAAAAATGGTTATTTTTGCAAAAAATTAGATGGATATATTTGTTAATATTAAGCCAAAAAATTAATGAAACATGGGATTTCAACATTTGAGTTTTCAAAAAAAAAAAATTTATTTAACAATAATATTGAGAATAATAAAATTATCAAAATATCCATATACCTGTACCGTTTCGCCCCTCCCTCGCTACACTCCTTATTTGGCGGTCCTTTTCCTCTTAACATGTGCCACATGTCACAAGAAAAAGACTTCTTCTTCTTCTTTGAGAAATCCATGATTAGTTGGGATAAAAGAGTAGTAAAAGTTGGGAAAGAATGGCCCAAATGTTTGGCCCAAAAGAGGACAACTCAGTGAAAGAGATTTGATATTTTAGACTGATCCCATCTTGACATGACCCCCATTTCAGCTTGGCCTTTGTTTATAAAGCATTTTTTTTTCATACAAAAATAGAAATGGTCATTGAAAGGAACTTCTTTGATTTTCATGCCATGGATGTTTAGTTTTAGGGGGGGCTGAGGTGGTGGGAGCAGAAGGGGGTGGTGGTCCTCCCCTTCCATAAGGCAGCAGTCCATTACTCCACCTATACTCATTTGTCTGTGGCTACCCCAATAATATTTGTCTCATTTTCTTCCTCATTTGAAAACGTCAATATCAACAATACTCTATTTGTTTGATGTTAAGATCGGTATGATAAGTGGAAAAATCTCTTAAATTTAAATATTATTCCATGATCAATTGTGAAACCGATACGAGATCGTATCATTATCCATCCTTAAAAAATTGGGACATCTACGATTTCCAGCCTGCTTAGTCACTTCTAAAATTTTCAACTCTATCTAAAATCTGCATTACGAAATTTTCAACGCCCTAATCTTGGCTTTCATTTTCGTGGTAACACGCTTTCAGACTAATTCATTGAAACATTGCTTTCATTTTCAACCCGATCATTAATTCCTATTAATTTAATTGAAACAAGGAAAACAAATTTTTACCCGCTTTTCTCGATTCATATAAAATCGTCGAAAATAAATAATTCATTTTCGTTTTCAAAATTCGTCTTATTCTCAGAACTAAACGCGTTTTGTTATCAAGCTTTAAAAATTCCATCAGGTAAAATGTAAAATTTTCTACCTACTAAACAGGGCCTTATATTTTGGATAATATTCACTTTGAACCCTTATTTATGGCATTAGATAGCCCTTTTCTCCTACGTTTTGGCTTTTAATGAAAACTATAATGATAGATACTGAATCATAATAGGTGGGAGAACCATTCCACAATTTATTGTGGAACCATATCATTGTCTACCTATAGAGAATCTAGAATCGCTTACAAGCGTTTACACTCTTGGATAAGCTACCTAGACTCCCACTGATAAGATCGAATACCTCTCTTCTAAGTAGATTTTCCCCGCATGACGGCTCAATAAAAACATAAATGATAAGTATTTAAGTTCAATAAGAAAACTTAACCTAAAAAATAAGTTGGAGAATCTCTCAAATTTAAATACCATTCCATAATTTCTTATGAAATTGATATGCGATCGTATCATCGAGGGAAGGGTCAAAGAAGAATAATAACAAGATTTGGGCAAGAAAGCAATCATCAAAGTTATTGGCATTTTCCCATGATATTCCCATATGGTTGTTTAATGTTGCCAAAAAGATTGATTAGATATGTGATTAAATCAACTTAAGTTTTAAGCTTGATCTTGTCAAATCATTATGTTAATTAAGCATTCTTCCTTTGACAGAATATCTTCATTGAGTTGATGTTGGTTTTGTTAGCAATTATGTGCTCTTGGGTCCCACTTAGTATTCTCAAATATATGTATAAATTATAAATTTATAATAAATATAATTTATTATATGAACGGTTTTATAATAAATATAATTTATTATATGAACGGTTATTTATAATAAATATAATTCTATTATATTTAACGCTATTCCTCAATGTGAATTCGTTTTAGCGCTTTCTGTTTTTTCATACATTTTTCGGTATCACGCAATGTACAGGCAGTTAATTTTTCTATTCTTCGTTTTTCCAAGTTGTTCTAAGATTCCGCCACGCGCCCGATTCATCATACCACAGCCACATCCATACTCAATTCTCGGCGATGGGGATCTCAAGACGGACACGCAGACTGGCCGACCAGATCGACTCGCAGATCGCTGGTCATGCGGTCGCTGTCGCGATCCGACGCGCTAATACCGGGTCGGTATCGATTCAGTCTACTTTCGACTGGATCCGCAACCCACATGCGTAATTTTATTTTAATATCAATTTGTGATACAACAGACGCTTAATCATATTGCTGCATCCATGCTTCCGCCGCCAGCTTTTCCCTTCAATTGGCATCGTGAGCACGCCATGATTAGATACGCTGTATTCAGTATTCAATAACGATGTAATTTGATGTCGATGAAGATATTAAGACCTGCGCTCTATTTATTGCTGGGGATCGCATTTGACAGATCCGTTAATTTTACGATTGCTCACGAATCGACGTATTATTTTAATGGTTTCGCTTCTAGATCCATGGTAGATTTTTGATTGTATTAATTTTTTTGGGCTTGTAATGTGGAGGTCGGGTCATAAGATCAAGCCCCGGTTTTATTTATTATTTACATTTTTTTAATTAAAAATAGTTGTAATTTTAAATTTCAACTCAGAATCAGACACTTCATTATTCGGAAGTCAGAAGATCCGACACCATCTCGTAACGTGACTAATTGAAACGTTAGGAGGAGAGCAGACGCTGGGCTTGACCGTGACTCACAAACCGAGAAACCCGACGCGCCTCTGCCACCGTGCCAGGTTTCTCGCGTGGTCTCACTGCCGATAGTCTTTGGGCGCGTAGGGCCGCGCGAGTCGCTTTGGCAGCTACTCCTATTACCGGCCTGGCTGGGTGCTGGTGGCCCTTCCCCGGGCCTATTTTTGATTTGGTGGACGGCGGGACCTACTACCCTTCAAATTAGAACATGTTAGTTTTAGGTTTTAATTTCTATTTAGCGCTTTGATGCCAGAATCTGGGTAAAATAATTGGGCCTAAGAATCTTAGGATATTTTGTACAGGCCCAATTTTAATTTTAGGAAAACTATGGATTAGGTTATTTAATTAATGCTTTGTGAATGGTTTAAATTATATGCTTATAACATGTTTTATGTGATAACATGCCATATAGAATAGGTGTGCTAGTATAAATTTGCATCAATGATAATTACATGTGCATAATAATTATTATGATTCTATTATCTAGTTTAATAATTATTATGGAAAAATTATTTTATTTTTTTGAAATAATTTTAGAAAATCCCTATTATTTAAAATATTGAATGGTGAAGGTTTTAATTAATTTAATTAATTTTAAAACCTAAGGTTCCATTAGTGTCTAATAATAAACGATCATGTGATGCCCCAACGGATAAATACGGGCCGGGATTTTATTGGATTAGACTCAATTAAGTTTCAAAATTTTAATAAGATTGATCGCCCAACGCCGGCAATCTTGGATATTAAAGATAATTTTGAAATTAAACAATGGTTAAAAACATTCAAACTTAATTTAATTATTACCCTCCCAACGAGGCTATGATATTTTATTAAGTGCCCAAAGTTTTGAAACAATTAGAGTGAAATGATTACGTATTATCTATGAAAGCTTCGTCAGTTAAGGTGGGATTTAAGTGAACCGCTTGGTGACTCCCCCATCTTTCCCGGGAACCAACTTAGTAGGATACTAATCATTTCATGATCAAATTCTAGTTTGTTATAAATATCTTGCTCAACGAAGTGTTTATAATGGAAACTAATAATCATTTTTACAATAAATGTAAAATAGTTTTTGGGATTAACTAAATTTTAAGATTATGTTTATTGTAAGATATTACGTTTTAATACTAGTGTGTGTATTTTTTTCTTAAATGGCATCATTTAACCTAATTTGCAATGATTTTGAGTCAAAAGCCTATGGATAAATAATTATGTTGAAATGCTAAAACTAACTCAGACATCGTTTCCTGATTTTGAAAACTCGAAGTTTGTCCTAACCACACCAAAGCCCAATGAGCTCAAGAAGCAAATGCAGATTCGACTGCCTTAAGACTATGAGAACTGGGCCAAGGCAAATATATCATCATTGCCATATTCTCGCTAGTTGTTGCTAGTCATTTGAAAGGACAGATATCTCATCTCGAGAGCGGAGCAAATGATCCACTACAAGATGTTTGCACAATCAACAAGTTCTTTAAGGCAGGGCCATAGCTAGGCTATAATGAACACTAGAATGACTCTGGGGAAGTGCGAGGGATCATCGTTCAAACGATACATCTCAATCAAGCCAAGTGTCGGGATGAAGACGGAGCAAAGGTCCCAAATTGATTTCATATTTGAATCCTCCACCATCGCTTTACTCAAATAAAGTTAATTATAATACGAACAAGACGATCTAACTCCTACGAGTTGGGATGCATGAATCCTGAAAGCGCCAAAGGGCTTCTGCAAAGTCGCTGTTCATATGGACTGAGGGTTCTATCAAGCCCAAAGCGGAAACCTAAGGGTGGGAAAAGTAATGCTAATGTGCCAGTACGGGTCGTGCACTGGCTTACCAAACCACCGCTATGAAGTTAGTTCCGAAGGCAAGCGCCTCGCGCGATGTATGGGTCACCGGGAAGGCACTGCTCCCCGATTGCCAAAAAAGCAAGGTAATGGTAATTTAAATGGTCAAGCTTGTTTAGTGGAGAATATACGATAATGATCATTGATCTATTACTAACCATGTCTCACTTTGCGCTGGTTCGCATAAACTAGTTTCGTCGACAGAACAGAGTTTTGAGGTTTTTTGGAAATGGAGAATATGTCTTCCAAGTAAAGCATTAGAGCAAGTGAATTATTTTTCAATAATGATAGACTTTTTATGTTTAGTAGACTGTTTATATGTGTACTGGATTTTAAAAGGAATTTTAATTGCTACTTGTTTGTTTGAACAAGCTAATAAAGGAATTTAATTCCTTTATTACAATAAGAAGTTCAACTTCGCTTATTTGCATTCTGATTTGATAGATGGTCTTTATTATTTAAGTCCTATAGTCCTATGATGTTTTAAATTACTGAAATTGTTGATAAGCTGATGATCACCTAGCCAAGAAAAGGAAAGCCAAACGAAATGCACTTTGCATTTGCGATTAGGTCAGTATTAATCCTAATAGGATTCAAGTGGGTTTGTAAAAGTGATCTGAACTTCTAGACTTTCTTGAACCTATACCAAAGATGTGAATCTTGTTTGGAAGGTAAAATGACCAAAAGGCCCTTAAAGCCAAAGGATACCGCATAAGAACCAAACTGAATTGGTGCATACCTGACAGGCGCGGACCAACAAATGTCCAGTTTTGAGAGGGTATGAGATTTTGTCACCTTACATGACTACTCAAGATATGGATATATTTACCTAATGCGCCCAAAAGTCCAACCACCAAATTTCGAGTATAGCATTGAGGCGTAAGCCACCAGACTCCATATCAAAGAGCTCGGTCCCACCGAGGTGGTGAATACCTATCCGAGAGTTTGTCTTACTTAACTCAAGAGGGATAGTTTCACAACTATCAAAGACTGAACACCCCAAAGAAATGGAGTTGCAAGTAAAGAAGAAATAGAACTCTTCAGATATAAGTAGGTCAATGTTGGGCTTATTCATCTCTACCTATATCATTTGATAGTTTATTAAACCGCAATGATCTTCGAATTTAGTTCCTTCTAAAACTGCTCCAAGACACCTACGTAATTGTGGAAAGGGCGCGTTTAGCCGCCATATCCGAATACGGGTGCCCCGCACATGTCTTAAGAAAGGATCCAAATAAGTTGGAATCGCGCATGCGAGAAGGTTTCGTACTGTCAAGCAATTCTAAAGGAACGGTGAGGGACTATTTTATAGTCCTTCGGATAAAAGGTTATTGTGAGTACTCACGCAACTTTTTTGGAGGAAGACTATATAAGCAATTTCAAACCCAAGAGTAAAATACTCCCGAGAGCTTGACTCACCAAGAACAACCGAATCACTCACGTTGTCTTCGTTCTACTACCACCGATTCCTATGCATGTTCAAAGAGGGAAAATGTACCCGGCTGGGTGAACAAGCACAGTGGAACCAGCTGAACAAGATCCAATACATGTGAACCGTAATCGAAGAGCCAAGACAAGAGGAACAGTACTTTATTGTGCTCGGGAACAATGAAACCACAACCAGCGGAGTCACGTAGTTGATAGAGTAAGGCTGGCCTCGCGAGATATGTCTTGCCAGCGAGTCTTACCAAGTTATTGGGTATTGATAAAGGAAGCATGATCCCATCAATTACAAAAGAAGCACCGAAGATGGATGTACAGAGCGGCAAAGCCATGACCGTGAAATGGAATCTATGTATTCCATCCATCTGGTTCTTTGCAGAGGCACCAAAGGGGTAAAACCAATGTGTGGTGTAAGTGGATTTACAAGAGAAAAGAGGATCGGGAGGAAGGTGGAAACCTTCAAAAGCTAGATTGGTGGCAAAGGCTATACCCAAAAAGAGGATAGATTATGAAGAAACCCGCCAAGAGCCATGCTTAAATCTATCCGGATTCTTTAGTCAGAGCCGCTTAGTCTCGACATTTGTGATTCGCGTATGGATGTCAAAACAAATTTTAAATGGCACTAAATGAGGACATCTACATGCAAAGAACTTAAGGGTTCAAAGTTAAAGGCAAAGAACACATGGTATGCAAGTTGCAAAGGTCCATTTATGGATTCTAAGCAAGATCCAGATTATGGAATGATCAGTTTGATTCAGCCATTACTTTGGTTTTGAGAAAAGCCCCGATGAACCTCAGGTTTACAAAGAATCCGCCAATGCATGTGTTTTTCAGTCCTTTAATGAGATGACATATTGTTAATCGAAACGCATAAACAAGTGTTGTCAAAAAGATTGGTTTGCATAAACAATTTGATATAAAAGACTGGGAGAAGCCAACTATATTCTGAATCAAACTATACGAGACCTAAGAATAAGTTGTCAGTAATTATCTCGGGGCTTCTATATTGATAAAATTTTAATGTGCTTCTATGGAAAATCTCCAAAAGGGGATCCTTTACCCTTTGTGACATGGAATTCATCTTTCTAAGGAGCAATCACCAAAAACTCCCCGAGCGTAAAGAACTATGGAGTAGGATAATCTTGCGTCCCGGGCCGAGGTGGCCCCAAGGCGCGCCATGCCATGTACCGTGCCGATATCCGTTATGCGTTGGAGCTGAAGCCAAGATCAACTGATCCCAAAGTGAAGACCGGATTGCGAAAGATAATTTATGATTCTGGCTGGCACAAGAGATTATATGCTAGTATATTCCAAAGGGGAGTTTAGAAACTATCGTTTCAGCTGCACTGTATCAACATAAGGATATTGACTCACAAATCTTACCTCTCGGTTATGTGTTTACACTATATGTAGCGGAGCCGTCATTGGAGGAGTATTAAACAGACGCGGTAGCGTGATTCCACCACGGTTTAATATGTTGTCATTTCCAGGCACGGCGGTCGCTTGCATCGCTGCTTCATTACGATCTCAGCGACACCGCAAGCGGTGCTCGCCTTACTACCCTTTACCGTGGACAACAAGTGGGGCCAGAGTACGTTCAAAGAACCAAGGTATCACAAGAAACAAACACATTGAGAGGAAAGTGACCACTGATCCGAGACATCATCGAGCGAGGAGACACAGTTGGTTACCAAAATAACACAGAGAAAACCCGCGACCCATTCACAAAGGCTCTGCAATTGCTCAAGTTTTTGAAAGATATGGATCATGAGGTGTTAGAGATTACCGCACTTATTTTAGACTAGTGGGAGTTTTTATTTGAGCTTTCAGAGTGTAAGACAAATAAAATTATTGTATTTTTCCGTGTTAATAAAATTTCAATGTATTAATTTCACCTTGTGCACACTAGTATTTTTCAGACATGGGTCCGGGATTAATTGCGCAAAGATATGGTCATATGCATACGCCCAAGAGCATGATCATAAGTTCTCATAATTAATGAATAAGATCACGCTTATCAATAAAGTTGACGCTTTATTTAGATCGCAATATTTTATGAAATAATCATCTTGGTTATTATAAAATATTAAGCAAGATTATGTTTGTATTGATAGGACTTCAAAGAAAGATTTGATTAAAGTTAAATTTCGTGAAAGGAATTAAATCTCAAGTGATATTTGATTACGGCTTTTCTTTCAATCCCGAGTTTATTTTTAAATAGGTAATTGAATAATTATCGGTCTTTTGAATTGTCAATATGTGAGGCCTATTTTGACGGCCAATACCTAGATGATTTGGGAACGTGATTGTTTAATTCGCCGCATTTATGAAATAAATGTGTAATGGAATATCCTCTTGATATGTTTCTGCATTTCTGATGTAACAGTCACCGGCCGCTGCATTTGGATCCATTATAAAACCGCAACCAAGACAAAATAATTAATTGATGACGTAAAATATAATCAATTAATTATCGATATTTACAATGGAGGAAATTAATATATATATCAATATTATTAATTTTGGAGTTCAACTCTGGCCTTTAGTGGAGTGGCACCTATTAGATAATTGCTTTTCAATTATAAGGAGCCTTAATTAATAATAGCCGTTGATCCTCAAAGGCTCGGGAAAGTGGCGAGAGCCTATCAATAATGGAACATAGAACACAAAAGCTCGAGTTACATGGTTTCGGGCTTATGCTCAAGTTTGTACTCAAGAGCAAGTGGGAGATTGTTGAAGTACCACGTGCTCTCGGGTCCTAATTAGTATTCTCAAATATATGTATAATTATAAATTTATAATAAATATAATTTATTATATGAACGTTTTTTTATAATAAATATAATTTATTATGAACGGTTATTTATAATAAATATAATTTATTATATGAACAATTTATTCCTTGATGTAATGGGTTTAAGGTTTCTCTTTGAGTTTTTCATACATTTTTTGAGAATCACGAGCAGAGAAAGAAAGGAGCCACTACGTGCTGGTTTTTCTCCCCAAGTGTTCTAAGATTCGAGTTCTCGTCGATTCATTGTGCCCACACATCCATACCACCGAGGATAGATCTGGAAAATCGGACCCGGTGCAGTGCTGATACTGTAGGTGGAGCCAGTTTCAGATCGTTAGTTGCGTCTTTAGTCTTTGCCGTCGGCAGTGTGGAGTGGCGGTTGGTGGGATCTGGGGAGTCTAGTTGACCGGATGCAAATCTACGCTAGGTAATTTTTATTTAATATTGAATTTTAGATACAGTTGCATGTTTAATCATATTGCTAGATCCATGCTTCCGCTGTGTGTTTTTCCTTCAGGTTTTTTATTATTATGCATTTGACAACTGTTCCAAAGTTAGGCAGTTATACCAACAAAATTTCTCTTGAGTTTTAGGAATTCTCAAGAATATTATGGTGTCATTTTCAAACTCTTGAAAATAAACTAAATAAACTAATTCTCAAGAAAATTATGCCATCGCTTGAATCACTTGATCAGAATTTGCAATTAGGGGAAGTGGGGTTTCGAGAACTCAACAAATTGCAGGTCATTTTCTGTTCAATTTTCTCATTAACCAATCAAGTTTTATAACCTCATAGGCAAAACTCTAGTAAAGATCTGTTGTTGTTGTCTAGGAATCACTTCACCCAATCAGTTGCTGATTCAGTTATTCTATTTGGTTTCCTTTTAGTTTGGTTTCAACCAGGTTTCTGGTTCAGTGATTCCTGAGTCACAGTCCATTTCTTAGTCTCCTTGGAATCTAAACACACTTTTGAAGAGCATATGTTCATGTTGGGTTTCCCTCCTTTGTGGGACTCTTCAATTTGCTAAATATGATTTTTTTATTTTTATTTTTGGCATGCACCTTGGTTTGGCGTGCATGACTCTTGGCATATCCAAGACTTGGTTTAGTGTGCATGACTCTTGGTATTGGTTTGGAATCTTCAAGGGAAATAAGTTTGGTATTTTTTGGGATGATATATCATCTTGTTTGGCTTAGCAAGAAGGCATTCGGACGATCTTTGGATTCGAGAAAAAGTCGGTCTTCTTTCTCCATTTTGGTGCCACAAAATCAACAAGTTTGTTCTTCAAGTGAGTAACGTTTCTTCACTTGATATTTGGGGTTTCTTACGGTTTGTTCTTGGAGATTTGGTTTATTTTTTTTTGTGAGGTACTTTCCTCTTGTGATTTACACCTTGGTGTGTTTGTAAGGCTTATGCCTTTTTTGGCCACTTTGTAAACTTTTTTGGTGATAGTGGAAGAAAGCCCGACCTAGGTCGTCGTGGACGTATCTCAAGTTATTTGAGGAACCACGTAAATCTTATCATTAACTCATTTATTTTCTAGTATATATTTTCATGTCATATTGCTTCCATTGATTTACACTTGTGGGAAAGCCTATTTTCCCGACATACATTGTGAGCATTTGGTTAGGCCGGTTCAGATTCATTATATTTGTGTGTGTGAATTATGGGCGGCTGCGTTGGGCGATATGGTTGTAGTTTCAATGGCACAAATTGGAATTTGACTTGGAAAACTAAAATGGAAGACCTTTGTTTGTAAAGATTTAAATGGACCCAGAGGGTGATAGTGGCAAGCGGAAGGGATGAAAGATGGCCAGTGGAAAAAGAAAGCTAGGTAGAAAGGGTGTCGGTTTGATGACAATGGATTGATGATAGTGTCTTTCATCACGTCTCTACAAAAAATTCAGCACATGGTCTTTGGACCAAATTGGAGAGTCTTTATGATAGAAAGACGACCGTGAATAAAGCATTTTTATTTTAAAGCATGGTCCCCAAATATAAGAGTCTTTCACATTGCGAACATTTGAATGAAGTTAAGAGCATTGTGAATCAGTTGGCCGCCATGAAAATTACTTTTGATGATGAGTTGCAAGCTTTGTTACTTCTTAGTTCACTTCCTGAAAGCAGGGAAACTTTGGTGGTCATAGTTAGTAACTCTGCACCTGATGGAGTTGTAACAATGAGTCAAGTTACTAGCAGCTTGTTGAATGAAGAGACAAGAAGAAAATCATCAGGTTCTTCTCACTCCGAGGCACTTGTGATGGAAAACCGGGGGAGAGGCAGGAGTAAGAGTAGGGCTCCACACAACCGTAATAAATCTAGAGGTCGTTCAAGCTCGATTTCAAAGAAAGATGTTGAGTCTTATTATTGTCACAAGAAAGGGCACATGAGCGAGTCTGAGAAAACTCGGTTCAAGGAGCAAAACAAAGAAAAAATTGAGAGAAAAAAACAAAATGTCTGACTGTAGTTAGATGGTGAACTCATGATTATCAGTGATGATGCTAGCGTTAATTTGATTGGCCAAAGGATGGATTAGGTAGTGATTATAGACTTCATTTCTGTGTTGCCAGCGGGTTGACTTCTTTACTTCTTAATGTAAAGGTGAATTTGGAATGTCCATATGGGAAATGAAGATGTGTCAAAAATTGTTGGCATGGGTGACATTTGCTTGGAAACAAATATTGGATGCAAATTGTTGCTTAGAGATGTGAGGCATGTACCGGATATTCGGCTCAATTTAATCTCTGTTGGAAAGTTAGATGATGAAGGCTACAACAACAATTTCAGTGATGGAAAATGGAAGCTCTCCAAAGGTTCTCTAGTGGTAGCAAAAGGAAAGAAGACTTGTTCTCTTTACACTATGCAAGCAAAAATCTGCAAGGGGGTGTTGTGTACCTTAGAGAATGACTCATCCAGATCTATGGCATAGAAGGCTTGGACATATGAGTGAAAAAGGATGCATAAGTGTTGTCTAGAAAAGAGCTTAGAGGACAGAAAAGTGCATACTAAAGAAACTTGTGTTCATTGTTTCCATGGTAAACAAAACAAAATATAATTTCGTAGAAACATTGCATCTAGAAAATCTCATGTTCTAGATTTGGTACATTCTGATGTATGTGGTCCTTTGAAGTTAGGGCGGCGGTGGTGCTTTATCTTTATCACTTTTGTTGATGATCCCTTTCTAGAAAAGTTTGGGCTTATCTGCCCGAAAACTAAAAGATCAAGTTCTAGATGTGTTTAAGCATTTTTCGGGGCCAATGTTGAAAGAAAGCTGGTGAGCGGTTGATATGTGTTCGCTCGGATAATGGTGAGGTGATATATTGGACCATTTGATGTCGATGTGCACTAATCACGGCATCGGGCATGCAAAGATAGTAAAAAAAGACACCTCAGCGAAACGAGGGAGTTCGCGAAGAAGAATGAATCGCACCATTCTTGAGAAAGTAGATGTTTACTTTCACATTCTAAATTGCGAGATCTTTTTTGGGGTGGCCGATAGGGACGGAGTTGATCTTATCAATTTGTCTCCTTCAATTCCGTTGAATGGTAATGTGCCAGAAAAAGTTTGGACAGGGAAAGAAGTCTCTTATGATCACTTGAGGGTATTTGGCTGCAGAGCTTTTGTTCATATTCCAAAAGATGAGAGGTCTAAGCTTGATCCAAAAGCAAAGCAATGCATATTTCTTGGCTATGGGCATGAAGAATTTGGCTACAGGTTGTATGATCCAGTTGACAAGAAAGTTGTCAGAAGCCGAGATGTTGTTTTCTTGGAAGATCATACTATTGAAGACATTGACAAGCTTAGGTCGAATTTGAGGTCTGAAATGCGCGATGATCTTGTTGGCTTAGATCTTCTTGATCCACCTATTGTTCGGGATATTAGTGGGAAGTCTGAAACACCTCATGATGATCACGACGGAAGATGATGTTGAGCCGAGAGATTGAGAGCAACCACCCCAAAGTCCTTTACCACGAACCTTTGATGAGATCTACCCGGAGAAACGACCATCAAAAATATTCTTGAATGAGTATGTGTGTGCTCAGATCGGGGTGACGAGAGACTTATCAAAGAAGTCTTAGGAAGCATAGAACAAAAAGCTGAATGGCAAAGGCAGAAAGTAGAAAGGGAAATGAAGTCTTTCATGAGGAATCCACACCTATGATTGGTGAAGCCACACACGAAAGAAGAAAATTTTGAAAAATAAATGGGTGTTGAGACAAAAGAATGATGGGAGCAGGTTCTCAATAGAGATTGAGGCTGACTTGTTGTGTGAGGTTTGGTCGAGGAGGAAGGGAGTTGTTTTGATGGGATATTCTCACCCCGAGTTGTGAAGATGTCCTCATTGACTGTAGCAGGCATATAGTTGCGAGTATGAATTTAAGTTAATAACTGATGTGAAGGCCAGCATTTTGCATGGTGACTTAGAAGAGGAGGTATGTGGAGCACTGAGGGCTTCATAGATAAAATTGTGTCCGGTTAGTTTACCAAATTGAAGAGCTTGTATGAATTAGGCAAGCTTAGAAGCGTGGAGTACGGAAAATTCGATTCTTTCATGGCCGATCATGGGGTATTCAAGAACCACTTGAGACCATTGTGTGTTTGTGAAGAAATATCCAGGATGGTATTTATTATTCTCTGCTTCGTCGATGATATGCTCATTGTGGGTGAGACAAGCAGATTAGCAAGTTGAAGTCAGAATTGAGCAAGTCCTTTGCCATGAAGGATTTGGGTCCAGCAAAGCAAATTCTTGGGATAAGAATTATTCGTGACAGATCACTTGGGCTAATTTGGTTATCTCAAGAGAATTATATTAAAAAGGTTCTTGAGAGGTTGATATGGACAAAGCAAATCACATTAGTAATCAGCTTACGAGGCCACTTCAAACTTAGTTCAGTCGGTGTCCTACAAGTGATGAAGAGAAAAAAGGAGATGCGAAAAAATTCCACATGCCGTGATTGGTTCTTTGATGTATGCCATGGTTTGTACTCGATCAGATATTGCTCACGCGGTTGGGGTTGTTAGTCGATTTACGTCGATAGGGAAATAACAGGGCGACGGTAAAATAGACCGAAAGGTATCTTGAGGGGCACTTGAACTGAGTTTGTGTTTTTAGTAAGGAGAGCCTATTCTTGATGGGTTCCGCAGTTACGATATGGTGGTGATATTGATAGTCGAAAATCTACTTATGGTTATTTGATTACTTTTGTAGGGGGAGCAGTGGCATGGCAATCAAGATTATAGAAATGTGTTGCTTTCTCCACCACAGAAGCTTAGTTCATCGCCATCACATAAGCTTGCAAAGAATTATTGTGGTTGAAGAAATTCTTACAAGAGTTGGGTTTGAAACAAGAAAGGTATGTCCTTCATTGTGATAGTCGAGTGCAATCCCACTTGAGTAAAATTCTTCATTTCATTCGAGATCGAAACACATTGATGTTAGATATCATTGGATTCGTGATGTCTTGAATGATAAGTTGTTGCAACTTGAAAAGTTCACACTGATGAGAACACTTCGGATATGTTGACTAAGGCATTGACTAAGGACAAGCATGAGAAGTGTCGATTTTTAGCGGGAATGGTCAAATCTTCCACTTAAGTCGGGAGGGGGAGAATTGTTGGGTTTCCCTCCTTTGTGGGACTCTTCAATTTGCTAAATATGGTTTTTTATTTTTATTTTTGGCATGCACCTTGGTTTGGCGTGCATGACTCTTGGCATATCCAAGACTTGGTTTGGTGTGCATGACTCTTGGTATTGGTTTGGAATCTTCAAGGGAAATAAAAGGTTTTGGTGGCATTTTTTTTGGGATGATATATCATCTTGGTTGGCTTGGCAAGAAGGCATTCGAGGATGGAGTCTTGGCTCAAAGAAAAATCCGGTATTCTTCTTCTCCATTTTGGTGCCACAAAATCAGCAAGTTTGTTCTTCAAGTGAGTAACGTTTCTTCACTTGATATTTGGGGTTTCTTGCGGTTTGTTCTTGGAGATTTGGTTTTTTTTTTTTTTGTGAGGTACTTTCCTCTTGTGATTTACACCTTGGTGTGTTTGTAAGACTTATGCTTTTGAGCTGCTGTAGCTTTTGGTGATAGTGGAAGAGCGGCCTCTGGAGTCGTCGTAGACGTCTCATGAAGTTATTTGGGGAGCCACGTAAATCTTGTGTGCTTTCATTTATTTTTGTTATATATTTTATGTTATATTCACTTCAAGTGAGGGTTTACAAACTTGTGGGAAATATATTTCCCAGGGTTCGTGGACTTAATCTTTTCCATTAAGCTTTCGTGGTCTTAATACTCTTTAAATTTCTTGTTACGGACATAGTCTTTCCTGTTAAGTTTCTACGCAATACTTATACAATTCACTCACCCATAGTCTTAATGTTCTTTAAATTTCTCAAATGGACGTAGTTCTTCTAGATAAACTCCCGGACAACACTTAGACAACTCACTCGCTCATGGTCTTAATGCTCTTTAAATTTCTCACAATGGACTTAAGTTCTTCTCGTTAAACTCTCGGGCAACACTTAGACAACTCCCTCGCTAAGAGTCTTAATGCCCTTTAAATTTCTTACCATGAACCGCAGCACTTGGACAACTTACTCGGTTATCACCGACACCACCAGCTAGCCTATAAGGACCCTTAGATAGATAGTGAAAACAAGTCTTATAATCCAATTATTATCATGATTCAATCTTTGAACAAAGGGGTATAATGATGATTCGTTGTGTCGGTTTATGGTGTACTTTATTTCATGTACTTAAAAAGGGCATATTCTGTAAGATAATAAATAAAAGCCCATATACTGATTTGAAAGAAATGTGTAAAATGAAAAAAAAAAAGCAAATGGGAAAACGCCTTTACGATCACATAAGTGAAATATAGAGGAGCCCACGTTGGAGAAAAAAATGGCAGACATTCTTGAATTTTTATGAGGACAAACAAGAGACTGTTGTGCAGCTGGAATCAGTTTTAATTGCTTGTCCAATTTTCTTACAGGGATGGTGACTTGATGAGATGAACTTATCCCGTGAACTCTATTTTATTTTTTAGTTTTTAATTTTTGTGAAGGGTGGATGGATAGAACTTAGAAGGGATTCCCTTATAAAAACTTCCATGATATGACTTTTTCTTTCAGAGGGAGAGGAGGAGAAAGGAGTAGGGAGGAGGTGAATTTGAAGGACATGGAAGGTAGAGGAAGGTGGGAAAAAAGAATCAGGCTAGGAAGAGGATTTGATCATGAGGGTGTATTTATTTGACCCATTTTAGTGACTATTTGCTTTGACCGATAGAAGGTGTCGATAGTTGAGGTAGAGGTGTAGCGAGTCAGTATTCGATTTCCGGCTAGTGAATGCTGAAATTCGTTTTGAAGTTAATCGAAGTGAAGATGTCGGTCGAGTAGGCTCGTCAGTGAGTTAGATGTCATGATAAAACATTTCTTTCATGACGAGTAAGTTGAACTCAAGTCGAGTTCAAGTATAATTATTTATTAATTTTTTAATTGATTTGAGTTTTATCGTGTCGAGTTTCATAAGCTCGACTATTTTCGAGTCGAGTTAGACATTAGACGAACTTCGATCGAGGTTGAGCTTGAGTTTTAATTGAGTTGAGCTTGGCTTATTTCTATGATATTTCGGCTTAAGCTGTTCTGACACTTAATAGCTGGTAGCTGATAAATTAAAGCTTGGTAAAATAGATGACTAGAAGTAGTTGACTAAAGATTAATTTACCAATATACAATTTTTTAAGTAAATAGGGAGAAAATGATAAAAAAAGAACTTAGATATTTTAGTTAGAGATGGATCAATGTAACTTTTTCTCATCAGAAGCTAGTTAGCCCTAATAAGATATTAATAATCGATTAGGAGTTTTTACCAAACAGCCTATAAAAACTGATTGGGTTGAATCAACTATAAAATCTTCCAATTAGTGCAACCAAACACCCCCTTAATCTCATTTAAGTAAGAAGATCAAGGAGGAGGAGGAAAACCGAAGGGAACAAGGATAGTATTATCTGACATGACTTGCATCCAAATATGTAAATGTATCCGCTTTGAGTTAAGGGATCTCACAATTTTAAAACGTGTTTACAAGATTATGAAAACCATATGCTTATACAATGTTAGGAACTTCCCCTAAACCGATATAGGATGTGACAATCAAAATATTAGCAAGTAAGCAAAGTTAATTGAAAAAAACAAATAACAAATTTTCATATTTGGTGTCTTTTTTGTGAAAATGACAATGATATTAAAAATAAATATAATTATTAATAAATAATTTATTACAATGAAAACTAAACTGTTAAATCTTGTATCTAAATTGAGAAACGAAAAATTACAAAAATTAAATTAAAGTAATTTCTATAATTATATATATAAATAAGGGGAACATGGAAAAACTCTAACCATCACTACTGTCCCTATCTATCACTGCTTCTAATAAATAAATGCCTTTGGATTGATGAAGACTAGTTTGGATTTTATGAACGTTTTGTCTGTTTGTTTCAAAGGAAAATGAAATTTTACAGGGATGCATGGAGTGAGTTGTGTACTGCTATGATTGAAGTATACATTACATGATGTTATATCATCAAAAAACATTTATATAACGTGAAAATAAAACATGTCCATCATTACCTATTTTCTCGGATTTTCTCGGAAAATTCTTTGTGATAATATAAGCCTAAATATTGATGAATATAAGCTATACCATCACTGGACCACCAAAAAAAAAAAAAAAAGAAAAGGAAAAAAAGAAAAAAAAGGAATCCTCAAGCTGTCACAAGTTGTATGATGCCATGGTCGCAGTCCTTAGAGCTGGCAAATGAGTGGATGCCAAAAAATAATGAGAATTATTTAGGTTTGGCCTATATGCTTTTCTAGATGAGCCTCAATACATATCTTCTTAATCTAAGTGGGGTTGTAAGTATAAAACCTTGTCTCTTTGTTGTAGACACATGCCTTATCCATTATGATTTGATCATTTTTTAGAATCTTTGGAAAGAAATTTCAACATTATAAATATCTTATAACATTGATAATTTTATAAAAAAAAAAAAAAAAAAAAACTAACAGGAAGTTTAATTGAGCTGATTGGAGGAGTTGAAAGCTTATTCATTTCAATAAACTCTTATAGACTGCTTGATAATGACTTCTAATCAGCTACTGATTAGGGTTAAACAATTGGTGATGAAAAAAAAACTATATATATAGGAGTTCAGTTTGATCCACTCTTATTAAAATATCAAAATTCTATTTTCTATTATTCTCTCATTGTTTTATATAAAAGACTGTTTAGGAATACAATGATTATTTAAAGGCACATTTTGAATATATATATATTTTTTTATGGTTATAAATTTTTATAATTTCATATTATTATTTTTTATTTTTGGTCTTTTTTTTTTTCAAAAAGGTGTTGTCACATATGGAAAAGCCAAGACTCTTTGCAGATTTATATCTTAAAGCTGATTATGGGCGTGTGCGTCATTTGAAAAAAAAAGGGAAGTCTCATCTTGGCATAGGAAATGGGTTGAAAGCCGATTTGTCTGAATCGATGGATTTACTTTGGCGTGAAGATAAATTCGGGACAAATTCGATTTTGCTCCAAATCAGTTTTGTTTTTGTAAGCCTAAATAAAAACCTTAGGTTTTGAGTATTTAAAATCAAAACAGTCCAAAGTCATAAAAACACAGTAAATACAAAACCATTTGATTTTGAATTCAAATTCTAATAATTAAATGTGCACTTAATCCATAACGGTTTTTAATTATTGAAATTAATTTTGCATTTAATTCGTAACGCTTTGAATTAATTATTATTCTTAATGGCCAATGGTCATAATTTTACCTATAAATTCAAATGAGTTCTAAGTTTGAGAAACACTTTTTCAAAGCTCACAACTACAACTTTTGAATCTCGTTCTCACTATATTTGTTCGTTACTTGGGCGTATCTTATGCTTTAAGAAGCGATTGTGCTTTAGGGGAATCAAGTCATGGGGCAGTGTTTATACACGCTTCCGGTTGTTTTGTTCTCCCCGACTATAGCGATATTACAGTGCAGCATTAATTAAAACTACCATTTAACAATCTTCGGGTTCCTGTTCTTGTTCCCATTACCTACTGCCAAGTGTCCTTGTCTTTTCAGCCTTTTTTTTTTTTTTTTTTTTTTGTGTTGCATCTTCAACAATGGAATTTGACAATGTACATAATTACTATGATCCACAACTCCGTGTCGGTCTTGACAACAACTCCTCCCTTGACTCCTTGGGTTTCAGCTCTCATCCTCGGTTTAATCTAGCCATTGTGTGGCCTTAATCAAGGTGTCAGTTGATAACGATCAGCACACGGAAAATCTATACGTCACAAATGCGAGGCCGCTATATTAAAAGCGACCTCTTGGGCGTAAACCAATACTCACAAAATAAATATCTATTATATTAGATGGTTGAGGTTATTTCATTCTTTCTTATACAACGTATATTAAAAGTTTAAAAGCGTTAATACGTATACCTGTGATAATACCAAAATATGACAAACTTATAACAAAATCGGCCTCTAAGGATGGTCGTCTCATGACAGCTCACATTGCACGAAATAATATATTACTCGACAGGGTAGGTTATCGCGGAGTGGTGGAATCATGCTAAATGGGTTACTCTCAGCTGTAAGTGCGTATCTGATGCTCAAATTTAAACACACACACTCGAGTAAATGCGATGATTCTGCAGATAATAAAATCTTAAGTTAAAGTATGCCGGGAGTCATCACTTGAAGCTCCCTCGCATACTAATCATGTATGAAAAACACCATTTCAAACAAAAAATTTGTTGTTCTTAGCTCTGCTTGAGATCGAGTAAAGATAGAGATACCCTCAGAAATGAATGTGTTGGAGAACTTCAGAAATAATCATGGTCTCGTCAGAAATGATCTGTTAGATTTAATATAAACCACAATTCTCAGAAAATCATCATTTGAAATTCTTTTGCCCAATCATGTTAGTTTTAGAAAATTAGGTATCAAATGTATTTCCTTTTAATTCTAGGTTACCCGGTGCATATGAAAATGCATTATGCCATTTCATGTCATTCATGCTAATATATTCACATACATACATATATATATATATATATATATATATATTAACATATTTAAATCACATACAACATGTGATGTAATTTCAACACAATTTACACAAATGTACCAATTTTGGTCAACCATCACCCAAATTAACTCACTTGAGCTAATCACAAACTCATCTCAGTGACACACCTTCACTTGATTATATTCAGTATAATTGGCGAATCAAATTTAAATACCAGATGGCCTATACACACAATTATATTCCATATAATTGAGCAAATCATGTTAACACATCAAACTTATGCATTAACCTAACAATTTCCTATACAACTCAAGCCATTCATTTCATCAATTTCAAACACCCAACACATGGACGTTTTTGGTCCATTTCACACAAACTTAGGGGCTGTTTTAACAGTCCCCAAGAAAACGAAACAAGTGGGGTACATTAAGGTGGGCGACCCACTCATCAAACATTTGTTCCACTTTTTGAAACATATTTCCATGGCCATTTCAGGCCTCCTACTCACCAAAACACAATTTATTACACCAATTACAACACAAACACCCAAAACAGTACCTAAAATAAGTCACGGGTCGAATGGGTCTCTAAATTCCAACATTTAGGTTCAATTTGGGATAGATCAAGCAACTTAGTTAGGCCTCAAATCAACATAAACATTACAAAACACTTAAATCAAGAGTAAAACAAGTAGGATAAAATCCCTACCTCACGGAGTTTGTCAAAAACTCCAGGCGAGTGCCAGCGTGTAGTCCTTGATGTGTGGCAGCTGTTTATTGGCTCGACGATAAGGCCGGTTGAACACCGAGATCCCTATAGAAGTTGCACGCTATATATACAAAAATAAAAGTAAATTTTGAATTTCTTCTCTTCTCCTCGCTCTTTGCACATCCCCGAGGACAAATTGGAAAGAAAATCTCTTTGTCTCTCTCATTGCCACATGTCCTCGGTGGTTGAGAGGATTCACATCATTCAGCCACTACACCGTGACTTTTACATCGATGGCATCATGCCATGTGTCAACGTGGGTCCCACGAGCTCAAAGTTGGCCCCAGGCTGGATCTTGACACGTGGCTGCTTGTGCCACTCAGAATTTATCATGTGTCCTACCACGACCTTTCGTTCCCATCGAAGCGATTAGTAAATTAGGTTGTCTTGGAATTCGACGAAAATCGTGGTAGAATTTGTTAGATTTCGAAGGCAGGTTCAAGCGGTGAAGTCGTTAGGTCATCGAGATCTAGAAAATTTGGTTTTATGAAATTACGATTTGCCATTTTCGAAAATTAGATTCTTGGGGTTTAACGCACATTCTTCTTCTTGTGCATTTAGTTCTGTGCTTTTGCCTACATGAAACCCTTTCCAGACATCTCTAGGATTGAGGTCTTCTTTGGATAGAATTTCAAATCTTTGGCGGGGAATATACTCCACTACGGATATGTTCTTTGTCACGAAACCACGATTCAACTCGAGGGACGTAGACCTGCAGCGGGTGGGTTTGTGAGCATATAAGCCTACTTCATTCATCTAACGAATTGTTTGATGTCTATTTGTGCTCTGAGGAAGCAAGGTTATATGAGAATCAATGCTCAAAAAATACATTGCTGAGGATGTAGGCAAGCAAAAATTGTTGTAGGAAACTAGTACAAATGGGAGGTGGTAGACAATAAGGACATAAAACTCCAAATCAATGAGTACCTTATTCTTCTACTTACTTGGTTGATTCCTATGATATATGACATGCTAGATTAAGGCATGTGAGTAGTGGATATATTTAGAAAATGCAAACTCTAGGCCTCATCAATAATATTGATTATTCGGACTTAGGTAAATGTCAAATATGTGCCACTTCTGAGCTAACTAGAAAGACACGTGGCTTACTCATTAGAGAAACAAAACTGTTAGAACTTATTCATTCAGATCTAGGATATTTGAAAAATAAACCTATGACTAGAGGAGGTAAGAAATTTTATGTGACAATCATTGATGATTATTCTAGGTTCACTAGATTTCACTTGCTTAGAATTAAAGATGAAACATTTGATATGTTCGTTAGCTATAAAGTTAAAGTAGAGAATCAACTTGATAGGCAAATAAAAAAGATTAGATTTGATAGAGGGGGCGAATACATCCCTTTAAATGATTATTGTGAAAATGAAGGAATAATTCATGAAGTGACTCCTCCTTATTCACCTGATTCAAATGAAGTGCTGAAAGAAATAATAGGACTCTTAAAGAGATGATGAATTCTCTACTTGTTAAGGATTCAACACCTAATAATCTGTGGAGTGAAGCCATTGTCTGCGTGTTATCTACAAAATAGAAGTCCATATGAGAAAACTTGTTAGACACCCTATGAGTTATGGAAAGGTCATGCATCTAACCTTAAGTATTTGAAAGTGTGGAGGTGTCTTGCAAATGTTATGTTACTTGATCCTAAAAAGAGGAAAATAAGATCAAAGACTTATGATTGCATGTTTATTAGGTATGCTAGTAAAAGTGTAGCTTATAATTTTTTGAACACATTTTCCCACTTTCTGAAAAATTTCTCATACACTCACATTTGTGGATGATATAGAAAACTCATATGATGAGCATGTGCCCACTATTGTGGATGATATGGAAAGCTCTCATGATGAGTTGAGACGGAGTAAGAGGCAAAGAAAAGAGGTTTTATTTGGAGATGATTTTTATACTTAGTTGAAAATGGAATAAATCCTCTTATTTTGATAATTTTTCCAGCACAATGCATTACTTTGGAAAGAAGCCATTAAAACAGGCTTGATTGTCGGCGCCACCCAGGTACGGAGCCGGCGACTGGGCGATGGGATCAAGACGACCAGGTTCTGCTCTATATCATTTCGAATACTATAGAAATAAATGTCGCATAATCATTTTGATTAAAGATGGCCCACTGTTTTATCAATTAACACTTTCCTTCAATATGACATGCATGCCCTTTCAACATTATCATTTACATGCGAGTGCTCGAGTTCATCTCACAAATAAAGTAAATATGTTCTTCATAAAACTTATACATTTTGGTTTTCATTACAAAAGGATCAAAATAATGTCATGAGATGAAATGTATGCATGAGACGGGCATTTAGCATACTGTACGGATTCAACGATGACTTTGAACTGTGATCTTTGTCTTATCCCTAAGTCACTCAGGTTCACGACGTGATAAAAATAACAACGCTAAGCATTTTCATGCTTAATGGTTATATGCAATTCTCTCTTCATTTCAATTAAACACAAATATGCAGCTTTTCTAAAACAATGTTTTGGTACAATTTCAATAGTTCATGCAATATACATTATATATATATGCTTATTTCACATACTTTTATTGGCAAATCATTTGATCACTTCAAAGTATACAATTTCATATGTAATATTTCATTCGAAACTCAAATAATGCATTTAACACATTTACTTATAATTTTGCCTTTAAATGAATTTAACCATTTCTTTCGGTGCCTAGGTTAACGAATCCAAATTACGATGTTGTTAGGCTTTAGAGCCAGGTAGAAAAAAAAAACATTTATAACCTGATACAGTCGCATTGAGGCTCTTGGTGGTTGTTTAAAATAATAGTGTGCACACCACTTCCATCACTATCAGTTAGACTCTGGAATGATATCTTTCTGCCATTTCATTCAGTGTGCTAATTTGACCTTATTGGTATACCAATCCTATCCTTAACTAGAATAGTAATTTTACATTATTGTATATACATTTATACCCAAATAATACATTTTGATGCTCTTGGTACCATGTAATGCATTTGAAATCAATTTACCCAAAAATCATAAACAAAATCACATATCGGTGTTCTTGAAAATCATTTAATGAAATGATTACAAAACTTGAAATAAGAAGAGGGGTATGGAGAACAAACTAAAAAAGGTTGTAAGTTCCTCGATTCCTATCCTCGGAATCCCGTTCTGGGTCAGGCTTCCTCGTCACCAACCCCTAATCCATCACAATTAGAGAACAATATTAGTTGACTTATTTAGGTTTCTAATTAGGGTTGTTTTCTATCCAACTTCTTTCTAGTAAAATTTTATGGGAACAAATGAGCCACATTTTACCCAACTTCCTTCAATTCTATTGTTTCCCTATAAATCTATTTTATTTAGAAATTGGAATCATCCAATTCCGAGGATTGAAACTCAAGATACGTTCAAAACAACTATGACTACTCTATTTTCAAAACAGAACAAAAATTTAACCGAAATAGAGAACTACGCCTGATGAATTTAAGATTCAATGGGGACCAAATTTGATACTGTTTCAGAAGATTTGTTCTATTAGAAGTCTAATTTACTTAGAAATTTGAATCACTCAATTTAGATGAGTGAAACTCAACTTATGGCCTAAATACCAAAACCGTACCAAACTGAACCAAAATTTGCCCAAAAAACAGAGTTTCACTTTGACAAATTTCTAGGTCCAATGGGGTCCAAAATTAAATACACTTATTTCAAGGATATTTGTTATATTAGAAGTCTAGTTTACTTAGAAATTTGAATAACTCAATTTAGATGAGTAAAAGAACAAACTTATGGCTGTGCAAAAGCTATTGCCAAATTGAACGAGAATTTTTTTGAAAACGAGCCTCCACTTTGGCCAATTTAAAGTACAATGGGATCGAGAATTTGAATACATTTATTTATAGGAGATTTTTTCTCCTAGAACTGTAGTATACCTATAAATTTGAATCACTCAATTTGGATGAGTGATGATGACAAAAATAAAAACATGGGTTTTGAAAATTTTTAATGACATCTCGCTAAAAGCCGATATTTCGGCTTCTGCAAGAATTCGCAAGCAATCACAGCAGCACTTGAAACTTAACCCAAAACAACCCTAAAATTGATCATCAACCATTTAAAACACTTTTATTCCGATTTGAAGCTTTCATCAATCCCAAACACCACATTAAAGGGGGTTAGGGTTAGTTTAATACATTTAATCTCTTTATTTTCACTTCCTTAATCTTTGTTTGGCTCAAATCATTGGAAAGCACAAAGCCAACTTGGTCTCCTCTCTCACTCTCTCAACCGTGCCTTAGTTCGCAATGTGAAGATATGCCCAAATGAGAAATGCTATTCAAAGACTAATTTTTGGTCTTAACTCAAAACCTTCATTAGGCCTTGTTTGACTGGCACATTATTTGCTCATTTCTCATTTTTGCATTTTAATCATTATTTTCTCTTTCATTTGTTATTAAACTTATTACACTAATTTGCTTTATACACTTCTCATGTTTGAGTCCTTATTTTGACATATTTAACCTTAATTTTTTTATAATTTTGGATTTTATCATTTTTGTTCTTTAACAATATAAATTCCGAAAAAATACAATTTAACTTATTTTATACCCTAAACATGTTACAAAAACTGCTATTTTTAGGGCGTTACATTGACTCTATTTCAAAGAATCAAACATGGGAGTTAGTCGATTTACCTTAAGGAGCAAAATCTATTGGTTACAAGTGGATTTTCAAAAGAAAATATTTGTCAGATGGTTCTATTAAAAAAATATAAAGCTAGGTTAGTAGGCAAAGGTTTTTCACAAAAACAAAATGTTGACTATTTGATACATTTGCTCATGTTACTAGGATTTCTTCAATTCGTATTTTGATTGCTTTGGCTTCTATTCATAGACTTTTTATCCATCAAATGAATGTTAAAACAACTTTTTTAAATAGAAACTTACAAGAAGAAATTTACATGTTACAACTTGAATGTTGTATTACACTTAGACAAGAACATAAAGTTTGCAAATTAAATAAGTTTCTATATGGTTTAAAATAAGCACCTAAATAGTGGCATGAAAAATTTGATAATGCTTTGTTGAAAAACTAGTTTTAATTCGTTGAAGTAGATAAATGTGTACAGAAAAAGTATGTGTAATTATTGCATTGTATGTAGATGATATGTTGATCTTTGACACTAGCCTGAGTGTGGTACATAGTACTAAGAGAGTTCTAATTTGACATGAAAGATATGGGTGAAGCTAAGGTAATTTTGGGTGTGAGGGGATCTTGTGGCGCCCAGCAGAATAAGATTGACAACTTAGTCAACATGAGAATACTCGTGAATGTCGGGTAACCCCAGACACTACTCACGAAAAATCGGGCAAATTCTCCTTTGTGCTGAGAGCTCTACCCAAAGTACATAACACATCCCACTTGACCACACGGGGTCCTTTTGTGGATAAAAGGAGTAAAAATGGCCATGGGCCACACATTAATACTCACAAATAATCATATCTAAAACAAACAAATATATATATATATATATATATATATATATCATAGTTCAAGTTGATAATTCACTCTTATACAACATATATTAAAAGTTTAAAAACATTCCTAATACATGTATCCAACTAAAACACTGAAACCACAACTTAGGCTTTCTTCAAAATGAAGCCTACAGGATGAGGCCAGTCTCCTCGTACGCTCTTTGTACCTAAAATAATATATTCCCTCGATAGGGTAAGCTAATGCTTAGTAGTGGAATCACCCTAAATGGGTTACTCTACTAAGTGCATATCCGCGATCTTTCGATGCAGCATTCAGTAATCGTGATCCTATGAATCTACATGAAATAAGCAGTAATAAAGTCATATGACTCTCACTGCCTAAGCCATGTATGTAGAGAAAAACATCGTTTGAAACAAATGCATTGTTTAAATACACTAGAAGTGTCGGTAAAAATACAGAACTATCCTCAGGCGAGATGTGTTTGGAGAACTTCTAGAGCCGGTCATGGTCCTCATCAGAAATAAGCGTTGGTTGTCTCAAACTCCGATTCTCCCGTCATCTGTGAAATTTCTTTACTTAATCATACTCGTTTTTCGAAAAAATTTATGTTATGCTCGCTCTGTTCTAGGTTAGGTGCATATGAAGTATTATATGTTTCACCTGATTTATATAAGCAGCATTACAAATATATCATTATGCATATATTTACATAATTTAAATCACACAAACATGTTATGTAATTTCACAATCCATTACACCAAAAATTAGTTCACGTGGGCTAATTAACAAACACGAGCAATTTGATTTGAATTACTCAATCGAACACATTTTTCACAAAATTTATTTCGTGAACACTATTCACGTGAACAGTAAAACCCTTGGGTTACTATTCAAGGCGGTCTCGAAACATCGGTTCCACTCAGGTGAACAGAATTTAAATGGCCAATTCACAGGCCCTCATCTGGCATCGCAATCTGATATGTTTCATAAATCATACAATTAACAACCCAAACAGCCTGCCGGTCGCGATTTGCGCAAGTGGGTTCCTGTTCTCACACTCAGGTCGAGTTTTGGGATTGATCAAGCAATGGATTCGAGGCCTGAAGCCAACAGAAACATCATAAAACACTTAAACAAAGTGTAAAGCAAGAAGTAGGATAAAACCTGCATACTTGAGTTTGTCAGCTCCCACAAAAGCAGGTACCTGAAGCCCTTAACTGCGTAGAGCAGCTTTGCTCTTGGCGAGAGGAAAAAAATTCAGACGGTCCGTCAGAATCTTAGAGAGGTCTTTCTCTCTAAAAAAATCAAAAATCCCTAAGCTACTGCATCTCACACGGCCCTCATGTTTTTTTTTTCTTTTTTGAAGGTAGGAGATGACTTTATGCTCTATTTTGTCATATACCATATGATTTCGAAATGACATCCCCATGTCCTTAACTCCACTATTTGACAACGGCATTATACGTAGTCAGTTTAAGTCGTTTACTCTCTTCGTACGACAGTGTAACGTAGTACATGTTATATGTGACTTTTGCGTGAATGTCGTTTTCGACAGCCGTGTAATGCCTCGAAAAGCGTGCAAATTCGTCTCGAGATTCTACGAGAGTCGACATAGTATTTAGATTTCGAGGGCAGTTAGCAGTGAAATCCCGTTTCGTCATCCGAGATCTAGAAAAATTTCGAATTTTTACCGGAATTACAATTTTGCCATTTTTCGAGAAAATTAGATTTTCTTGGGGTTTCACAATCACAAGGATGGGTGATAGTATAATGCTATCGTAAGAACATTATGTTGAGAAAATACTCAAGAGATTCGGACATTTCAATGCCAAGCTTGTGAGTGCTCCTTATGATGCTAACACCCATTTAATGAAAAATTAAGGTGATCTTGTGAGTCAAGCTGAGTATGCACAAATTATTGGGAGTTTGATGCATTTGATGGACTTTTCTAGACCAGACAGCATATGCAGTGTGTAGATTAAATAGATATACACATAATCCAAATAATAAACACTAGAGTGCATTAGCTAGACTTATGAATTACTTAAGGGGTACCACGAACTATGGTATCCTATATAGTGGATTTCCCGCTGTGTTGGAAGGATACAGTGATGCTAACTGGATCTTTGATTCAGATGAGATAAAATCCATAAGCGGTTATGTCTTTATTTTGGGAGGTGGTGCTATTATTTGGAAATCATCTAAACAAACTCTCATTGCTACTTCTACCATGTAGTTAGAGTTAATAGCTCCTAAATCTCCAAGTAAAGAAGCTGAGTGGCTAAGGAACATCCTATCAGGAATTCCTTTTGGAATGCAACTGACACCTTCGGTCTCTATGCATTGTGATTGCCAAGCAACAATATCGATCGCAAAGAATAAAACATTCAATGGGAAAAACATACATATTCGTCTAAGACATGAGATTGTGAAACAATTGTTGATAGATGAAATTATTTCCATTGACTATGTAAAGTCAGAATTGAATTTGGTCGATCCTCTAACTAAACCTTTGGAAAGAAAATTAATTTTGGCGAAACAGATAGATGGGACTTAATGAAGATAAAGATTGCGGTGATAGGAACCCATGCCAGTTGGGGATCCATGAAGTTCATGACAACTATTTCAAATCAAACATAATCTACATTCAACAAATTATCCTTCTATGGTGTGATTAGGTGCTAAATATATTGAGAGATGGTGTACTGTGGGGATTTTTTCCTCTGTATATAATGATTTGTATGTACCTTTTAATACGATGTGCCTTGATGAATCACCTATGTAAGTGTGAAGTGGGGCTGCTCCCATGAAATGGTATGAAAAAATTTCTAGAGCACTTATGAAATAATTAGGCACACGCATGACCTAAAGGCGCACAACGACGTTGAGCAACAAGAATCGTGATGTGTGGTGCTGATGATAAGGTTCCTAATTTATGATTAGGAGTACTCTGGTTCATAGAAGTTAAAAGCTTCACCAATACTCTGTAAATTAAATCTTATTCATCTATGTTTGGTTCATAGTTCATTGAACACCAAATTTAAGGCACTTACACCTTTTTCCATATTCTAAACAAAGTGTTTTTTAAATACAATTTTTTTTTTGTTGAACAACCATCTTTTTGAAAAATGTGAGGGATTGTTAGTAAACAATAGTTTTCAAAAATGTGTTGTCCCATACGGAAAAAAAGACAAGAGTCTTTTATAGGTTTATATATTAAAACCCAATTATGAGCTTATACATGATTTGAGAAAAGGGAAGCCCTCGTGTGCACAAGAAATGGGCCGAAAGCCCGATTTCAGTGCAAATCGATGGATTTGCCCCCCCTGAATAAACACGGGACAAATTTAGTTTTGCTCAAAATCAGTTTGTTTTTGTAAGCCTAAATAAAAACCTTAGTTTTAGAGTATTTAAAATCAAAACGGTCCAAAGTCATAAAAGCACAGTAAATATAAAACCGTTTGATTTTGAATTCAAATTCTAACAATTAAATGTGCACTTAATCCATAGCGCTTTTTAATTATTACAATTAAATTTGCATTTAATTCGTAACATTTCATGTTAATTATTACAATTAATTTTGTATTTAATTTGTAACATTTTGAATTAATTCTTATTCTTAATGACCAACGGTCATAATTTTACTTATAAATTCAAATGGGTTCTAAGTTTGAGAAACACTTTTTCAAACTCCTTTCTTCTGCAACTTTGAATCTCGTTCTCACTCTACTGTTCATGTGCAAAAGCTTATCTTTTGCTCTGAAGAACTGATATATCTTGGGGAATCAAATTCCTAAGGACATTGTTTTATACACGCCTCAGTTTGTTTTGTTATCTCTAACCTACTGCTGATTTTATAGGCACAACATCAATCCCGAAACTGCCATCCAACAATCTTCAGGCTCCTGTTCCTACTCCCGTTTGCTGTTGTTGTCCTCGTCTTTTTCCGACCTTCTACAGGTTGCATCTTCAACAAAATCAACATTCAATTAGGTACTTCTAATCACATACTTTACCAAACATTCATTTATAATCAACTACCTGCTACTAGATACCAAGTATTAGCAATCGACTATCAGTTGAATCAAACATGCACTAACAAGTTTTTTTTTTTAATTAATTATTTTTAATCTCTATTTGCAAATAAATCCCTTTTTATGATTTTCTTTTTATCAAAATCAAATAATATTTATTATGTTGGATTTTTTAATAGATCCAATCACTTTCAAAAATAATTTAAGACTTAAAAAATAGATCAATAAGAACCAAAACTAATATAAGTACTCATGATTTTGTTATTATCCTTTAGAGGTAATTTTATGCATTTTAAAATTTTGTTCATAAGACACATTAAATTCAAATAATGTAAGATTAAATCAAATGGAATTTAGCGATTTAATTTTTTTTTAATGAGTTTATTAATTTTTATAATATTTTGAAATTTAAAATATTGTATAAAATATTATGTTTGAAATTGAATATGACAAAATATATCATGAAAAAGTTGATTCCTTGCATTAAATTTTTATTATTTTCATTATTTTTATTTGAAAAAACAATTATGGTTTTATAAAGATGTTAATATCCATATTTTATAACATCTAATTAAATAATATATATATTTAACAATATAATTGATTATTAATAAGAATACACCAATATTCATTTTTACTAGAAATTATTTTATTTTATTTTATAAAACCATTTTTATATTGAATAAGACTTGAATTTCATTTAATTTTGGTAATGTATAAGTTGAATATATAATATTTTTAGAAAATCAAAATAAAAAGAAATTCTAAAAAAAGTTACTTTTATTTTATAGCTAATTACTTTAAATACAATGTAATAAATTGTCCCTAGTAGGACTCGAGGATCAGAAAATTATTTGTTCAAAATGACCCCTCATCAATCATCACCATTCAATTCTTTGCTTCTTTTTCAGGAGTACACATGTACCCTCCAGAAATTAGCAGATCAATTGCTTCTAATTTCTTATTTTGTAATTAAGAAAACATGCTAAAATTATTTGTTAAAAATAAAATATAAGATACTAGCACAATTACTAGGATTTGATTTTTTATAAATATTTCTATGCTTGCCAATTTGATATTATTTGTTATATTTTTACCTTTTAAAATGAGTTAGAAGCAAAACCAAACCACAATTATATAACATGAAAAAAATAAAAAACAAAAATAAAACCAAATTTTAAAATAAATTTCTAAGACAATTATTGAGAACACTTTAAAAGGTTCTTCAATATTTTTATTTTAAAAAGAAAATCTAAAAACATAAAATATATTTTTTTTTGACAATAGAGCTTAACATATTTTTAAGCTCATTTTATAATTCCCTTGTTGAACCCATCATGCAGAGAACTCTCTCTTTGTCTCTCTTCACCTCATTTTATATTGAGAAAGTATTCGACACTAATTCAATGAATTCAGTATCATTGCAGAAGATAATGAGATTAAAAATCAAAACATATCTTTGAATTCAATGTGAATGATTCAATTTTACTGCCAATGATTAAAAACTCCTTCTCACATCAGAGCTTTGAATAGAAATTGAGAGACCCAAACTCAAATTAATTAATTAATTATATATATGGGGGTTAACCTCAACTGGTCATATAATATTCTTACTTGTAATCATATCTCCTCATGATCTTCCTCTCATTCAACTTTCATAAATATTTTAATTCAAAAGCTATTAAATATAGCATATGATATAGTGGCACCAAGTCTTATGACAATGGGTGCATGGTTTGGAAAAGGTTGACTTGTTTCAAACTTGTCTCCTTTATTTAAAATAATTTTTATCTTCATTCCTTTCAAAATATTGTTATTATTATATATTAAAATAAAATGAAAATTAAATTAGCTTTAATTTGAGCAGAGCGGGATAATAAAAAACAATGCTTGAATCGATCTTGAGTTTGAAAAAAAAAATAACTTAAATCCTAAACTCGACCCATTAGAAATGGACGTGTATCCAAAAAAACCTTGAATTATTTTTACTAAATCATTACAATTTAGATGTCCATCATAGTTATATCATATAATAGAGCGTTAAGTGTATAAACAGGTAAAACATAAAAAGGGTAAGAGTTTTGCATTCGAGTCCAAGTGAAAATAATTTATTACATTATAATAACTAAAATATTTAACTGTAAAAAAAATCATTATAATTTGATCCACAAAGGGATGGTTTAAGATTCCCTTCTTTTCACCTAAACCTTAATAAAACAAAAAATTTAAAAAATAAAAAATAAACAACAACAAAGAATATTCATACCTAAAGTACATTCTTCATGATTTGTGTTTTATCTTCAGATCTTGGGTTACTAAAAGAATCAATAGATCACTCATGGTACTGAAAACATGTTAAGGGATTGGTCTACTGTGAATTGATAATATAATTTCCCTAATGCCAAGGCATTTAACACTAACTCCATACACTTCTTCCCCCTCTAAAACCATGCAATAATATACTTTTCAAATAGATAATTTAGATTAGTATTACAATATAATATGATTTTTATTAATATTTAACATAAAGTCTATGCTTGGTTATCATAAAATTTGAGGGAAAATACAAGAAAAAGAAAAAAACGGAGAAAAAGTAGAAGAAAAGAAAAATAAAAATAGAGTTAAATTGAATATGTTATTTTTATTTGTTACTCCAAAGCAATTTTATTTATTTTAATTTATCAATATAAAAATGATATAATTTAAGAATATATAAGTTTCTAATTAAATTTGATTTTTTTTTGAAAATTTTCATTTGACAATCAAATATTAGAAAATTATTTTCCTTAACAAAATTTTTTTTTCTGTACTCAGTACTTTCCAATCGAATTATTACGTATAAATTTTAAATATTTAATTTTATATTATGTGTTCATAGTGATTCTTGATTTCCTAAACTTTTATTAAACACAAAGACTATAGTTAACTTTTGAAAAAAGAAGAGAAAAAGAAAAAGAAGAAAGTGAAAGAAAATTAAAAAGGTAAAGCTTAAACTCAAAAAGGAACATAAAAAGAGTATATAAAGAATGGCTCATTTTTGGTTGGGTCATTCATGGAGGTGGAAATATTGCCATAAAATTTAGAAAAAAGAGGATGGCAGACCAAAGTGGGACACTGTACTGTACATACAACACAAAATCACAGCCTGGAAGAAGAAAAATGAGAAAACCTAAAGGAAAAGCCAAAGGCCAAACAGACACTTAAGAGGGAAAAATAAGGATCTCTCATTGGGGTTCTAAAAGCACCAAACCCATTATCCTTATCCATATCCCTTAACAACTTAGAATATAAAAAATGGAAACTATTGTTTCACCTGATTGATTTGGAAATAATTACAATCAAGGCATAAATAATGAAAAATATATACATGGAGGAATATGGTTTCATAGAAAATAATTATGTTTTATGTATGATAATACACCAAATCTTCTGCTTAATAAAAATATAGATCTCTGTAATGAAGAGTGTCGTGCGTGCGCATAGTTTATTAAGATAATAGGCTAGTTATTATCGCAGAGCTAGGGTGTGGTCGTGTGCAACGTGTCGTGATTGAGGAGTTGGGTCAATCTGCATGTATATATTCTCTTTGTATTAAACTGTCTACGAATACGACACGGATAACAATCGTGTCAAAATTAAAAAATTTAAACATTACCGAATTAGTAATTGGGTAATATGACACGGCACGTATAACCTGTTAATTAATTTAGTCATTTAAATTAATATGAATTATAATTAATCCATCAATATTTAACACAAATAACATATTAAGCGGGTTAATCTTGGTTAAATTTTAATTTACATAGTAATTAAATATGTTTCATGTCAATTTTGTGTCATACGGGTTGACACGAATATAACCTGTTTATTAAACGAGTTATACATGTTAACACGAATTTGACCTAAACACTATTAATTATACTCAACCAAAATACGCAAAACACTTGTCGGGTTCGTGTCGAGTTCATGGGTCATGTCAAATTTTGCCAATTATTTTCTAAAAAAACATTATGAACGATGTATTTTGTTTTATTTATGCATTTTTTACGATTATTCTCAAATCAATAGACTAAAACACAAGTTTCCTTAAAAAAAAAATTGCAGAATGTAACCAATCACTGCAATTATTTCTGTTTTTGGCTTTTGGGTGTAACTTTTATTATTATAATTTCCCAAGAGAAAGCTCATCATATATGTATGTATATTGTAAGAAGAATGAATCTTTGAATAATATTATGGCCCCTTTACTTGGAAACAATTCCATTGGACCAAGCACAGAAGAGAATTATCATACCACATGCTGATGGTCTTCTGCCAATTTCTTTTATATATTCTGATGATCAAGTGTGTGAGGCAATCACAACCATCTGATTTGTTGACCATTTTGGTGAGAGAGAGATGTGTGGATCACAGTGAATGTTGTGTGTACTATGTTCCTACACTTTAGATTCTCTCATTCTTCAATCATCAACACATTTATAAATGGAGGGATAAGGTCCATTTCTTTGTCTTGAAATCCCTCAAAAATAAAGGTAATGGCTTCTAATATCAGTCAATGTAGTAAGAAAGAAGCTAATAGAGGAGCATGGACAGCTGAAGAAGACCATAAACTGGCCCAAGTTATTGCGGTAGAAGGGGCAAAGAGGTGGAAATATGTAGCAATGAAAGCAGGTGAGAATGATAATGATTCATGAAGATTTTGAAGTATAATTCCTTC
This sequence comes from Tetrastigma voinierianum, assembly GCA_016808115.1. Lineage (NCBI taxonomy): Eukaryota > Viridiplantae > Streptophyta > Magnoliopsida > Vitales > Vitaceae > Tetrastigma > Tetrastigma voinierianum. The sequence continues at coordinate 3,750,561 of JAEQBH010000767.1, forward strand.
CCAACTCTTAGATTTAATCTGTTTTATGTTAAATCTTGATGGGTTAATTTTTTGTTTTCATGTTTTGTTTTTGCAGGTTTGAATAGATGTGGGAAGAGTTGCAGATTGAGATGGATGAATTATCTGAGGCCTAATATCAAGAGAGGCAATATATCAGACCAAGAAGAGGACTTAATACTCAGGCTTCATAAACTCCTTGGAAACAGGTATAGTTTTTTTTTCTTCTTTTTTCTTCAACTTTCCTACTATTTTTTTTTTCATCTTATTTGAATCTTTTGGCATGTGGGGTTTTCATAATTTGCTGGTTTTTTCTTTTTTTTTTGGTCATTGTTTAGGTGGTCTTTGATTGCTGGAAGGCTGCCGGGGCGAACCGATAACGAAATCAAGAACTACTGGAATTCTCATTTGAGCAAGAAGATTAAGCAGAAGGAGAATGAAAGCAGAAGTTCAACCAAAGTGATGGAGATGGAGATGGAGAATGTAGACAAAAAGGGAAGTGAAAGAGTTGCCTCAAAAGGAGATAATATTGAAGACTCAAAAAACAGCTTTCTTGGGGATGATTCCTTTGATAATTTGGAATGGATGAGTAAATTCCTAGCAATGGATGAATCTTGGTTTGATTTTGCATGAACTGATGAAACAATCTATGTTCTTTTTTTTTTTGGTGGAATTTTATGATACTTGCCCAAGATGGGTTGTTGATAATCCAACTAAAAACCCATCTTCATGAAGTGGGATGGAGGAAAAAAAAAAGCCAGGGTTTGGACATACACACACAGAGGCAGAGACGCTTCAAGAATGTCTGGAATTTTCCTTGGTAAGATTCCCAAGAATGTAGAATGAAATTGACTGGTTGTGTGAATGAATGAATTTTTAATTTTCCTTGCTTTGGACCGCCACCATTGTTGCCTCTTCTATTTTATTTTCAGTCATTTAGAAAAAAAAAAAAGGCATTCAATTTGGTTGTAACCATGCTATAGAAATTCCTATTTCCTTGAATCTGATGCATCTTTTGGAATATTAGTTGCTATCCCTTGAAGGTTGGGTATGAATATGATGAAGAAAAAGTAGTCATTAAAGTGAAAATAAAGCTGTTAAACCTCATCATTCCAACCATATATAGTAGTAACATAGATTTCTACAAAAAAGAAAAATGATCATGGGGTCTACTCTCTTTCCCTTGAATTATTGAAGTATCTGTTTACTTCATACTGAGGTTGAAGTATGATAACAGTATAAGGAGGCATTGCAGAACTTTGGCCCAAACAGATCCTTAGCTCCCACCCAAATGGATAGCATTCCATTTGATCATATCACCACTGCAAAGTGGGCTCCTTCAGCCCCCAATTGCATAGAGGCATCTGTGAAACTTTGTAAAAATCTTGGAATTCGATTCGAAGTTAACGAGTCAAACTCGAGTGAGAAACTGTTGCGTTGGGTTAATATCGCAATATCGACTCGGGGGTTCTTCGAGGTTTGTCGAGTTTTACTATTTTATTATTTATTAATTGAGTATCACAAGTTTAAATTTATTTGAGCTTAATTGAGTCGAGTCGGATTTTGAGTATAATTATTTATTAATTTTTTAATTGATTCGAGCTTTGTTGAGTTGAGTTCAAGTAGCTTGACAATTTTTGAGTTGAGTCAAGTTCGAGTATTTAATATACTTGATCGAGGTTTTACTATTTTATTATTTATCAATCACGTATCACAAGTTTAAATTTATTTGAACTTAATCGAGTCGATTTCGAGTATAATTACTTATTAATTTTTAATTTAATTCAAGCTTTATCGAGTTGAAGGTTCGAGTCATTTCGGTATTTTGAATTAGAGAGTTTTGTCCCGAAAAAAAGAAAAGAAAAAAAAGGCGATGGGTTCGAGGTTGAGTCACAATTTTGGGTTTTTAATCGACTGAGGCTAGTGGCTACATATCAACTCGATTCGATTATACCCTTACACGCACTTAATCATATAGATTTTGTCTATTTTGAACCCAAATGTCTCTTGTTATGGATCATATCTTATACCATTTATAATGACCCGCACCCAATCATATAGACATTGTAAGATATTATAACTATAACCGAAGAAAGTTTTTTTTTTGATTAATAATCAAGTGTATTAATACCAAAAAAGGACCCCAAGGGGTATACAGGGCGTATACAACGAGGAAAACAAAACCAAACAAAGGAAAAAAACAAAGCAGCCCACAAGGCCAGCGCTAGGAAAATTTGAAAATATACAACAAAGGGTGTTACACTTCAAGCATCAAAAATGCTTCCAAGAAGAAAGAAAATAAAAGCATGATTTCAATCACAGACTTTTGGAAAGAACCGTCATCCAACCTTGTACTAATTCTACTCTTTTCAAAATAAAATGCAGCGAAGTTGGCTACCAGTAAGCTTGACTTCGGCTTTTACTGTGGAGTGCAGCCAACCCCATAACAAGTCTTTCTGAAAAGGACAAACCCACATGGGGAATGAAAATAGCAGTCCACAATAGCAGTCTTTCACCAGAAAGTTCTTGTTTCACAATAGCTTTGGCTATTTTGAAATACTTTAAATGTTTTTGAAAGCAAAAAAGAAAAAAATATTTTGATTTACATTATCATCAACTTTCTGGGTTTGGCCCACTGCTCTGCTTCCAAGGTTAGAAGATGCAGAAGAGGGTTCAGTGGTGAAAATAAAAAATACCTTTGTGATAATCTTCCCTGTTTCCAATACATTATCATTTCTTCATAATAACAACCACCCACAACTATGTAAATCAAATTATTATGTTTCCAATTCTAAATCTGGATTATTAAAAATATAAAATAAAAATCATCATTTTTGACTCAAGAAATCCCGAGTTTTGGACATATTTAGTTTTTTTTTTAATTATTAAATGAGTTTGAAAATGAAAATAATATCCAAACTAGTGCGTAAACAGTAATCTCGTATTGACTGTAACATTAATTTAAAAAAATTTCAAAATATTTGTAATATCCTAATTAATAACTGTAGTATTACTATTCACACAATAGTTTGAGACTTATTTTCATTTCCAAACTATTTTAGTAATTTAAAAAAAAAAAAACTAAATTCGTCCAAAGCTCATAAATCCTCACGGTTTTAAAAGTAATGACTCGCATGTAACCATATTGATATTGTTTGCTTTGAACCAAAGGAGCCTTCATGAATTTTAGGCTTTCATAGGTTTAAAAGTAACTACTCGTACCCAACCATATAATATTATGGTAAAAATCATAGGAGGTGTTTAGTTGAACTAATTGGAAGAGCTAATAGACGATTCACTCCCTATAAATTTTTATAGGTTGTTTCGTAAAGACTCATAATCAGTTAAACATGTACAAGTTGTAGCTTATTCTGATATGTTTTTATTAAAATATCCAAATTCTTTTATTTTTTTTCATTCTCTCCCTAGTTACATAAAAGACTAATTAGGAATTCAATGATTATTAAATATACATTTTAGAATAAATTTTTTCTCTATTTATGGTTATAAATTTTTATAATTTCGTATTATTTTTTTATTTTTGGAATTTTTTATATTTATGTGTATTTTTTTTATATCTTTCTATCATATATATATATATATATATATATATATATGTGTGTGTGTGTGTGTGTGTGTGTGTGTGTGTGTGTGTGTGTGTGTGTATGTGTGTGTGTGTGTGTGTGTGTGTGTGTGTGTGTGTGTGTGTGTGTGTGTGTGTGTGTGTGTGTGTGTGTGTGTGTGTGTGTGTGTGTGTGTGTGTGTGTGTGTGTGTGTGTGTGAATTAACCTTTGATCAATTACTTCTAAAAAGCTATCAACACCAACTACCAACAACCAATCATCAACATCTGTTATCATTTGAACCAAACGGACACAAAATATCTACTTCAAATCATTACATATACAAATAAATAATGTTTTAAAAATCGGATTGATAACTGAATCAGAAAAGTTATCGATGTTTAAGGGCCGAAAAGTTATCGGTCAACGATTCAACTTATCGGATCAACTGATTCGATCTAATTTTTAAAACATTGCAAATAAATGTTCAAAGGTATAAAGTTGTGTACCATGGAAGAATGGAAGAACATGAGAGTGATGGACTTAGATTGTGCCTCATTGACAAACAGCTTCAAAGTTTTAATGTCACCATACATAAGCTTTTAACAAGTACCTCTGATGCCTTGCTGCCTCAATTGCTTTTCTAGGGTTTTGGGTCTCCACCAAATGCTGTAAACAGAAAATGCCATTGTCTTCAAAGTCCAACCTTCCATTTTCCTACTTCTATCAAAATCCCACTTGGGTTTTAATTGTTTGGAATGATGGAAAATTTTCTTTTTTTTTTCCATCAAACTCCCACTTCGGTTTTGTTTGGAATGATAGGAATTTGTAGGGAATGGAGATAGTAGTTCATGGGGTTTTATAGGGTTTTGAGAATGATCATGAATGTGCCTTTTTCTCCTTCAACATGTGTTTTTTGGGGATGAAGGATTGTCCATTTCTGATTTTTCTCAGTGGGTGCCAATTTTTCTGAAGTTGCTGTTGGAAAAAAAAAACAAGAGAATTAAATGTGGAAAAGGACATAAATTTGTCTTGCCTTGCTTCCTAAACTAATGAAAATATTTGACATAAGGTATAAAAATGTCTCTGTTTGGCCATATGCCTAACTCGATCCTTAGAATTTACTACATCGATGTTGTTCACTAACGTTTGTTTTATAGGCTGAATATATCTACATGTATTATATTGAATATATGAACAAATGAGAATTAACGTTCTTTAGCATTATCATTTCCTTGCGTGTATGTTGTTGATGTGCATTAGATTTGAGGGTGTATCAGCTGATGTTAAGGCGTTTGAGCTGCAATATGTTTTTCCCCCGTTAATGATAGTAACATGTTGGTGGCGAAGCAATTGTTAGAGACAATATTGAACAAAAAAAAGTTTAATGATCAAGTTTAACATATATATAATCAAACATCATGAGCATTTGTATACTTTATCCCAAAAACATTCACATGGGTGCATTTTATGTTATCGCAACACTTTATTTTGAATATCTTGTTTCTCTTTAAAAAGTCATGGGATATTTTTAAAATTTTGAAATTGTTAAACTTAGATTTATATTTATTTATTAATCAAACCCATTTTTTAAATACAAAATTTAAAAGAATATGTTTGGTTGAATTAAGTTAAAATAATAATAATAATAATAATAATAATCTTCCCAAAAAAAAAAAAAAGTAATAACAATATATAAATAATAGTTATATGTTGATAAAGGTTTAATAACCTTTCTTTTTGAAATAGTACAATCTTACTTTAAAAATTCAATACTCACCTCCATATTTTAGTGATTAGAATTTTCTTTTACTACAACTATAATTGATAATTATTTAAAACCATAATAATGATAAATTAATCATTAACAACATAAGTGTGGTTTTCATATATAATTTTCAAGCTTTGAGGTCTCGTTCAAGTGGTAAAAGGTAACAAAAATGTAAATTTTTCATTGTGTGGGCTTTATTAATTGAACTGAATTGATTAATTTGGTCTAATTAAGTGAGATTATAAGGATTCTTAATAAATCATATGGGGTACATGAGGTGTGTGGGGAGTACGGCCCAGGCCGTATGAAGGCGTGATCGGAACTCGATAAATAGAAGGCTGAGTCCTCCCACAAGCCACTAAAGATCACATTATAATTCATTAAATGCATCCTGAGGATTCGGACCGATATTTTACTCTAACCCGATTGAGGCATTCTCATTAAACCCCGGTGTAAATCAAGGGGCCATTCGGAAGATCTTGAGATCACTATTCTGAGTCTTCATCGATTAAGCGTCAGAGTCGTTCGTAGTTCCAAATCGGTGTTAATTTCTGAGGTTTCTCTCAGGTATTATTATCTTTGTGTTTAACGTGGTAATACAGGTTGATTGAAACGCATCCCTACGGTTGGTATGAGCCAACCATGGATTAAATTCAAAACATTTGGAATTGGAGAATTTTATTTTAGGGTTTTCTTCAATCAGCCCACGTCGAGTTTCGGAGATTTTCGTAATCGAACATGAATATTTTTTACATATTTGGAATCTACTCGGCTTGAGGCAGTCGGATCGGTGGGGTGCTTGCGTCGCTAGGAGGTGCGGACGCCCTCACCTGTAGCCGCAGCAGCATTGAGACGACACGGTGGCGTGAAGGACACGTGGCCCAGGATCAGAAATCCTACGGTTTGACGTCATGCGTGTCCCGGCAGTGATCACCCGACCAGTCGACACCGGCCAGGGATCTGGCCCGACCGGATCGCGACCCGACCAGTTTTGACGAGCCGGATGACGTCATGATGACGTCATCCTGATCCGGCCTGATGACGTCATGCTGACGTCATCCGGACCGGATTCAGGCTCGACCCAATGACGTCATGCTGACGTCATCCGGATGATTCGACGATGGGACATCCGCGCCTTCGACTGGCCGATGCGTGCGCGTCCAGAGCGTCCGTTTGGGCGATCTTGAATGCCAAACTTGGCGCTCGTATTGAAATGCTCTACAATGTGGTATATTTATTTTACATGTTTGAAGCTGTTACAGATTTGAAAATACGTAAAGAACTCTATGTACGCGTATTTTTAGGGTATTTTTACGTGTTTTCTTGTATTTCTCTATGGTTTTGGAAATATGTATGATAGCTCACATGTATATCACCACAGGGCTATGTAGAGTGTAATTCATTGGTTATGAATGAATTGAACGATTATAATTGGCATTACATATATATATATATATTGACAAGATGTGATACATAAAGTTTATCTACGGTATGAGAGAGATTTTCAAGGATTCGATTGGGTTGGCATGACCGCCAAAGTGGCACCTTGATTGGAGTTTGAAATATACAGTCTCATGTGTAGTGGGATGTCTCTTTGTTTTATTACGTGATCATACTCCCCGAAGGTGATCTGTGTTAGTTCATGGAGGGATACATGTATGGCATGTCTTGAAATGGCGATCTTAGTGGTTCATACACCCCAGGTGGTGATTTCCACGAAAGATTTAGAATATGTTCTCATGGTGGCGACATGTGTGGAGAGTGGCCTGGCCCCGCATGTCATATTTTGCCCAAGGTGATTATGTGATGATGTATGTAGTTCTACGCTGTGAGTATTCATATGATGCGGATTGTATTGTTTTTGTTTGTTTTTGATCAATTTTTTACGCGAATGGCAATTCCATTTCACATTGGGGTCCATGCTGGATTGAATTTTAAGAAATGGAAAGAGGACTTTCATTATTTGGAATCTGGAGTGGATGCGTTCTTGACTGAGATGGCGTAGGATATCCTGACCAACTAGTATTAGGCACGAGAAAGCGGACTATGTTACAGGAAGAACAATAGAATTTGTAATTCAGGCAATGAAAGATATCGAGAACACTTAAGGTGGTTTACCAGGTTATTTGTCTTCTTAAGGGAAATGATAAGCAGCCATAGAAATTTAGAAATCGAGTTTCATCTAATCTTTGAGGTTGAACAACTTTCAAAAGCTCTTGACATGAAGTATGATGAGTAATTTGGGGTTAAGAGATTATGTCACGAGGATGGTAGGCTGCAAGGCGAAGCTTGAGCTCTTAATATTACCATTCCGATGCTTGCATTGGCCATCAAGCCACTAAACACCTTCCACACGATTTTGGGATTATAAAGACAAACTCTGATTCCAAGGCTGGGAGACTTGATGAGTTAATGACTTAATAACGAAGTGGTGGCGAGAAGAAGAGAAACTTAAGAAGGAGAAAGAGCATATGGCCTTATATGCTTCTTCCCCATAAGAGGAAAATAAAGTTAGTCGTACTCATAAAGGTACTCGAAAAACTATTGGTGATCGACAATGGGTCCAAGAAGACATTCATGAAAAGGATGGTGATGGCCTTCTTTGCAAGAAGAAAGGTCACATGAAGAAAGAGTGTGCAATTTCAGCTTGGATGTCAACGTGAGAACTACGAGGGATTCATGCATGGAGAAGCCAAACGGGGATGAATAAAAGCTCGGCTTTGTGGGAAACAGCGGAAAGTTGTCATGTTCGTAGGAGATGTAATCATAATTCTAGATTACAGTTTTAAATTGATGTTGAAAGACACTTTTTATGTACCTTCCTTTAGGCGAGATTTAGTTTAAATATAGTGTTTGGATTCATATGATTACTCTTTTGAAATTAAAAGCAATGTTATTTCAATATTTCTTAATTCAAATAAGGTTGGAGTCTTCATGTCAGACGGATTATCTGATTAAGTTTATCTCGAATGACATATCGTCACTTATACGGTGAAAGGTTTCTGAGACCATTACTGAAGAGTCTTATGCATTGTGGCGTAGCGGCAGCCATATCTTTAAGGATAGAGTAGAAGGCTAATAAACTACAACATCACACTGCTCTTAAAAATGACTTGAGATATCGTGAAGTATTGTGAGTCAAATGGCCCAGATAAGAAGAAAGCGCGGTCAGTGGATTCGACTTGTTGGAAGTCATTCACAGATATAAATTGGACATATACAGTTGACCTTATTGTAAATTTTATTTCATCACATTATTGATGATATTCTCGATATGGTTATTTGTACTTGATTAAAGAAGAGTCGAGTCTCTTGACAAGTTCAAGATTTTTCGGTTTGGAAATCGAAACAATTGGGAAAAGTCATAAAAGGTTGTTAGATGTAGGGTGGAAGTGTGTAAGCATGGTGATCTTAGGACGACAAGGGCATTCGCCGAATCTTGAGGAGGATTCTAGGATGACACAGTTTATTATCTGCGGTCACGAGGCAAATGGGTGTGGCCCGAAGTGATGTACCTCTCTGTGATGGTAAGGGTATGATTAGTGGATAAATTTACGGTTTTCTGTGGGTGGAAGCTTGAAAGCGACTTTGTACATTACGAATCGTGTACTCTGGTTTGTTAGTTTGACTCTCCTTTTGAGTTATGGACTGGGCGTAAGCCTAGCTTAAACCATCTTAAGGTTTGGGGATGTCCTGCAGAAGTGAAGTTGTATAATCCAACATTAAGTAAGTTGGACTCAGAACCACTCGGTGTTACTTTGTATCTTACCCGGAACATTCGAAGGGATATCGGTTCTATAATCCCAATGGAGGCACAAGAATTGTGGAATCGACGGGCCAATTCAGTTTTTGGGTTTGATGTGTGAAGAAATGGCACGCTCCACGGACTATTGAGGATGATGAATACGGTGGGTAATGTGGTGTCATATCTCCTCCCATACGGATGGTGTGGAGCTCCACACCATATTAGAACTGTTGAGACTCGGGATCCCATTGTTGGGGCGGCTCCCCAATCAAGTTCATCGAGGCTCTCGGAGTGCGGGATGTAGGCTATTGCTACTTTCCCGATGGAGATCCACTACGAGAGAGACGATCGGTATCTGCATTGGCCCAGTACATGGAGAGCAAGGCTACGATATCGAGTTCGTATTTGATCGTAACTTATGAGGAAAATTTGTTTCTTGTCTCGATCGGAAGCTTGTGGTTGGATCTGATGAGAGATGAAATTAATCTATGAGGCATAATGGAGTTTAGAGACTGATAGCAGATTACCTAGAGTCCCATAGACCCATTAGCTGAAATAGGTGTATAAGACTAAAAGGACTCACAAGGAAGATTGAGAAGTTTAAAAGCGGGCTGACCTTGAGTTTCACTGAAGGGTAGACTATGAAGCAACCTTTTCCTCGTACCAACCCAAAGATTCTTTGAGTGATCATGGCATTAGTTACTCATTTCGATATGGAGTTACATCGGATGGATGTTATTTTGGCAATGGAGGCCTTAATGAAGAAGTCTATGCTGGTGCAACTAGAAGGTTTTTGTGGCAAATGATTCGAATACACAGCTTGTATGTGGCGAAAGAATCTATTTATGGTCTAATGACTTAGACAATAGTACTTAAAGTTTCGTAGTATTTGTTCTTGCGTATGGTTTGTTGAGAACAAAGTGGTCAGTGTATATCACTACTTGAGGTTAATTGGGAGAAATTCATTTTCTAATATATATGGATGATATCTTTAACTGCAATGATGACCTTGGTTTCTTGCATGGGAATGAGCGGATGTTGTCGAAGAACTTTTGATATAAAGAAGGACCTTGGTGGCGTCTTTTGTCTGGGCGTGAGATTCGCGGGAATCGTTCTTTGCGGTATTAAGGTTTATCTCGGAGGGCATATGTTGATCGTATTTTAGAAAGATTCAAGCATCTGACAATGTAAACCGAGTGCTCATGTCACGTAAAGGTGATAGTTAATTAATCGCGATGTCGCCGTTCGGATATTGAGAAAGCGAGATGAAGGAATGTGCGCTTATCTTCCAGTGCACTTGGGAGTATTATGTATGCTCAAGTATGCACTAGGCGGATATTGCCTTTACCTTTGGGACTTCTAGGCGGATATCGGTCAAATCCAGGACCGATCATTGGAGTTCTTTGCCGAGAAGGTTATGAGGTACTTAAAGAGGACAGACTATATCTTTGATTTACAAACATGTTGGGACTACAATTTAGTTGGGTATTCAAATTCGAGACTTTCTTGCATTTGTCGGGATGAAAAAGAAGTCAACAAGCCCAGTTATATCTTTAGGATTAAGCGAGGAGGAGCGATGTCGTGGAAAAGTGAAAGCGAAATCAATTGCATCTCACCATGCAGCGGGTTTGTAGCATGCTTTTAGCATTTGCACTCTCGGGCAATTTGGCTCAGAAACACCGTGGGAGTTCTTGAGTGTTTGATTTTGTGGATAGGCCCATACAGTTGTATTCTGACAGCAACTCTGCAGTGTTGTTTATTAACAGCCGGAGGGTCTGAGGGTGCGCGGAATTGATGCGACTATAAAGGAAAAGTTCAAGCGGGTGGCGTTGCGGTGGAGCACACTTATCAACGAGATGATATGATTGAGATCCAGCTAACTAAAGGCCTTAAACTCTTGTATTTGATCGACGTGTCATTGTAGAACTAGGGTATCATGGAATCTTGTAAATTAGTGGAAATTTATTAAAGTTTTATGTTAACCTTATGAAGGTTGAATCGATTTTATTACATTTTTTGTAATGGTGAATTTGTATAAAGCTGCTTTTGCGTTGATAAGGTATTTGTGAATGTAGGTTCATCGAAGTTAGTACATATAATTGTTGAAAAACTCGAGGCATTGTGTAAACCTTAGTACGGTATGGGCGTGCGGCATTGTATGCGTGTTTTGTTAAATGACCAGATTACACTATCAAAATGGCGACGTGCGGCATTAACCTTATGACATGTTTTGTTACACGTAAAGTAAAGTTACCTATCGAGGTAACACATATCTGAGTTCGTTGGAGCGTGATGGATATTCTACGGTGACCAACGCTAGGTTTTGTGACTTGGGGAGAGAGAATTTGAATTTATGAAATGGATAACGCATGAAGCATCGCTCCATTACGGGATAATGGCCGTTGTAGCGTGCAAATATTGGATCTTATGGGTGAGTTCAAAACCTCGTGACCAGCCGGAAGAATTTGTAGATGTGATTCATAGCGTGATTGGTGTCCGGACTTTCGTGGATGGATCGTTGTAGAACTGTTCGAATGATGCAAGATCTTGTGATTTTGTTTCCAGTTAATGTAATATTTGGTGGGGATATAAAATTTTAAATTGTGTGAGAACTTTATTAATTAATTTGATTGATTAATTTAGTGCAATTAAGTGAGATTATAAAGTTATAATAAATCATATGGGTGGCAAAGTGTGTAAAATTTAGTCTGGCTAGGCAGTAATGAGATGGCGATGGTCGGAAGCTGATAAATAGAGAACAGTCGCCACGGCCTGGGATCACGTGCCATGGTCGTTCTGGCGTCTGATTCGAGGAAAATATTTTCTCTTAGCAGGTGGGCGTTAGGTCGTAGGTCGTCGAGGTGAGATTCGGAAGATCTTGAGATCGTTTCCTGCGGTCTTGTCGATTCGCATCGAGTCATTTAAATTAGTTAAAATCGGGTATTTAATTCTGATTTCTCTCCATTATTATTATGCTTTGTGTTCTAACATGGTAATCTAGGTTGATTGAAACGCATCCTACAAAAAAAACCCAAATTAGAATCTAGAATGTAGTATTATAATGTATTAATATAATTTTCAAAATTTTTTAAAGAGGATAAACCTAATATGATTGATAAAAAATTATTACTATATGGTGCATAAAGCGTTAGGAATTCTCAATTGTTAATGAAATATATACCAACTTTAATTGGAATCAATAAATAAATAGAAACGAAAAATTGACCACTCAATTCTTTTATGACATCATGTCGTATTCTTCGAAGGTTAAGTTCAACGTAGGAACTCAATGATAGGGTCACCTTGCAATAAATTAATTGTCCTCAACTTTTAAGGACTTTTCAATATTTAATTGAGGTAGCTTTGTTTTGGTTTTTTTTTTTTTTTTTTTTTCTGCAGGAAATAAAGTGAATGTTTCATTATTAATGAAAGGGAAAATTATGAAAAAATAGTTATGAAGAACAAAGAAAATAAGGGGATGAATTTAATTGTGAGAAAAAGAAGGAAGAAAATGTCAGGAAAGTTTTAAGACAGTCTCCATCTACTTATGCAAGCAAATAAATGATGGGTCCAATTCCTTATGGAAAAACAATGTGAAATCTTGATCGACAGTCTAGGTGGGACCTCATCCATATAATGCCTTAATTTTGAAGGACAAACATTAGGCTCTGTCTTGCTGTTTTTGAAAATTGTTCTAAAAAACAATTTTGAAAAATACTAAGAATTTTGGTTTGATGTTTTCTAAAAGTAGGAAGTCTTTGAGGTGGTTTGGTTTTTGTTTCTAAAAGCTGTTTTTTGTTTGAGGAAACAAGGATAACTAAGGAAAACATGAAGAATTTTCTAATCTTTTTGTTATAAAAAATATAGAAAACACTAATTTTAGAGAATAAGGATAATTTTTAGAGAATGCGAAGATGATGTTTTTGTGTTTTATTGTTATCGAGAATAGTTTTAAAATAGGAGCTAAGCATCTTAGTTTCTTAGATCTTCTGTGTTTAAAAACTGAAAAATGAGAATCAGTCACATTTGATTTTTATTTTGAAAATAGATTTAGTAATTACAAAAATAAAAGAATAAGAAAAATAGGAAAAACGCTTTTTTGGATTATCACTTTTTGTAATGAAAAAACGAAAATATATTAAATTCGAATGAGAATAAGCTTCAAGTATAACGTGAAATTATGTTTTAAAATTATTTTAAAAAACGTTTTTTTACTGTGAAACCGAATGGCTTGAATAAAGAATTTCGAGTATTCTTCCGTGTTTTTCATAAAGAAAAAAATCAGGAAAAAAAAAAACAACCTCTTACTTTCTCTTCTGTGTACCTATAATTTATATCGTGCACTCTCCCCACCTCTCTTGCCTTCCTCCAATTTTGGATAGGCATCTTAATTAGAAAGGACATCGTTTGACTATGTTTTCAACATTTTGATTTGGATTTTTTAATTTAAATAATATAATATTTCGAGAATTCTTTTGGCCTAACTTAATGGAAGAAAAGAATGAAGAAAATGACAAACTATTCTTAAATATGAACCCATTGATTTATTTATATTTAATCAAAGTCCACATTTTTACTTGATGTATACCAGTATCAAATATTGATTTACAGTGGTATAACTAAGTAGCAAAATTATCATTATTATTGATAAAATATTTTTGAAACGTGTTTCTAATATTTAATGAAAAATAGCAATAATTATTTTTATTAATTTTCTATTTTTTTTCTCAATTACCAAATACAACTTTAATAATTTTTAAATATTATTTAAGATTTTTAAAAAGGATTTAAGGTTAATAAGACTTAACTCATGTGCTTAAGAGCAGAAATGATTTATATAAATAAAATGAAAATTTTCATACATAAAAGTTATTAGTAGTGTGATATTAAAAGATGAATACAAAGTCTAAATTTATTAATTACTTGGTTATTTTATAAGTCATGCAATTATTTTAAAAATTAAAATTATTATATATTCTAGATTGATTTTAGAAAGCCGGCCAAGGAAATTATTTGATAATAAGAGAGTTTTATTTCAAAAACTAAAATAACATGAAGTACGTGCAATAATATTCTTTTAAAAATTTAGTTTTTAAAATGGATAGTTTTATTTTTAAAACTAAAATAACATAAAGTGCATTCAGTAAAATTCTTTTAATTTTTTTTTAAATGGATTGGTTAAGAAAATGGCTACATTTATTCTCGAAAGGTATAAACATGCATTTTTTGAAAATAGATAAATAAAGATTTAAAATTTTCAAGTTTATATGAAATTTTTGTTCCATATATATAAATTAAACTGTTGTGAAGTGATTATATATTTTTATATAAATTGTGTTGTATATTAATTTAAAGTGTAAAAAACATTTAACAATTGTTCAACTATTTTTTTTTTTTGAAAATATACTTTAATTTTAAGGTAATATAGACCCTCCTTTGCAAGTTTGAAATAGGTGAATATTCTACTATTTAAGTAAATTATTTTTTATACTTGACTTTTAAAATAAAATTTTCGAAATAATAAAGAAATATATTAGTGATATATACTTGATACTAAAGCATAGGGGCAAAAAGAGGAAAAATAATAATAAAAAGAAAACAGTGTTCCAACTGACGACGAATCGTGGCCGTCCGATGGACCTCGAGATCCGCAGTGGACACAGAATTTAATGGTGGAGACACGAGGACAGTGTAACTGTACTCTTCACGTGGACATCAATTGTATACTTCCAAAAAGGATGTCGCATGTCTACCGTCTGTCCCACGTGTCATCTCTCTCAGCCGTCCATTCCTAACGATGTCCAAACCACAGGCAATCCCCCACTCGCCTCCTCTGCGCTATTCTCTGCTCCTCCAAACAGATCTCGACACGTCACCATTATTTTTTTATTTCCAGACAAATTTTTATTCTGCAGGAGGAAAATAGACAAGGCGTCGACTCATGTTTCTAATCTAATTAAATTGAAGAATTTTTAATGGTGGGTCATGACGATATTTGGAGAATAAATAAATATATAAAGATAGTACTCTTTTAAAGTTTTTTTTCCACCGACATTATTGTATAGATATTTTTTAAAATAAATCAATAAAATTAAATGAATAGAGAGTGTACTATTCCTAAATTAAGTTCAAACAAAAAAACTCATGAAAATGAAATTTTGTGTTGCCAATAATAACTCGGAGTGTTAAACTTTTCGGTTTCCCGTTTCGGGTTTCGGGTTTGTTGAATAAATAATCCGTATTCGTAGAGTATGAGAAAGAGAAAAAGAAAAAAGAAAAGAAAAAAAAAAAAAGGAGAAAAAGAGCAAACAATTGCTCACCAGACTGTTTATCGGAAGGAAAAAAAATGCAGTATGGTTATGGAATTGGAGAGAGCCAGCAGCAATTCATGGAAGGTGATTCTTGCTCTTCCCTTTTCTCAATCTCCACTCCCCATAAGCAAAACCAGCACCACCATCTTCATTATCACCACCCCCATCTGCCGCCGCCGCCGCCTCAGGAGGAGCAGAAACATGAGAGACAACAGCAGCAACAGCCGTTTTTCCAGCTCCATCCCATTCCATTCACCCAGCAATTGCTTCAGCAGCACCACCAGTTTGAAGCGTTCCAACAGCAGCAGCAGCGGAGACTGCACCATGAACTGGGCGGTGGAGGAGGAGGAAGAAGCAATGGCTGCGGCGGCGGGGACGGCGGGAACAGCCCCTCCCTTCCTTTCTTCGATTTCAAGCTAGGTTTGAACGAGAATAGCCGTAACAGAGAGGTTGTGATGAATGAAGAGGACGGAGAAGAACAACATATTCCTGGGAATCGGCAGGATTCCCTAGAAATAACCCATTGTTGTTGGCAGTCCCAAGAAGACGGTACCATTAAAGAACCCTTCTGGTAAAAATCCATAAAAGCAGTCCCCAGATTTTGCAAGATTTTTGTTTTTCAGCTGTCCTTTCTTTTTCTTTTCTTTTTCTTTTTTTGTTGGATTATTGTACTCTAATTCCGTGTTTATTTTTAAGGAAACCCCTCAATACCCATCTCTTCCAGGACAGAGATAATAACGAAGAAGATAAACAGAAGACGGATAAGGTAGAGACCGACAAGAAGATTAACGTAGACAAGAACAACCTGGGAAACAAGTATACGTTTTTCGGCGAGCTCGAGGCCATTTGCGGCGCCGCCGCCGGGCTCCCTGAAACCACCCAAACCGGGTCGGGATCCGCCCTCACCGGCGAAAACAACTTCCCCAGAATTCACGGTTTAGCGGATCCCAACTGCAAGGATTCCGGCGCTGCTGCGGCGGCGTCGGCTGCAATTGGGTGGTCGGAGAATTCAATTGGGGAAGATCGGAAACGGAAGAGGAGGAGGAAAATGAAGGAGGAGATGAATTCCATGGCGGGTTTCTTCGAGAGCTTGGTGAAGCAGATGACGGATCACCAGGAGGGTCTGTACAGAAAGTTCTTGGAATTTATCGAGAGAATCGATCAAGAAAGATTACAGCGACAGGAAGAATGGAGAACAGAACGAATCCAGAAATTCTCTCAAGAAGCCACAGCGAGATCTCAAGAAAAAGCTCTAGCTTCAAGTAGAGACGCCGCAATCGTCACATACTTAGAAAAAATCACAGGCCAAACCATCCATTTCCCGAAAGAATCCATTAAAACCGACAGCCCCGGTGGCGGAAACGCGAACAGAAGATGGCCGAAAGCTGAGGTAGAAGCGCTTATCCAAGTGAGAAGCAGCCTAGAAGCGAGGTTTCAGGAGCCAGGCTTGAAAGGACCTCTGTGGGAAGAAATAAGCGCTTCCATGGCTTCCATGGGGTATCAGAGAAGTGCTAAAAGGTGTAAGGAAAAGTGGGAGAACATCAACAAGTACTTCAGGAAGACGAAGCACAGTAACAAGAAACGATCTCGTCCGTCCAAAACTTGCCCTTACTTTCATCAGCTCGATCAATTATACTCCCGTACAGCACTGTATCAAAACCCATCAGCCGATTCAGCTTCCGTTCAGGGTAAAAATTCAGAGCTGTTAGACGCCATTGTAGCAGTAAACGACCATCAGAAAGTTGCTCCGATGGATGATGATAAAGCAGAAGGTGATCATGGCGATGAAAAGGAGAATGAAGAAGAAGAAGAAGAAGAAGAAGAAGAAGAAGAAGAAGAAGAGAGAATGGGGAAGACGATGATGAAGAAGGTGGAGGAGGTGATGGTGATTAAGAAAATGGAGATCGAGACCTGAAAAGGCATAAAAAAATAAATAAAAAAAAAAATCAAGGAGAGGAGTACATTTTGGGCTGTTTGTTCTTGGTAGCAGGTATCTTTTACATAATTGATAATTCATAGGTATTCGATTTCTCTCTGGTGTTACTTGTTCTCAGTCATAGCAGATATACTGTTTTTTTTTCATTGTTTTGGAAATTATTTTTCAATTCTTTATTTTATAGTATTTATTTTGAGAGATTATACTATAATTTTTTAAATGAAAATTAATATAATTTTCCTTGTCATTTTTTGTAGTTAAAATAGTAATAATAATATATAATTGAAAATAACAATATTATAACTTCAAACCCTAATATTTTTTGTTCTTCATGTCTAGCTCATATAGTAAAGTGTTCAATGTTAAATAGGTAAGACATAAGGAAGAGTGGAGTCCTGGGTTCGAGTCCTAATTGAGATAATTTAATACAAAGTAACTAAATTATTTAACTCTCATATTTTTCAATTGATTTTTGTTATAACCTAAGTTTGGTCAATCTAGTCATTAT
This sequence comes from Tetrastigma voinierianum, assembly GCA_016808115.1. Lineage (NCBI taxonomy): Eukaryota > Viridiplantae > Streptophyta > Magnoliopsida > Vitales > Vitaceae > Tetrastigma > Tetrastigma voinierianum. The sequence goes on from JAEQBH010000767.1 coordinate 3,768,392, forward strand.
CAATTCAAATCTTAGTTTTTTTTTTTAGGGAGAGAGAAATTCAAATAGTAGTTAATTCCCAAATAAATTGTGATCTTAATTTCCAATACGATCAACGTTGGCTCATGTGAGTTGAGGAGTGTCTTGAGCTCAAGAGGTTAACCCCTACTTTTATCGAGGCCAGGTGGTACTTAAACTGGGCTCTCCAATTAGACTTTGAAGGCCTTATAATTTAGTCTTTCGTTAAGAGGCTGATGCATGTGCCAGAGGGCTATCAAGCATCGAAGATTGGGCTCAGACCAAATCTTGCCAAGTGTAAAGCGCGCAGAGTGAATGTCGTTCGTGAGCATACGGTTTTGAGGGTATGGATTGATTCGATCTCATAATGCCCAATACAAGGTTTTGGAATGATACTTAAAGGCTTGAGAGTTTTAACATCTGTCAATGGAGTCTTTTAAATTTGGACTCTTGATTGTTGGAGGTCCTGTCAATATCAAATGCCACTTTTAAGGAAAAATAATATTATTAATTAATTCACGTCGTCGATAGATTGAGATCTGAATAAGTAAGAAACCGTACGAGATGAAGCGTGTCGGGGTTAATAAGCGCTAATAAATCGGCGTAAAGCCTCTGAATTTGATAATAAAGCAGTAGAATATACGCGACTTAAGAAGCTCTTGAGATCTTGCTTGTGGCTTAATTTGATATCTTGGGCGGTCGATTAAACTTTATCATCCCGAATGCCTACCTGGATAAAGCAGCAGTAGCAAGGACGGTAAGCAATGGCGCGTCATGCTTAATTTCGACGACCGTCGAATGCAGGTAAAACAATGACCATGAAAAGCAAGATAAAACCTCTTCATGGAAAGAATCACTTTATTAGGCAAAAAAATAAAAGAAAAAGATACATATATGTGATTTCAGGCCAAGAATGACAAATAAATCACTTCTCATTCCTTGATGAAAATAGGCTACAAAAGAACATGATGAGAGAAAAAGAGGAGAAGTTATGCCTTTGAGGTGGAGCCATGAAAGTAGTTTATTACGGTTTATAGTATAAGAAAAGTAAAATTTGTATTTTTATGGATTTAAGTGCTAAAAGTGAAAAGGATAAAGCAGAGTGTCTAAAAGTCGAATTAAATTAGTATTTACTAATCCAGGGACCTAAAGATCATATGATAATAAGAGATTATATCTTAAGTTAGAAATTGAATAAGTTGATTTTGAATAGAATGAAGTAGGATATTAAAATCACGAAAGGAAAAATTTTAAACGAAAAGAGGATAAAATTGCTTGTGGTCTTATGATAAGACCAAAATATCTCATTTTGGTGTGAGAGGCTAGGGCTTTTTGGTGGGGAGAAGGAGAAAGAAAGAAGAGAAGAAGAAGGAAGAAGGAAGAAGAGAAGAAGAACAAAATCCAGGTTTGGAACTTTCCTATTTGTTAGTATGGAATTCATGTTTGGAAGTATGGAATTCATGTTTGGAACATCTCTTTGGTTTGGAAATTGATATTGGTTTGTTTGGAAGTTTAGAACTTTGGTTAGGAAACCCTCCTAGCTCTTTCTTTGCCTATGTTTGGGGTTTGAAGAACCCTATCTCTGTATAAAAGTTAGTTATGTTGGTTTTAGTTCTGTTTTGTGGTTGGTTTTGAGTTGGTTTAGTTTTGGTTGGAAGATTTTCGGTGAAAATGGCTAGAACTAGCCATTTCTACAGAAATCGCGAGGTAGTCTGCGTGTGAGAGTTGAATGCCGGTGCTGGTGTTTAACAATTATGAAAGGGTGAGGTAGATGCGAGGTTAATTATTGGTACTAAGGCGCTGGAGTCCGAGGAGGGTATTAGTCTGGAGTCACCAGAAAGGCGATCTTGGTACTCAAAGTGATTAAAGCTCGAATAATGTTAAGAGTACCCGATCTTGAAAGTTTGGTGTCGATACTCAAAAGTGGTCTAAAAGATTACAGAGAATGTTAGAATCTTAGGTATTGAAAGATGAGTGGAGTACTCGAGAGTTACTTAAGGTTGAGTAGCCGGTCCTGTAATCTGTCTTCGTTTTGTTCTTCTGTTAATTTCAATTAAGAAGGTCGAGTACATGTACTCTGAGTTGTGTGAAAAATACATCGCCTTCGCCGTATACGTGAAGCGAAGTTGGGCAAACATGATTTCTTGCCCTTATTTGCTAATATGTTAATAACAATATAACAAGCTCGATGGAACATATAATTTATGCACAGTTAAGGCCAGAATAGTAAATGAATAGGCGTCTGTCCCGATCTTCGGCGAGCCGCAAAGTCTTTAACCAATGACACTTACATTGCGGTGGGCGGGACGCGTGCGATCAGTGCTTGGCGCTGCGGTAGTGCTCGACACTTCTATCACGTGGGCGAACCTGTCTCTTTTCGATCACCGTCACCGTGCGCCGGATTTTATTGTGTTGTGTTCTATACCGAATTCGTTGTTACGAGGTTTATTCAGGCAAATCCTTATATGTTGTCTATCAAAATAATATGACATATGCAAACCTTTATATGATAAGAATATGAATAATGAATAAGAAGAAAACATAAGAAATCAGTTATGTTCTGTAATGTACCTACGGGTACCTTCTATACAATATCTCTGTCTGAACTCCTGCGATAGATATGAAATTTCGTTATAAGAATTATGTTATACGTAAACTTTGATATATAAGAATTATGTTATATGAAAACTCTGTTATAGAATTTTGTTATACATAAACTCTGACATATAAGAATTATGTTATATATATTCTATAAATGTGGATCACTCCAAGTGGTTATATCTGTTATATGTTTCCCATTAAAATTTATAAGCTTTGTAGCGGGTGTTTCGTCAAAATTAATAGTCTTGAGAAGGACATCCAGGCATTCACTTGTCAGTCAGGCAATAGTAATGATAGGAAGTACACTTTGATGTAGGTTTTTGATTTTTAGTTTTGTAATGTAAATGTGAATTCTTTGTAATAATGGAATTTGTAGTATAAGTCTGAAGTAAAAGGGGCTTGGGAATATGTATCGAACAGTTTAGCACTACTAGGTGGTGATATTATAATTTTTTATTTCCTTATGGTTTTAAATATGAAATGGGCCCACCAATGTCCGAAAAGAGTAGGTTAGTAGTCAGGTCTCGCGATCGCATACCCTCTCTTCGCCCGAGGCGGAATGAGGGCGTGGCAGCAGGTTTTTCAAATGCACTTTTTAGTGCTATACAAATTGTCCTCATCCATCTTGACTTAACATAAAAGGATATAACCAAATGTAACCATATGAGGAGACCAATCACAAATAAAATACAAAAATGTGATTGAATTTGTATAACATAGTTATAATATAAAAAGCATGATACTAAAGTACAAAAAAATGTGATAAAATATGAATAATATAATTATAATATAAAAATATGATTGTGAAATAAATAATGTAACCATCATACAAAAGTTTGATATAGCATGTTCAACACTTTCATGTAACCTGAAATCGTTTTAGTGTTGATTTGAAAAAAAAAATCATTTTAGTGTTTAAAATTAAATTCTTTCTAATCAAAATGTTCTCTTAATCTATTTTATCCCAATCAATTCACATGCACATTTTTAAGAAAAAATATGTTTGCTAAGAGCATGTTTGGTTTCAAAAAATTTGACGAGAAATATGAGGCAAGGAAAAAAGAAAGGAAAAATAAAAAGAATAAAAAAATGAAGGAAAATAAAAATATTAATCTAAAGTAACTATATAAATTATTTTTATATATTTCTTTAATTTATATCACTTCTTTTGAAAGGAAAAAAATATTATTGATTCAAATTTGCAATATATCCATAGATCCAAGATACAGATAGCTAAAAATCATACATGATTAAATAATATCAAAGTTAATAACATAATAAATCGGTATAAAGCCTAAAATTTTGATAATATTATCAGTTGAAACACTGATAGATCGAATCAGAGATATAAATAGTTAAAATAAATACGCTGATGAAATGATATCTAGGTTAAAGCGTAATAAATCGTATCATTTACAATTTGATTTATATAGTGGCCAGAATATCAGCTAGTTTTGAAATATCTGCTTATTATAATTTGATATATTTGACTAATCAAATCCGTTTTATCCTTCTAAATCGCTTTCACAAATAAAATACATAATAAGACAATGAATAAGCTCCATATTGTAGTGCATCAGCGATAAACCCAAATCGCGTAATTATTGTATGAATCAGATAGCGAGCAAAACCAAATCTGTAATAAAGCAGTGACAACACGAAAGACAAGATAAAACTTAAAACTTCGTGGAAGAACTATTTCATTAAGTAAAAAATGAAATAAAGATATGCAAATTAGTGATTTCAGGGCAAGAATGACTAAATAAGAGAAAAGTAGGGGAGGGACAATTTAATTAAATAAGAAAACTATCACTTTGTTTGTAACTTTTTTAGAAAAACATTTGTAAAAAATATTTTTAAAACTTGTTTTCTATTGTTATATAGGAAAAAAGCATGTTTAAAAATCTAAATAATTTTAACCTATTATTAATATATATATATATATATATATATATATATATATATATATATATATATATATATATATATATATATATATATATATATATATATATATATATATATATATATATATATATATAACTTTATACCTAATTATTGATTTATTTTTTCATTTTATATATTTATATAATTTTATTTTTAAAAACAAACCTTACGAAATAAGTGAAGATATAGTTATTAAACAATTAAATGATATTCTTTGAAAACACTTTGTTTTATATTCTTAACGATGACAAACAAATAAAATTTATTTATCGAGAAATACTCTTAAAATATATATATATATATATATATATATATATATATATATATATATATTTATATATATATATATATATATATATATATATTATTATTAAAACAATTTTTTTTATTGAAAACAAAAAAGATGTTCTATAAAATAGTTATCAAATCAGGTCAGAATTTTCTCTTTTTTCCAAAGAAAAAAGGGTCTTGTTAAATACACCCACCTAATCTCTTTACCATAATAGAAATGACATGATAGAAGTGTAAAGAGAAAGGTAATTATACTTAATCAAGATAGAGAAATTAATTAAATAATCATTCTCGAGACTAGGCTCAAGCTATAAAGGGAGATTGAGTGCACGTTCTTGAAATTATACTTCCCAGGATAGAATTCTGAATGAAGAATAATTTCATTCATGGAATTCCGAATATCTTATTAATTTCATTCATATTTTTTAACAAGTTCTTATAAGAACATAGTAATATAACGATATAATTCAAAATGAATAAATACCAAAAAGAAAAATTAAACGGTCACAAGCAATTAAATCTCGACATATACACTTGCTGTCAAACAAAAAAAAAAAAAAATCTAGACATGCATATTTATCCATATGGAGTGAGACCAGACACAAAATCATCATCCAAATCTTGGTGATAGGATACAAAATAAGACGACACTAGCACTTGTCCTGTTGTTGCTGATGAAAACAACACTATAAAAGTGATAGCTAAATCAAGAAGAAACTGGGCTTACAGAAAAATAGAGAACAAGAAACCGAACTTGTATCACCTAATAAAGCTAAGCCCTGTTCTAATGTGATTGGTATGCCTATGTCCAAATTTAGCTACTATATTAAATTGATCCATTTTTAAATTAAACTCGACATGAATAATAATTTTAATATTGAATATATTTTTATTTTTAATATAATAAATTGTCTCCACCGTGATTCGAACTTAAGATCCCCGCCCTATGCCCTATGTTTGTTGAAATGGTGAACGTTTTACCACTTGAGTTATACATAATGACTAATGAATAATAATTAAATTAAAAATATAAATTTAAACATAATTTAATCAGCAAACTTGTAATATGTTGTGTAATTGAGTTAATTTTCAACTTCATATATAGATTTTCAGTTACATTGTTTATTCAAAATATCAAATTATAAACGAGTTATATACAAGTTAAATAATTAATGATTGTTAAGTTAAATGAATTATAATTGTTAAATAGATTGATCTAAAATTGATATATTTATTAAATAGTTAGGTTGTAAGAATTTATACAAATATAAACTAAATATGACTATAAATAACTCACATCAATGAAGAATATATGTCACATTAACAAGTTAACTATATGGACTTTTGTTGATCCTTGTATTATTACATAAATATTATATTCTATCTATATTAATTTATAAAAATGTTAAATTTTATAACGTCTATGTTCATAGGAGTATGGAATCTAGTCTTAGGATTTGAAAGGTTTTTCGCTTTATTTGGTCGGTCTTATGGGTTAGTCTCTTATATAAGGTTTGAGTATCTATTATTGATACTTTAATTGAAAGCTGGTGTGTAATGGGAAAGAGTTATTTGGTGCACTAAGAGAGGGTCCGGAATGAAAGATACGATCTCACATCGGTTCCACAAGAGATTGAAAGTGGTAATTAAGCTTGAGATGTTCTTTCCTTTCATTAGGCAAATGCTTTTGAGTTGGCTAGCATATTGGGTTTGATGCGCATCATTAATACTTTATTAAGAGCGTGCGTAGGAAAAAGCGCCGATCTTTAAGAGGTTCGAAAGTGAAAAGCCTCCCAAGTGTAAGCGGTCAGTGGACGTTTGACTTTTAGGAATGTGCAATGTCTGATTCGAGATTATGGAGTTATCACCCAAGCTTGAGATCTTCCACCTATCAAACCGATCTTTTAGGTTAGACCATAAGACTTGAGTACCTATCATTTTAGGTACCAAATAACAACAAATTTAAATTTTTACACCCTCCATTCAATTTAATAATTTGTAAGCTACTGAATAGTTAGTAGTTATTCAGCTCCAAAAATCAATAACTATAAGATGAAATATTTATATACCCATTTTTGAGATTTGTTTTTCCCCTCTCGTGCATTCAAATCATAGGCTCATTGACAACTGTATTGCAGACTGACCACCTATCTTCTGAGTATTGAGAGAGATCGATCATCGATTACAACCAAATAAATATAAGTACACTGTTTGGATGGTGAAAAATAAAAATAATTTAAAAAGATAAAGAAAAAGAAGGTAAAATTTAAATATAATAAAAAAATATTTAGAAAAATAAGATTTTTTTTTCTTTGATACATGGGAAACTTGTGTTTCCCATATTGATTGAAAAATAATTATAAATATAACATAAAAAAATGTAAAATATATGTTTCGAAATGGTTTTATAAAAAATAATTGTGTTTAAGATATATATAATAGTTCTTAGATATTATATTAATAAATTATAGATATTATTTTAATAGTTATAGGTACTACTATAATGAATAGTATCAAGTACTACCTACAATTTATAGAAATAATATTTAAATACTATCATACCTGAATATAATTATTTTATATAAAACCATACTTAACTATATGTTTTACATTTTTATATCGTTTTTATAGTTATTTTCAAATCAATGTACTTCGATATTCTAAGATGTCTAAGAAGATTTGACCAAAAAGACATGGAATCTTTGATCTCCATAAGACAAGAGAATATATTCTTAGCATTTTGCTGCCTCTTCAATGAAGAGACAAACCATTTCCATTTTAGGGAACATGACTATAATTTCCAAAATCAGATATAATCCCAATTCGACCGCCTTTAATTTGGCCGCTTTTCACAAAAGTTTGAATCCCAACTAAATCAACTTTTTTTTCAAAGGAGTATAATTTTATTGATTCAAAGTAACAAATATATTTGATAGTATATAAAATCAAATTCCTTAAAAACTCTAAAAAACGATATAATATTCAGGTTAATATCACAATAAATAAATTTAAAGTCAACATATTTGATAATTCTATGACGACTTAAATACATATGACTCATGTTTTATAACATATTGATGATCATAATTTGATTTTGTGATGCCCCCGAACTCGAAATTCAGTTGACTACCCCTTGACGAATACTCGTGAATGAATTTGACCAGGCATTTTCACGAATCGAGAAGAGTCTCTTTGTATGGGGAGCTCTGCCCAAATATCTTTTGTATAAAACCTGCATTTCACTTGTCGAAGCAGTCCAGTATTAATATATATCCCGTCGGCCCTTGGTATGTGATCTTCGATATATATCAATCATGAGTCCAACTACATATATCCGATAGTTACAAGAGAGTAAATCAATTCTCCTTTATATACATATTAAATTCTAACATTCTAATACATGTATACACCACAAATCAAGTCACAGCTCAGGCTTGTCTTCCTAAGCTGACCTACAGGACGGCGTCTCCTCTCGCCGCATACTGTACGCGAGGGTCCGCAACGGGGGTATTGTCTTTCGATGGAGAATCGCACAAGTGGGTTGCACTCATTTAAATGAATTCTTGATGTTCCAAATTAAACACACGTTGGTAAATCGTGATCTCTTGGATATGCACTATTGACTCAGGATCAAATTCGCCATTTGTTTCCTCCACACTCGCTTAAGCCTCATTGTAGGAAATTTCTATTTTTGTTTGTTTATGGACAACCCTCGTGTATATATATATATCAATTGGGTGGCTCAAACCCGATTGATATATTATTTGTTTGTGGACTACCCTCCCGGAGTGAATATCAATTGGAGCGCTCAGAATGATTGATGTTTTTAATTTTGGACTACCCTCTCAGATAATTAATGTTTTTAGGCAATACTCGAACCTTTTTCTACAGACTAAGTCTCATCAACTCACTCCTATAATCCTAGGTGTTCTAGTGCATATGGAATACTATGTATACTAGTTTCAATCTGATCCCAATCACAGCTGAAATATATAAAACGTGAATATACCCATAATTAAAATCAATAAATTGTCATGTAATTATACATTTCATCGCATCAAAATTCGTGGCTTGGCAATGATGTGTGAGGCTTGAAATTCTTGAATTCTTTCGGCCAAAACACATTAATTCACAAAAATATTTTGTGTCACTATTCCTATGAGCGGTAAAACCTAGGTTTTGGTTCAAACATCATTTCGTCGGTTCGGCTTTTGTGAGCGAGGGGGTTTCCACGACCATTTCGGCCTCGATCCAACAAATACATAATTTATCACAAAATGCATCAATTAATAACCCAAATCAGCCATGGAGCAGCCCACGAGCTCCATTTTCTTTCAAAAATTTGTCGATTCGGTCGAGGTTTGTGTGGAGTGAAGCTTGGCCTCAACATTAACTCAAACATTATTGAAACACTTAATATGAGTAAAATTCAAGTAGGGAGAAACCCTACCTCTCGGAGTTTGAGAAACTCCTAAATGCAGTACACCACTGCGACCTCTCTGTGAGCAGTTCTGTGTAATAGAGGCTGTAGATGGTCGGATCGCAGTATTTTAGAGAAAGTGGACACCTCCTGCAAAAAACGCCATTGAAGCCCACTGCATCTCTCCTTCCTTTTCATTTCACGTTTTGTTCTTTTGCTTTAATTCAAGGAGACGGCACTATTCAATTGTTTGTCTTATTATCATTTAAGACAATTTCCAAAATGGCCAATTATATCATAACTAAGGTTTGACGTTCGTATTATCACCGTGATCCGTTTCCTGATTTCTCTACTCATACCGCCTTGGTACATGAGTACTTGTTATATATTCTTTTTCCGTCGCGACAATCGTTTCACGACAGAAGCGCGATCGCCGAAAAATGTGCTAACTGACAATCCAGGAATATTCTGAGGAATTTCGTCTTCAACTAGTTTTCCGGGAGTTAAACGATTGAAGTCTGTTTGATCATCCAGGATCTAGAGAATAAATTACGATTTTTTATGAAATTCTGATTTTGTGTCTAAATTACGATTTCTTGAATTTTAGGAAATTGGAATTCTGGGTCTTACATTCTCCCCTCTTTAAAGGAATTTGGAGTCAGAAATTCGGGACAATTATAATCACTCCATGCATATGCAAATAAACTTCCAGTAAATGTAAACTAGTCATTAAATGCTAAACGACTCAAACCATAATACTGTCGTCCCTAAGCAAGAAGGGATAGGTGTATATGCGTGTCCTCGCGCTCCCACGTTGACTCCTCTACACCGTAGTCTTGCCGTAGCATTAACAGCCTCGGTCTTGCGTCATGAAAACTGATCACGGTATCAACAATGCACCTTTGGTCCCTCCCTCGAAGGGTCCCATACGCGTGACCTCGATCATCCCCAATCCACACATGGTGGATGCAGGTATTTTTAGGAGCATGGGCGTGAAATACGACATCTTTGGCGATAAGCATGCGCCGTGCATAGCGGTGCCTATCTCACCGAGTATCTCGAAGGCCCAGTAAACCTCGATAGCTTCGTGACTGCCGAGCGCATGGCGCTCCTGCGGCGTCGCGAAGGCGTGATCCTGACCTCGAACTCTGGGGTCGGCGTCGCACATGCATGGCTCGCCTGTGGCTCACGGCGGTGAGGAAGATGATGTGTATCAAGCTCCACGCTTCTCATGATTGTCTCTAATCAAATCGGGACGATGATGGAATTTCTCTCTCCCACCTCGGTCCAACATCGCGATTGATCTACATGGCCTCACAGTACAATCTTATCATACGGTGCCATCTGTATACTCGCTGAATAGCCCCATTGTTGTAGGCGGAATTCCACTAAGGACAATTGCTCCTCCAGTGCCTTTATGATCCGGTCGCGCATGCTGCGTAGCATGTCCCTCTGTCTGTATAGTCCTCTCGGTGACCATGTTTGAGGGTGGAGCCGCCGTACTCATCGTCGGTAGTGTGCCAGCTAGCCTTTAAGAGCTCTTCCAAAGTGCGTCGTAAACCTCGGGTCCACTATCCCGGAGCCACTATGGATCTCGGTACTCCATGTAGTGGGACTATCTCACGAATGTCTGGCCGGCGGAGATCTCTCAGGCGAAGGTCATCCGCCCGGTAGAAAGTAATGCTTGGAGCCATTGGTAGTTCACTATCACTTATACCGCGTCAATAGCCTGCGCGTCGGGTGGCCCAGTGGGTCTGAAGTCCATGCGTGACGTGCTCCCACTTCCACTTTCGGCCACCTCGATGGTGAGTAGCCTGGCGGCCACGGTGCACCGGCGCCTTTGTGACATGTGAGACATCGTGAAACCAGAGTCCCTACATGTCTCTTCGTCGATCCAGTAGTGCGCGACGAAGATCTACGGTGCACATCATGACACTTGGATGCGCGGCCAGTCGAGGAAGCGGTGAAACTCCACGAGGAGTCTCCTCTCTCGAATCGATTATTTGGAGAACCATGCCAGTCCCACATATCCAAAGACTACCATATGCGTGAAACGGTCCGACCCTAGAAATCGCCATACGATTGTACTGCATCACGATGGACACTATCTCTGCGTCTGCCCGGGACTCGATCACTCTGCTCAAACGAGAGGCGGTGTAAGTACCTAACTCCCAAGGTACCTGATGCGCTCGTTTGTCTTTGTATGGCGTCCCCTGATCTCGAGCATCCTACTCCAGAAGCTATGTGACGCTCCTCATGACTTAGGCGGGTGCATCAGCACCACATTTGCCTTACCATATGGTAATGCAAGTGAAGTCATAATCCTCACAGGAACTCCACGTCCATACCAACGTTGCCTCATATTGAGGTCGGCCGTGAAAATATACGCCAGGACTTTTATAGTGCAGTCGCCCCTCGAACTCTGCCGCCATATAAGTAGTGGCGCACGCTAAATCTTCAAGGCGAAGACTACGGCGCCCGACTCGTATGGGTGTGTGGGGTAGTGCGCTGTGATTCTTCAATCGGCGAGAACCGTGGCTACTACCCTCCCAGGCTGCATTAATGGCATCCGTCAGGCCTCGAGGGCATCACAATGCTTGTGTACCTGTCCCTTTGTCCGAGACTATCGAGATGGGGCTGAAGTAAGTCCTCTTCAGCTCTGGAATGCCTCAACTACGTCGGTCATCCCGATCTCAGACTTGACCTCCTTCGGGTGACCCCAGTCATAGGTGTGGCCCATACGGAGAAATCCTCAATGAATCTCTGTGTTGCTTGATCGAAACTACGTATCTCGAAGGCGACTTGACCTCTCGACCTTCATCTTTGCCTCTAAAATTCTCACGGGTGGAGCTAACACTTTCACAATGCGTGACACGTGTCCCCGAAAATCTCACCCTCAGTAAGCGAAACTTGCACTTCTTGAACTTGAATTATGCAGTGCATTCAGTCTCGACAAGCGTAAGCGATCCCTCAGAGTGATACTCATGCTCCTTTGGTAAGGAGTAGATCAGAGTTGTCATCCGCGAAGACTACGACCAAGCCCAGTCTAAATAAGGTTGGAATATCCTATGCATGAGATCCGTAGATCTGTGTGGCGCGTCGTCGTCAAGGAGCATCACCAGTAAACTCAAAGTGCCTTACTTGGCGTCTAAGCGTCTTAGGGACATCTGTGTCCACTGACCTGGCCCGATGGTAACCGGGTGCGAAGGTCACATCTTGGAGTAGACTCGCGCTCCTCTCAGTGATCAAGCAATCCGTCGATCCTCGGTAATGGTACCGATTAACGATCGTAACTCGGTTAAATGTCAGTAATCAATCATTCGCAAATAGAGCAGAAGCGCATGGTGAAGTGCTGGTCAATAGACACCCAATCCCGATAAGCTCCATGCTTGGACTTTGAGTTCAGCAACTCTTGGTGCCATCTATCTTGAGTCGTAGAGATGGGTGAAATACGGGTGTAACTTCGATCTAGAGTCTACTACCCTCTATGGAGGTAGTCAGGTATCATGCAGGAAAAACATCCACGTACTTGCATGCGCACTGCTCGAGGTAGGTCCCAGTCGGCCTCACCTCGTCCTCCGAGGTAGCTCGCTAGCCCGACCAGCTACTTCATCCACGACACTGGACTCAGTACTGTTATGCAGTTAACGAGTATCATGTTTGTCCCCACTGAAATACCACGGTCGCAGATCACTGCCGATAATGGCGGTAACTCTCCTCTGCCTTGATCGATGAAGTATGTAGGTTGTCGTGATCCATCGGGATGACATCGAACTTTGACATGTCAGTCCCTCGGGTCACTTGTTAGTAAATCAGAGATACCGACTACATAATGCGTACCATAAATCCCTTATTCATGTGTCACTGGGGAGAAGCTTTACGTCTGTGGCTCCTTTCTAAGGTCTGGCGCTCTAAGCCCGACTCTCTCTCATGGTCGGGGTTGTCTGACCATGGAATCCACGTATCTTGTAGGCGAGATCCTACAATCGGCCGAATGGACAACTTGACCCGTTCTCGAATCTCTGAAAACCTTGACCCGAGTTTGTGGCCACGTAATCATCAACAAATCGGGCTAGCTGCGTGGGTTTAGTCACGCAATCCATCCACGATCACAATTCCACTGCTTCAGCTCACAGGAACTCTGAGCTTGCGATCTCTGCAGAGGAAATGCGTGCGCATGAGCGACTCTGAAGTCGCCAAGTGTCATCGCCTCACAGGTCTCTGGGGTCCTTGCCCATTTCATGTTTGGGTCTCACCACACACCTCTGTTGGAGCGCTAGTCTAATCGAGATCGGCGTGAGGTAATCTCATAGCCTGCATGACTATCGTTCTGCGTGAACGATGGTGTCACCACTCGGGTCTGCTCCCCCTTGTGAGTCCCGGGAGGATGATGCGCACAAACCTCACAGAGGATTACTAGGATCTTCTGTCTACACTTCGCACTAGCTTATGCGATAGAGACGACTGGCACCTCTGACCTCGGCAGGACTGGCCCCGATCAAATACGGCGGTTGGTGAATATCGGTGGTGCACGACCGGTGCCAGGTGGGCGTCCTCTCGTCCGCGTTCTCTACTAGCCATCTACGATTAACGTAAGCGATTCAAGCCTCATTGATATCAGAATTATAAACACGGTCTCGAGACACTAATCATATACATAAATCGCAGATACGCGAATCAATTCAGATTTAAAATATTGTTTTCACTTTATTTCTAAAATCGAATTTTAAAAATTTATTTTCAAATTTTTGTCTAATTTTTATTTTGTTTATTAATTTAATAAATTTTTTTAGAAAATCTTAGATGAACAAGTTCATGAACTGACCACGAACAATGTCCAAAAAAAATCCACCAGAAAAATACCAAGTCAACGGTGCCAAAAATAGTCTGAGTGGGTACCTTGGTACAGCCTGCCAATCTGCGCCAAAGCCAGGTTCTCGCGTCCCAAATTGAAGGCCACGCTTCGCGCCTGGCCCCGCCATACTGCTCGTCGGCTGCGTGCCCGCGTGCTTACCCACACACAGCCGGGCGCCTCAGGCCTCGTCGGTCACAAGGCCACGCCACCCATACCTTCCTCAAGGCACAACCCTATTGTACAGGACAACCGGTTCCCGCCGCCTATTGCAATATGATTGCCAGCCCATCAAACTGTATTGCAATACATCTTCCTCCCAGGCCAGCCACCTTTTGCAATACACCCACCGTATCGCAACATTTCTCTTCCTTACCCGTACCAAAGACTAATACCTTAAGTCAATGTATTATACACTCATTCTCTTGCATTATACTCAAGCAAAGAGTCTAACCCAAATCTAATCATTTTTTTTTTTCTTTCCGTTTTTCCTTATAAATATATATATAAATATATATTTTTCATTTATTTCCAGCAGTTGGAAAAATCACTAAAAATCATTTTTTTTAACACTCAAATAAATTTACAAAAATTTATTTTCTTCATTTTTCTTCAGTTTTACACCATATAAAACCTTAGAAAATTATTTTCTTTCTCATAGCCAAATAAATTTATAAAATTTATTTTCTTTAATTTTTTTTTCCAGCCACACTGTAAAACCTTAAATTAAGTTATTTTCTTTTAATTCGAAAATGGTCCTGCACTTCATGTTCCAAGATATAACACTAACCTTAGTGTTCCACCTCAAATTTATTAAAATTTGCTTTACAATAACCAAATAAATTTATTCCAATTTATTTTATTTTCCTTCATCAGCCAGTTAATTTATAAAACCTGCACCATTTAACACATCCATGTGCCATAATTAAGCACATAAATACCATGAACACATCACAAAACCATGTTATAAACATCATTCACATAATATAATCATATTATACACGCAATCACACATCAAAACACCATGCAAGGTTCTATCTCAGATTTCAGTAATCTATACTTAACTTCAACATTTAACCACACCTAGTGGTGATGTTCATGTACCAAAGACCATAATGCCCAAATCCTCAATCTCTAGGTTTCATATACCTATACTCACATCAAACCACCTAGTGGTGATGGATATCTTAAACCAGCCCTGGTATTCGTATACCTAAGCTTCCGCATACTGGTCACGCTCAACCGGGTCCGCTAATCACCAACTAGCTGAATGCCGTAATCACCAAAGCAACTGACATTTTTCACGAAATCGTGCAGAGTCTCCCTGTGGCTGTGGAGCTCACCCAAATACAATACTTGTATAAACCCCACACCTGGTCCCAAACAAATTCAATATATAAATATTTATCCAATACGCCACACTAAACACAAACAAAGACTCAATACATACCAATCATAACTAACCATATATCCGGCTGAAGTTACAGAGGTAATCAATTTCTTATACAACACATATTAAAATTCTAACATCTTAATACACAGAGGTCACAAAATCAAACAATCCGGCTTTTCTTCTAACCCACCTCAGGACTACGCTTCTCGTGATGCCCTGCACTGTAAAAAGGTGTCCCACGACCTGTAATGAGCTAATGCTCAAGAGGAGAATCGCCCTGCGGCTACCACCACCTAAGCAAATGGTAATGTTCAATTAAACACACATTCGTTAAACAATGATCCACTTGAATGTCTATACACCAACTCAGATCCAGTCCTCACGACTCCCTCACACTCACCCAAGCCTCGTATTTATAATTTCTATTTTCGTTGCTTACGACAACCCTCCGATTGTGATATATATATATCACCGGGCCGTCAACACTGACATATTATTCATTTGCACATCCAAGAATATCAACTCACATTCCAATTAATGATATTTTTAATTTGGACCATCCTCCCACACTTAATGTTTTTAATAACCTCCAACTTTTCAGACTATCCTCGCAATTTACTCATAATCCTAAAATTGAAGTACATGGAATGCAGCCAAATATAGATCCAATATTAATTCAATCACATGCAAATATATAAACATGAATATACTCGCATAATTATAATCACACAATCACACAATTGGCAACATTTCATCACATCAAACATCACTTAACGATCAAACACTGTTAATTTATTTGACTACTCAATTAAAATATTGACTTACAAAATATTTTTGTGTCATTATTCCTACGAACAAGAAAAACCTAGGTTTTACGGTTCAAACACACATCATCACATCGTTCACTTGTAACTCAAACACCACATTTCCATTTAACCAAATCACTACATAATTTATCACAAATGATCAATAATAACTCAAATCAGCCATGAACGCGCTACTACCGTCGAAAGGCTTTTCTTTTCAAAATTTGTATCACCAAGGTTTGGGATCGATCAAACTACCACGGCCTCATTCAATCTCAAAACATTAGCGAAAAACACTTAACACGGTAATAAACCCGCAGCGAACCCCACTTCTGGTTGGCGAAACTCCCAACTGCACCCACGTCAAGCCCTTCCGCCAGAGAGCAGGCCTCTTCTCATTCCGAAGACCGCCGGACGGCTCTGACGCCTGTATTTTCTTTAGAGATAAGCTCACCCTCGCCACTAAAAACGCCACTAGCTCACTACACTCCTTCCTTTTCACTTCAATGCTTTGTTCTTTACTTTAACTGCGAGATTAAGACTATTCTTAATCTGTTTCTGTCTTTATTATCATTTAAGGTAATTCCAAACGACCATTATGTCCTCTTTCATCACGATTCTGCATCATCTCAACATCCATTTTCATACCTCTACTCATACCTTCACTTTACAGACATGAAAGATTGTTATATGTGACGTCGCATTCTGGGGGCCCGCTTTGGCGCATCTAAACGCTACGTCGTAAAACGCGCTAACCTCGATCGGTTCCTGGGCCAGATTACAAATTTACGTGCTAACTAGGATTTCGAGACGATTCCAACTTTCATAATCCATTTGCCATCCGAGATCTGGTGGTATCACCACGATTTTTAACCGAAATTACAATTTTGTAATCGAAATTACTATTTTACCATTTTTCCGTAAATTGAATTTCTCTGCCTTACGATGAATATTCTTATTCGATCAAATCTGTTTTGTCGATTGAATAACCCACACATGAAAAAAAGTCGTAACAAGAAGGCGCAAATTCAAAACCATCGCATTCAATAATGACACAAACCACATACCGCAGACAAAGACGATCATGAAATTAGTAACATGGCATTTTGGCCAAAAACGTGTTTTATTGAAAATGAAAAATTGTAGAAAGAGATATAGATGAGTGATTTTAATATAAGAATGACAAAAAATCACTCATTCTTGCTTAAAGAAAACGAGCTAAAAAGAACAAGATAAGAGAGAAAAAAAGAGAGAAGGCTATGGTGTTTTTTAGTTAAAACCAAAAGTAACTAAATCAACTTAATTGGATGCACATTGGAAGAAAATCTCCTTATGGATGGATATTTATGTGAACAATGTTAAGTGAAGAAATCAGACCAGAGGCCAAAATCAGAGAAGTTCCACAGCTGATCATAATCTGATAATGTATCTTCATTTTGAAGGAACTTTCCCGAGAAATTACTTTCTGGGTTTGGTGAAGAATCTTCATTGATATCAAAATGTTGGGAGGATTTCGTTTTCCTGGCAATGTTGGGAGCCTCTTTCTCCTTTTTCTTTGCATTTTCTTTGCTTTGGTTGGAGCTCTGGCCATGGAGGATCACCCTCTTGGCTAAGGTCGTGTTCCAATAGTTCTTGATCTCATTGTCTGATCGTCCGGGAAGCCTTCCGGCTATCAAAGACCATCTGCAACACGAAATCAAAATGTCGGTATTCTTTAAATAGGTGGTGGCCTCATTTCGAGAAGATACAAAGCAAGTAAGGGTCGGTTTGGTTTTTATTTTTGAAAACTGTTGTTTTTGTTCTCAAAAACAAAAAGAATGAGAAAAACAAGTAAAACACATTTGATTCCCGATTTTTATTTTGTTATAAGAAACATAGAGAATACAGAACAATAAATTTAGAGACAAAACGGTTTCGAAGAACACCAAAATGTTTTAAAAAACAGGAACCAAAGAGCCCTAAGCTTCCAAAGAATTGTGGAACTTCCTTTGTCAATACAAGTTTCCTTCATCTACGGGAACAATGGCTGAAATATATAAGAGGGTATTTTTTTTATAATTAAACATTTTAATTATAATATAGTAAACTAATTTAACTGAAATTCGCCCTACCCTCCTTATATCCTCTCATTTTGAACTCCCTTTTCCATCATACAAACCTGTCATCAAATCTGAACCACATACTACAACAATCTCTCATGAATTCTCTTGTACTATTTCTTAAATAATCCATTAATATAATCACAAAAAAAAAACACACACACACACTCACACACAAAGCATATATTTATATACCTGTTGCCTAAGAGCTTGTGGAGCCTAATGATGAGATCGTCTTCTTCAGGAGACATGTTGCCTCTCTTGATATCAGGTCTCAGATAATTCAACCACCTCAATCTGCAGCTCTTTCCACTTCTTTTAAGACCTGATTGAATAACAACAAAAGCAAATTTCACGAATATTCAAGAAACACAAAAAAAAAAAAAAAACACCATAACCCATCCCTCTTCTAATTACCTGTTTTCTGGGAAACATTACTCCATTTCCTTGGACCATGAGCTTTTACATAATCAATGAGCAGTTTATCTTCAAGGGCTGTCCAAGCTTCTCTGTTCCTTCTCCGAAAACATGGATCTTTTTCCATTTTGGGGTTGGATATGGAAGTGTCACTTCTGACCTTATATATATTGCACATTGATTTGAAAATGATCGTTTGCAAGATAAGGCTAGAATCGTCTCATATTCACATATCATGTGGAAGAGAAGCAAAGACTTAATTGCCACAACTGTTATAATTATGACAGGCCAATGTGTACGAATGAGAACAAGAGAATGATTAATTTCACGTGTTCCTCAGGGATTAGTGGAATTGCAAAATATAAATTTATTGATTTAGATTAAGAATATAAGAGCTAAAACCTTTAGTGGATGACGCAATATCTAGGTTAAAGCAAAAAAGAATAGTTTAAGGTCTATATATTTAGTAATATAAAAATGTTTAAAATATACAAGGTAGATTTATAACATAGTTGATACGATGAAGAACACTATCGAAAACGAAAACTTGTCGTTTGAAGCTTATTAATATGAAAGCTAGCAGAAAATCAGCGATTAATTATAGAATTGACGTCCGATATCATAGCGTCGCGCGTTAGATCGGCGGCCGATAACGTAAAGAAAACTGAAAACTCGTATCGATATGAAAGAAAATCATTTCTTGAAAAAAAAAAAGCGTAAATCCAGGAAAGAACAATGTAATGAATGATTTCAGGTTAAAAATAGCAAAAAATAATCGCCCCTCCTTTTAAATAAACGAAGGTCTGAAAGAGAGAAAACAGAGAAAGAGACATAGGATTTCGAGAGACGAAAAAATTGAATTGATTTCCTTTAAAATGTGCCTTTTGAAACTCTTGGCTGTGTTGGATAATGATATTTTTGGATGGGCTCCAATATCATGTGCCACCTGTTGAATGTATTGGAAATAAATTGGGTTTCAAAGTAAATATGAGTTGTTTTCACCAAATCCGCACTAACTATTGATAAATAACCACGTGACAATACCATTTCATAGAAAATTAAACAAACAGTTCAGTTAGATGATAATTTTTTTTTTTTTTTGTTTGGAATCGAAGTTCGATGATACCGTTAACTTCAATAAACATGAATGAGCAGTTGAGTGATTGCGGTAATCGAAAAAAAATATAAGGAGACAAAATCGAAAAAATAATTTTATGTAACAATATTGACATAAAATGTTACTTATGTATTTTCCTTTCTTGAGTTTTACATACTCGTGAAGATATGATAACGATCATCACAATTTTATTGCTCATGATTACTCTTTTCTTAGATTATTTTGGTATTTTTGGTTTATGTTTTTTAAAACTATTGTTATTATAATCAATGCCATAATAATGAAATATGAAAACAAGTAAAAACACTAAATTTATATGAAAACTCTTACAAGAAAAAACCACCGGGCGGAGGCTGGGGTGATGCTTGGCCCAGGGGCGGGTAGCCGAATGGGGCACAGACGTTTCGGATAAGGGCACGTTGGTTATGAGGCGGCTCGGCGTAGAACTGACAGCTTTTAGACAGGCTTAAATCGGTCTGTTTGGCCAGTTAAAAAAAACGGCAGGCTCATTAGACTTGTTTTATATGTTTGGGACACAATTGCTTTATTCAATGATCCACGGCTATACAAGTTTGTTTTTGTAATCAATCCTCGACTAGTCCATATACTTTTAACTTTTTGTAATCAATCGATGTAATAATCGATTAAATAATTTTTACATGGGTTTGTTTTGTAGTTGATTTAGCAATTGATGTTAAAGGCTGTTAAAACCACCACTCGCCCAGCGTTGTTTACTTTACGGATTATGCGAATTGATTTCTTGAAGCATTTCTTGTTGAAAAATTATGAAATAGAATTAAAGCAGTAGAAGTGCGAGTGAAGAAATAAAATCCACGAAATCTTGGATAAGAAACATGATTGGTTTTTGTCGATTATCTAAATAAAGAAATAATATATCGACCAGATCACGCTGAAGCAAAGCTCCGGCATTAATAACAACGAAACTATTTGGCGATATCTTGTAGCGTGGTTAAGTTGGCCACCACCCTCTTGACTACCAAGTTGCGCATGATTAATTTCAAGATTCATAGCTTCACCAGCTGCTTGGGATTTGGAGATCGAATCACGCCCACCATGTCGAGCAGGTCGCCCGAATTTTCATACCGGTGGTGGCGGTGGCACTCCGGCGTTACACGTCTGTTCACGGCGATCCAGTCTTGGCTTCATGACTTTCCTCACATGAAACCTGCCACAGTGATCACCGCCGATGCCTTTACCCGTACCTTTGAATCGCATTTGGGTTAAGTCATTACTAATATCCAAGGGCCCCGATACCCCTGGGGCCAGAGATTGGATCGCGTTAAGTCGGTGGTCAGTCGTATCGGTGGGTCGTACATTTGCCTCGTACCTCAAGATGGTAGCCCAGCCACAGCTCATGGCCACGACCTCGCCAGTTTCGAGAGCCACAATACCCTCGTATTTTGTAATCGGATTCTTATACACGGGATCGTAGTCATTACCCGGTGGAGTCGTACCGATATCCATGTGTCGGCTTCGACGTCCCCTTTGTCGGCACCTTCTTCACGCTATCCACACTGGAACATACCGTCGTCGACACCTTCGCACTATCGTGGGTACCATTTAAATCTGACGGATCTGGAATCTAGGTATAGCTGCCGTAGTGTGGGGTCGCTCGAGCTCGGCCGTCTTAAGTCGATCACCGCCTCCT